>CM016564.1:1655033-1755033 GCA_003412495.2 Echium plantagineum | reverse complement strand
TTTTGAATAGCAACTTCCCACAATTGTTACGCTTGTTGAATAAGAAATATTTACGTTTTAAACATACCTCAGTAATCGTACAAAAGTCAAATGAGAATTACAAAATGGGATAGGGAGAAGTGATGTTACTGGTCCGATCCGGGTACCCACTCTCTCCAGGTAATCGGACCGACAGGTTACCGGTCCTACCCGGTCGGGAACGATAACCATATCGGATATATTTTTTGGACCGGTACCGTTCCCATAACTTATCGGGTGGATATTGGTCCGGACCAGTTCTTGGTATATCCGATAAAAAAACAGTAGTAGAAAACCGTTAAAAAAGTTCAAAATCAATAATAGAAGATCTAGAAGTTAACATGAGATATATTATCGGATACTTGATCGAGTACTTACCGAGTAACTTATGACATACCGGTTAACACATCGAGAATTTTGAACAGGGTACTAGGGGATCTCGGTTCTCCTGGTATAATACGTATAAATTTGATGCAAGTTCTTATTTGATGAAGGAATGATAAAGTTAGACTATTGATAACATGGCATTGATGCAGGATGTTCATTGAAACATGCAAGAAGCTGAGGATCATGAAAAGATCAGATGCAAGAGGCATGGGACTACAAACTAAAGATTTGCTCAAAGGAATCATTAAGAGGGATCTGTTTAGATCAATGCCTCATTATCTCCAATAATCAACAATTTATTTACTCAAGTTTTATTAATTCCACTTGATATGTGATCTTTTTTTCAAATTTATGTTTGATATACTACTACAACTTTTATATGTAATTCACACACACGTAACATCACACACAAAATTCTATAATATAATATATTATATATATTATTATATATACTATATACATGAACGACACATCCTTTTCTTCGAAGGAATTCTATGTCAATCTACAGTTCCTTTTGTATTATCAACATTCAGGTTAGCAAATGCCGTTTGGTCCGTCATAATACTCATGCCATAAAACTTAACATCTCCAGGTTCGCAACAATAATTATTTTAATGCAACATAAATAGTGGTCATTTGGTCCTGACTACTAGGAAATTTACAGCATTAATTTGTATAATTAATATCATATATTTGGTGGTTGGTAACTTGTAACAACTCAATCACATATGTTTGATATTTGACATGATTCAATTTGTTATCATCAAGTCGAACGATTCGTTAATTGCTTGATTATTCAATTTGTTAAATATGTTAAAAGTTCGCCCAACTTACAATTCAAATCACATCAAAGTATGTTACCTCTTAGTCTGAATCTAATCGTAATTCGCCAATAAATTGGGTTTATCTACATCATATTCTGTGTTATTCTATTCAATTTTATTTTACGTTAATTTCGAATCAATTTTCTTTCGGTTACCCACAAATTTTCTCTACTCGGCTATCGAACCGATTTTATGAGTGGAACTTTAGACTCCATTTTAGAACAAATCAGTTTTCAAATAATTTATTTATATTTGCGCATCGGAAAGGATATTCTTAAATCCAATTTGAACAAACTCCTTCATATGTACAGACATGATTATTAATTTTTTCGGGTTTAATCCAATAATACTATACCAAAATTATCCAACTATAAATAAAGCAATATAATTTATAAAAATATCTGTTTCTAGCAAATCAATAATCCACAGATTCCATACCCCAGAATTTCCCAAAATAATTGTCCAATTACTATGGGTCCTAAATCCTCGTTCTCCTCCTTAATTTACATCCACCGACGAATATTGTACTCATATAGACAACTCATCCACCTTCCATATAATTACCTATATCCACCACCCTTAAATATAGTACTCTCTATATCCCGAAATTATTGTCCAATTTCTACTTTCTCTACCTCTAATAAATTCTTCCTTAACTCTTTACCTTATTAATAAATAAATAATATCTGTATAAATTCTTGACCCATTCTTCACCACAAGAACAAAATAGACTTAACAAGAACGAACACATTTTTTCCCCTCTATAATCTTACCAGATCTGCTTCATTCAGGTAGATTCTTTGTTTTCTTGCGTATCATTTTCAATTATATCTATGTTTGTTCATTTGCTTACTTGAATTTTTAATTTGTTGCTGGAACACGAAGTCTGCAGTGCAGACAAAACTCAAACATGTCCGAGGTAATGAAACCTGATGCAAGAAATGTGGAAAATGGCAATGGTTGTAATAATAAGGTGTTGAAGATTTTCGTTGGGTATGATCCACGTGAGGATCTTGCATATGAGGTTTGTCGTTACTCTTTGTTGAAAAGATCTTCAATTCCCATTGAGGTACACCCCATTAAGCAATCTGAATTACGTGAGAAGGGGTTGTATTGGCGTGAGAGAGGCCAATTTGAGAGCACTGAGTTTTCATTTTCAAGATTCTTGACCCCACATTTAGCTGGTTATGATGGGTGGGCTATGTTTGTGGATTGTGATTTCTTGTACCTAGGGGACATTAAGGAGTTAACTGATTTGATTGATGATAAGTTCGCGATAATGTGTGTGCAACATGATTATACACCTAAGGAGACTACGAAGATGGATGGTGCTGTGCAGACTTTGTATCCTAGGAAGAATTGGTCATCCATGGTGTTGTACAATTGTAGTCACCCGAAAAATAAGGTCCTCACACCTGATGTTGTTAATTCTCAGACAGGGGCGTTTCTGCATAGGTTTCAATGGTTGGAGGATGATGAGATTGGGGAGGTGCCTTTTGTGTGGAACTTCCTTGTTGGGCACAATAAGGTTGTGGAAGGGGATCCGAAGACTTCCCCAAGGGCGATCCATTATACCCTTGGGGGTCCGTGGTTTGAGGCGTGGAAGGATTGTG
This sequence comes from Echium plantagineum, assembly GCA_003412495.2. Classification (NCBI taxonomy): domain Eukaryota; kingdom Viridiplantae; phylum Streptophyta; class Magnoliopsida; order Boraginales; family Boraginaceae; genus Echium; species Echium plantagineum. The sequence goes on along the minus strand of CM016564.1, from coordinate 1,752,191 downwards.
AGTTTGGGGATTTGTGGTTGAATGAGATGGAAGAGTACAAGAAGTCAGCTGAGAAGAAGATGGGTTAAGGGTGATTTTAGTTTGAATTTTTTGCATCTTCGTTGTGGTTAGATTGGTACCATTTGTTTGTTACATTCTTTGTCTTAATATAGGGGTTCCATTGATGGGAGTCATGGATTCTTGCTAATAGAGATGTAGAGTTATTGCATACATTGCAATGCAGAAGCATCCATATTGTTTACTTGGTGTATTTCTTCGATCTGGAAATGTAATGCAATTTAGTTATATTTATGTTTGGATTTCATTTTAGATTCTAGATCTGTACCTCAACTATCAATTGTTTGAATGATTACATCAATGCTAAACTTGTGTACATCTGCTATATCCTCTGTTCCTTCTATGTATACCGAGGCCCCGTGTGGCTTTGTAATGATCATGCATTTCCAAAGCTCTCATTTGGTTCTTTTGTTGATATACATTATGATCTTCAATATGCCCATCAGGTTGATGCAATCATGATTCATGAATAGCAGCATCGATAAAGAAAATAAGCGAAAAATAACCAAGAACAAAGTGTTTTCTTGTGGATTTCAAGTGTTTTGTGAGCTGTGAATCTGTGACACCATTAAATATTAAAATAAGTTGCAACTAGAACATTTTCAGAAGCGTATTCTATGGCACTATCAAAATAAAACTTTATGTAGCTTTCTCTGCAGGAGTTCAACATAAAGACTGCAGCTTCTTTCATGAAAAAGAAAAGATAACCACACAGATGCCATTGAATGATATGGCATAAGAGCCACTTCTACTGTGCTTGGTATTGGATGCACACTCCCCTATTACTTTTAGTGTAACGGGCTAACGGCTAATCTAACATTCAGATTTTGGTTATGATAACTCTTCTTTCACTTATCTTTTTATCCACACGCGAGAAATTTATAAAAGCCAGATAGCTTGTACTTGCAAGCACCTCTGTTCCAGGGGATGGGGGTTCACATCACCAAACATTAACAAGACAGTGTTAACTTATCTAGCGAGGATAGGATTTCTTCCTTCATCAATATCGATAAAAAGGAGATGTTCTGGATCTGAGCCACTTGGCCCCTCTGCATATAGTGTCGGGAGATAAGCCTTGTATGCTGGTAAGTATCGTGAAACAAAATCCATGATCTACAAAAGTAAGGCATAAAATACATGAGATGCGATTCACTAAACTAAAAATAGTAGATCTGTAGTGCTATATAGATGAGAAAAAGATGTTCAATTCAGACCTCCTCGTCAGACATCCCAGGCTTTCCATCGTTTCTCATGGCAATCTCTGCCTGAACATCGACAAATAACTCTCAAATGATATCATTTCATGTACTCTTCTCTTCCAACTAAGAAAGTGGAGTAGGATGCAAACTCGTAAGATACCTGCAACCGCCACTGGTAGACATAACCTGGGTCTTGTATCTTGATTACAATCCAGGATTTCACAAACTTCTCCCAAGCATCATAATAAGATTCTAAATTCTTGTTAATTATCTCCAGCTGAAAAAATCAAGTGCTAATTGAGTTGACAAAAAGAATGCAGATACAACAATTGCTATGATATATCACTGGATAAGTATGGAAAGACCATACTTCCTTACCTGAGGATCAACCGCTTTTACAACTTCAGAAGGAACTGGTTTAAAGCCAAGCATCCAGCCCTCAAATAAAACAACCTATTGTACCAAACGATATATATAAAATTCAATATATTATGGATCAATACTTTTTTATGAAATTGTTTGTGAAGATGAAAAAACAAGTGCAAGAAAAAACGCCAAGACTTTAGTGTAACGTTGAGCTTCATATTCTAGAAAAGAAGATAATCTCTCTCACCGTTAGAGGTCCTTCAACTTCTGGCCATGTTGAAGGATCACCTCTGTCACCTCTTCCATTATATGCAGACTACAAAGATAAATCACATCACTGGAATATATGGATGCTGATTAAGATGAAAAATTTAGTACTTTAGTAATGAGAAAATACACATACTTTGTCGTATCGAGGTAGCTTCAATTTCATACCTGTATGAATACACTTCATTCATTATAGTTCATAGGTATCAGTGAAGCTTAAAAACAACAATAAGATAGTAGAATCTTACCCTCTTTAGTCAACTGTGTTACAGCTGTCAGTGCTTCAACAGAAAATGGGAGGTCGTGGCTTCCAGCATTTCCACGGTACTGTAACATGGAACAAAAATCTTCATTATTATGAAACTAAGGAAGTACAACAAAATTATGAATATAAAGTCACCTCAAGAAGTGCATTTCCTGGATTACTTTCTCTCAGTTTGATCTGTAGTGAAGTTGACAATTATATTGAGAACAGGATAAATGTGGATAAGCAAGACGATCATGCAGGAAAGGAGACTGGATATTCCCAGAATCTACCTGATCTTCTGCTGTTAAATAGAAGTCATCAATAGATAGAGTAGCACACTTCCTGACAATCACAACTTTTTCAGTTGAAGTGTAAGAGTTCTCATGTTTCTTTGTTTTTGTTTATCAAAATGGTATTTCCTTAATCCTACCTTCCTGTGACACGGAACAGATACTCAAGCGCAAAGACAAGTGTAGTTTTTTCCACAACCTTGTGGAGCGCTAAAACCAATCTGCAACATAAATGAGAATTGTTTGGCTGCATGCAGAGAATCTTGAAATTCTATATGATTGGCAATGCATGATATCTCAAAGCCGTTTAAACAAATTGACTGAAAAATAGACAGACAGCTGGGAACAAGATGAATACCACCAAAGGAGGAACTTCTTCCCCATCTACAAATTTGGATGCATGTCGAGAAATCTCCTGTTGGCACCAGAGAAAGACTGGAACATAATAGTGATATATACGGACCTTTTGAGGCTCTGTTAAATATAGGGCATTGAGCTGAAATAATCTACATATATAAGACCCGTACATTAACCACTTGTCAATCGAGCCGGCCACCTTCTCCGGAGTAAGACCTGTCTTTGCAATTAGGGGACCCCCGCATATGAAATTATATAGGTCTTCCACAGAGGAGACATCAGCAGTTTTAGATGGTAATACTGAATGAACAGGACCATGTTTCCTTCCGTTTTGTGTAACACTGTAAAGACTGGAAGAATTATCTTGCAGCCATGAACTTCTATGAGCTGCATCTACAAAATCTCTTTGTCACTATGGGGTGCTGAAAATATTTGTAGCATTCCATAGATTAACAAAATACCATCATACAGAGACAAACTCTAGTGACAAAGTTGGTCAATATTATCATCACGGGCATAGTGGCACATCGAAGAAGTTTCAGAACATGAGTGTGACTGTATGAGGAAGGGGTATTACACGCTTGCAAAACTACGTTCTAGCTAGCAACATACAGTCGATTGGACCTCTCCAAAAGAATCTGCATCTCGATGGCATAGGCACTAATCCATTTTTTGACATCACAATCATGCATTTTTCCACAAACACAAATTACTGATGAATAATTATCTATAGTACATTAGTACTGATCAGTATACTTTCAGAATCGTTTTTCATCGAACTATACAGGTTTGAGTAATCACATTGTCTGAAAATAATCAAGATTAAAGAGATACAGCTTCTTTCATATTCTTACACAATTGACAGTCTTTACTCTTTAGTAGGACCACCTAAAATCTGATAAACATGGAAGATAAAAATCATAACTTTTTCACATTTTAACCAATTCCCATATTCATAAAACAGCATTACAATTACTAGACGAAATAATAAATCTTCACAAATATGGCAATATGATCACTTATTACTATGAACATACTAAAAATTCTAAGCGTTACTCAGTAAAAATAATTAAAATCTTTCAATTCTACAATTTTCAATAGGAAAAACGATCAAATTTCTACCTTCAGAAGTCGAAGATGGATTCTGCATTTGACAATAAGTAACATCCAATTTGGATTTTGCAGTTCTAACAAGTTTAGCTTTGGACACATTGCATAATGGACCATATTTAGTCCAAATTAAATTGTCATTAGCATAACTAAAACAAGATAAATCCCAACTATTTTTTCTATTTTTTAGAGAGGGTGACGTGGAGGGAGTGGAAAGAATATTCAGAACAACCATTGTAGACATTCAATATTATTCCCTCCCCCCCCCTAACTATGTTCCCTTCTCTGTAATAATAATATTTTCAGTTGGATTGTGCTGAGTGTTGGATGACATTCAAAAGAATATCAATTTGTTAGCTTGCAAACTATTACTGATATTTTGGAATTCCATAATGTCCACATATTAAGTTGCAGGCAATAAATGAGCTAAATTTGGATCACTGGTTCATGGTTGCTTTGCGTTTATATCTTGAAAATTGAATGTTATATAGCATAGGTTTTTATTTTCATTTTGCCCCCTAACTATTGCTTTACTTTTCGCTGTGCCTCTAAAAATATTATCTTTACAAAGTGTCCCTCCGATTTTGAAGTTAAAGTTGATGAAATTATCCTCACTCCATTTCTTCTTCAATAACTCGAGCTTATGGAAAAGGCTGTTGCTAGTGACCAGAAGGTCCAGGTTCGAAACTCACCTCATCGCTAATTTATAAATAAATAAAACTCGAGCTTGTGTAAAATTAACTTTCAAATTTTATTTTTAAATTTAGTAGTATTTTGTTCTATTTTTCTTTTTTTGTATTTTGTTAAAATTTAATGGCATCATTAATCATTTTAATTTGTTTAAAACATGTTACAAAACGGAGTTTGGATCACCTGTAAGGCTGTAAAACTTTCGTGTGAGGCTTTTTGCTACACTTTTTCTTTTTGACTATTATTTCAATATTATAAACATAGTACCTTAACATAAAATCTTCATAACGTTATTTGCTACCACCTCCAATTGAAAAATTGGTTGTTTTTGCTTTTATGATAAAAATATCTTAATTTTTTACTACAAAAATTACGAATAGTCAAATATTTGCCTCTACAAATATAAATGAGAAATATTTTGAATTAAATATAGTAGTATATGACTATAACAAAATGATTAAATAATATATATGTTGCTTGAAAATTCAGAATAACAAACAAATAATAAAAATATAACAGAGAATATCACAGAAAATGGTACAATATCGTAATTAATAAATTATCGATAAATGTAAATAGACTCTCGACCATTGTGATTACAAGCTCACCAATATGGCCACCATTGTGACAATTTTATTCTCGTTCTCTAATATCTATTTCATTCTTTCACATACAACCACTGCAAAATCCACAGTGTTTACCATATTTGGATTTCACTCGAAAATTCATTGATTCAGTTTCTTCACGAGCTCATGAAGCTTCTTCTCTTCACTTGAACACCCAAATCATTTTTCAATTTGTATTTCTTAGGGGTTTTGAGATTGAAACCCTAGAGAGTAATCTTGAAAAATGGTGGGAGCTTCACTAGCTGGATTACAAGATCATGTAAAATTAGCAAGGGAATATGCACTTGAAGGCCTTTATGATACCTCTGTTATCTTCTTCGACGGCGCCATTGCCCAAATCAACAAGTAATTTTTATTATTTTTTAAATCAACAAGTACATTGTCTCCTTTATTTCGATATTTTTTGTATATATGTATATTGAAGAATTGATGTAGTTTTTCGAAAGGATTGTCCAGTTCGATTTTTGATTGCTGAAGTTAATACATTTTGTAACTGTAGTTGAAATGCATAACCTTTGATTTCAGAGATAGTGATAAAGTGAGTAGTGAAGTATGTTGAAAATGTATGTTTTGATTTTTCTGGGGACTGATGTTTTTTTTTTGTTTTGTCAAATTAGGTTTTATTTGATTGAGCATGTTTTAGTTGGAGTAGCGAGCTGAGGGGACTTTATTTAATAGATAAGTAAATATGTTTGGAGTATAATGCAGAATTCAACTTTGCTTGTGTATCGAATTATGTTGGGTTTGTTTCTTAATAGTAGACGTTTTTCGCTTGAGCTGTGAGCTAGTGTGTGTAGTTATGTGCCCTGACTTCTACGCGCTTTTGATTATATCGGGTGCTAATGTAGAATTACCTGTATGGTAAAACTATTACTTTTCTTAGGGCTTTGTAATGACTGAATTTATTGTGATAGATTATACTTAAGAAGGGTCTGGTATAAAATTGTATATTTTTTTGGTTTGTGTTACTGGAAGGCACTTAAACACACTTGATGATCCTATGTTGCGATCAAAATGGATGAATGTGAAGAAATCAGTAGCAGAAGAAGCAGAAGTTGTTAAGCAGTTAGATTCAGAGAAAAGGTCTTATAAAGAGGTTCCCGTTGGTAGAAGACCTACTTCACCTCCTATTTCGACCAAATCATCTTTTGTGTTTCAACCACTAGATGAGTACCCTACTTCATCGTCTAATTCAATAGACGATCCTGATGTATGGAGACCACCTACTCGAGATGTGACAAGTAGAAGACCTGCAAGAGCTGGTCAAGCTGGAACAAGAAAATCTCCTCAGGATGGAGCTTGGGCTCGTGGGTCTACAAGGACGGGCACCAGTGGGCGTGGCTCTAAGACCGGTGGTCCTAGTAGGTCTAATTCTGGAGCTAGAACAACGAGTACAGGGAAAAGAGGAACAGGAAAATCAACTTCCTCAAAAGCGGATCCAACTGTAAGCCTTCTTATTCCGTCTAGTCCAATATCTGTTACCCACCAGAAATCCCTGCACGCTACTTTCCTAAAGTAATTTGAATGATCTGGTCACTATTCATTAGTCAAACACTCTCAAAACTTTCCTAGTTTGTCCCTAAACTAACTGCCCTCAATATTTTCACAAAATATGTAATTCTAAAGAATACAGGCTTATATGGAAACATTGTTTATTTTACAAAAATATATAATTCTCAAGAATACAAGCTTATATGGAAACATTTTTATTATTTCACTCAATCACATATTGAATATATTATTATTGTTTGCATTTGCTGCAACCAATTTTGCTTCGCCATGTATATTTTAGCAGGCATTGTTAGGGTATTTGATGAACTATCAAAGAACTTGCTATAATCTACAAAATTGGTACCTAAATGTGGTGCAGATTGTCAGAACATGCTGGTTTTTTTTACTAGTCCTTTCATTTTCTTCCCAAATCTTTAGAATGTTGATGCTAGTGAAGATGGCAAGATAAAAAGGGTCGAGTACGAGGGACCAGATCCAGATTTGGCTGCGATGCTTGAAAGGGATGTTCTAGATTCCACTCCTGGGGTGAGATGGGATGATGTTGCTGGTCTGAGTGAAGCAAAGAGACTTCTTGAGGAAGCTGTAGTTCTCCCACTGTTGATGCCTGATTATTTTCAGGTAATTTAGTTATGTTGTAAACAAAGTTTATTTCTTAGATATTTTTGGATTTTCTGGTTGTAGGTACCCGTCTGCTAAAAGGCATGTGTTTTTTTCCTTTCAAAAAATTAATTCCAGTTGTGGGTAGTTTTCTTACTAGAATTGCATAACATTAGTTGGCTATGTCCATCCTATAGGAAACATAAATATATTCAAATGATTCTCTTGATGAGAGCTGAAGTAGTTTCTGTCAAAGATCTTTTTTGATAATCTAATTTGTGTATTCTTCTAAGATAACCAAACATGCTGGTAGGGAATCCGTAGACCATGGAAAGGTGTTCTCATGTTTGGTCCTCCTGGTACTGGGAAGACGCTTTTGGCTAAAGCTGTGGCCACTGAATGTGGGACAACATTTTTCAATGTCTCTTCTGCCACTCTGGCATCTAAATGGCGCGGGGAGAGTGAGCGAATGGTTCGGTGCCTTTTTGACCTTGCACGTGCCTATGCTCCAAGTACTATTTTTATTGATGAGATTGACTCTCTTTGCAATGCCAGAGGGTATGCCTAAACTCTCACTCATTTAATTTTTCATGACATGGTGTCATAGTTTTCTGCGTAACATGTCAGTAATAACTGAATTTCACAAATACATGCATGCAGCATGGTAGGTTATTTGTAGCCTCCTATTCCCTACGTTCCTTATTTATATTTATGAGTAGGATCCTCATGTATGTTATCAGTTAAATTTGTAAGTGACTATAGTAGATGTCAGAAGGAAGAAGTAAAAAATTCTGTGTTTTTTGCCACAAGGACAATAATGCAACCTTCTTTGAATTCAAAAATTGTTGAATTTTGCAGGGCTTCAGGAGAGCATGAGTCATCTAGAAGGGTGAAATCTGAATTATTAGTTCAGGTAGATGGAGTTAATGCTTCTGCCACCACTAATGAGGATGGTTCACGAAAATTAGTTATGGTTCTTGCTGCAACTAACTTCCCGTGGGATATAGACGAGGCATTGAGGTAAATTATCGTAGAATCCCTGGTTTACTTTTTTCTTCTTTTTTAGTATACTGTATAATACATTAGCCAAACATTTATATCGAGAAAATTGTAGGAATAGCACCTTTTGAGACTTTTTATCAACTTATAGCACTACTTTCCATTTTTTACATTAAATAGCACTAGAGGGGGGGCAAAATGACTAAATTACCCCCCAATATTTCGATACACTTTTTTTATGAGTTTTTTTATAAAAAAAATTCTGATTTTTATTTTTCGATTTTTTTTTTTCATTTTTTCAAGATTTTTATTTTTATTTTTTTCGATTTTTATTTTGTTTATTTTTGTTCTATTCTTTTTCATATTAAAAGAGGGTCGATTTTGGTCGTTGTTTTAGCTAAAAAAACTAAAAGTATCGATTTTCGTAAAAAAAAAAATCGGTTTTCGTAGTTGTTTTAGCTAAAAAACGAAAAAAAAAAAACTACGAAATTGTGAAACAACTACCAAAACTATCAAACTTTTTGGCAAACAACGACCAAACTATTAACTAATAACATTTTTTGTAAAAAAAAATTGAAAAAAAAATCGAAAAAAAAAAATTTAAAGAAAGTGTATCAAAATATCGGGGGCAATGTAGTCATTTTGCCCCCCTCGAGTGCTATTAAATGGAAAAAATGAAAAGTAGTGCTATAAGTTAATAAAAAGTCCCAAAAGGTGCCAATCCTACAATTTTCTCCATTTATATCTGATTAAAACTCTATATTGACAAATTTTCGATGTTTCAAGCTCCTGTTTGATCTTAATGGTAATATATGTAGGCGGCGTCTGGAGAAGAGAATCTACATTCCTCTTCCTAATCTAGAGTCTCGCAAGGATCTGATACGTATCAATTTAAAAGGTCTAGAGGTAAATTTCATTTTATATTGATAATTTTATTCTACTCTGCAAGGACAGGTGTTATGTATGGTAATCTTCAGTTTCATGAGTCATGCGTGCCTCGTCATCCTTGAATTGTCGTTCTTCCATACAACATATAGTATGAAGTGATATCGCAGGAGAGCAGTCCTGTGATCCTGTTCATTTGATATGTTTTTCCAAGTGCTGTATCTAGTCTATCATCACAAGATTGCCAAAACTGTCATATTGAATATAACTAAGTTGGTAGCAATTTGAGCATAGGTTTAGGATAGTTAAGGCACATATTAATCATATATGTTTCAACAAATGCAGGTTGCCGCTGATGTAGACATAGATGACGTTGCTAAAAGAACCGAGGGGTACAGTGGTGACGATCTAACAAATGTTTGTAGAGATGCTTCTTTGAATGGCATGCGGCGTATGATAGCTGGGAAGACGAGAGATGAAATAAAGAACATGTCCAAGGACGATATTTCAAAAGACCCCGTTGCCATGTGTGACTTTCTGGAAGCTATAAGCAAGGTCCAGCCAAGTGTCTCTTCCACGGACATAGAGAAACATGAGAAGTGGCTTTCAGAATTCGGATCTGCATAATTTGACTCTATGTCATATAACTTCCTTGGCAACGCTGTCCTTCATGGATGTATCCGCTACTAGCAATCTTCACCAGAATGTATCAATCACGACGTTCCTCATACTCAGAATGACGACTGAATGAGATCTTCCCTAATTCATAAACTCGAATATCTCTTCTGGCAGTATTCGCGAGTATTGTAGATGTTAGACATTTGTTGCTTCTTTTGTGTCCTGTATAAGCATTGTAACAATGTAATTTGTTACTAATGGTTCGAGGACGTCCCAATGTTTAATTTATTATGCAATTCAAATGGTTAGTCGAGCCTAATACAGTAATACTATGATGCCATTTTCGTCTTCTCCCTCACTGCTGCTTATCAAAATAGTTTGGCTAAACTTTCATTTGTATACATAATATCAGAGTACATAGTAAAACCGATAGAAGAAACCCTGAGGTAACAAGTGGGGATTAACGACCCTTTGTAGTATGAACTATTTCAATGTTAACGTGACTAGCTTTATTTTATATTTTACGACTATGAAATTCCATCAAGAAAAAATACAAAGAAATTTCATTTTGTGGTTTTTTTCATTTCTTTTCAAATATTTTTATTGTCTTCTTGTTCAGTTTATACTAATTCAATAGTCACACTTACTATGAATATATTGTACTACAAGAACGTAAGTTATTTATGTAAAAAAGCCTATGTAATATAGGGGTAAATGAAGATGTCCTAAAGCACATCAAATAAACAATGAAAATAGAAGAATATATCAAATATTAAAATCTATAAATACTGTTGACGAGGATCATAAATCTTTTATTAATACGTGAAGAACAAATAAGCTCTTTTAATTAACTATACAACATTGTATATATAAAGTTCTCATCTCCTTTATAATAGAGCATCTAAACATTCAGTAATGAAAAATAACTTACAACAAAAGAAAAAACAAAAACAGAAGATCTATCTCCTTTGGAAGTTGAATGTCTTAATAGAGATGGCAAAAGTGAAAGCGAAAACAAACGTAAAGAGAAGAACCATTGCTGCACAAAATCCGATGTAGCTATGTTTGAATCCATAATAATCTTCCAGGAATTGTTCAACAGATTTATTGTCAGGCGATGATAAAAGGTCCTTATAATCACCAAACTGCGATACCAGCATGCCGTAAAGGGTATAAGAAACAGGACATGCCCAGTAATACCACCTCCACCAGATAGGAATCCTCTGTTATGAATGAACAACATACACAAGGTTAATGAGTAAGGTCACTAACGAGTTAACTTCTTCAAAGAAACGAGTCATTCTTGGGTGCGTGCGTAATGTGAAGGGAAGAGTTGAAGTAACTTACAGTTCGTGGGATAATAAATCCTGAGAAGACATTCCAAATTCCATAAAATGCAGAAGCGACAATGGCAGCAATATTGTGGTTTGGAGTGACGGCCACAGTCATCATTCCGTAGAAGGTGAAGTACAACAGGGTAAAGTACATGAAAAATGTGTACCACAAGAATTTCTCAGCAGTCCATTCGAATCCAATCATAGCATATACAATAAGACCATATGCGAGCGCTTGGAAAAATACGTAAGGAATCTCAATGGCGACCTGCAAAAGGAGGAGAATATTTAGTATGGGAACTAGTGGTTGCCTCCCTGGTAGACTAGAATTTGTGATTCTATTGTTCAAGTGGTTACATATTTTTAATTTTTATGGATGAACCAAAATTTAACCTGTCCAAATGCATATGGCAAAGCTGAATACATTCCGGCTGCTTTTTCTCTGTAGAAAACTGTTCGCTCAACTGCAACCACGGGCTGTACGGATGCAGCATTTTGGACTCCAATGAAAAAGGAAGCAGTATACATAGAACCCATAGCATTGAAGAGATCTGCCCTACTCGTCCTGTAATTTATTAATTCAGATGAAAAGGTCAGTTTTGATAAAACAAATAGGGTTAACAATAATAAGATGTGGTCTCGTTTATTTATGTCGCCACTTACTTCTTCCCCCCAAGATCCCAGAAAATTGTGCCAAACATCGCAGCAATGAAAACTGTGAACCAAAATCTGACTGCTGTGTAAGATGTGTTGCGCCAGTAAGAACGATGTTGTTTCCATATGCAAGCAAGACACTGGATCAAGAACGACTGTGCATACTGAGTCTCAAAATGAAGATCCTGAGTGCCAGGACGGGGTACATTTAATTCCGCAATCAAGGCTTTGTTTCTCCTGAAATTAAGTCCAGTAAAGATTTGGATTAAGAAAGGGGAAACTAAAATTTCTATGCATAATATGATGCTTTCTAGCAATATATGCCTGAGAATCATAACGACAAACAACAATAAATGCATGACTAGAAAACAACTAATTGATTCTAGGGGAATCAACTGACCTGTAAAGCTCAGAGTTCCTGTAAATTTCAGCAAAATCAGCCCCTAACAGCATTTCTTGTGAAGAAGAACTAACTTCCAACATCCACGTCGCAGGATTGTAACCATCTGTTATTTTGCTTACTCCTTGTGCACTCTCCTATTTTTGAAAAATAAATAATTTGTATTATATAGTAGAAAGCAACTTATTATCTCTGGTACAATAGTGTACAACTGTTCAGCTATGTAACTCACCTCAAAGTAGCTGATCAGTTGGGCAGAGTGACGACCCAATGGTCCCACATATATCTCTTCGCCTCCTCGTTTCATAAGAAAAAGCTGCAACGCAGAATTATTTTAATACACTCATTCACAATATGGGAAACCCCCTCCACAATGGAGAAGGGGGTTCAATGGAGCACTTAGACACTCACTTGCAAGACTACAGGCCGAGGACTTGAGGGTTCAAACCTTGCCAGTAGGGTTTTTTTTTTAAAGTTACATCACGATTTGAATTGCTTTATAAATTATATTTTTACCTCATCAAATGCTTCAAATATATCAATGCTAGGTTGATGGATAGTACAGACAACTGTTCTGCCTGTGTCGACGGTGTTCCTGACAGTTCTCATGACAATTGCTGCTGCTCTAGCATCCAACCCTGATGTTGGTTCGTCCATAAAAATAATGGAGGGGTTGGCCACAAGCTCAACTGCAATGGTCAGCCTTTTCCGCTGTTCAGTCGAAAGACCATTAATCCCAGGCAATCCAACTAGTGCTCCTCTTAATGGATTAAGTTCTACAAGTTCCATGACCTCCTCTACAAACATCTGTAGACACGTTGCATTTGCATAAGCATTAATATGCAAAACTATGATTATCGCTTTTGTAATTAATATTACAACATTTTTTTAAGCCGTTGTTAGTTCTCTATGACCTTCTATTAAATATGAACAGTAATAACTAGAAAAGTTTCAGTTAAAATCACTGATAAGAGTCGTATACCAACCTTTCTTTTAGCAGAATCAACCTCACCCGGCAACCTAAGCCAAGCTGAATATAAGAGAGATTCATACACAGTCACATGAGGAGAATGTATATCATTCTGCTCACAATATCCAGAAATACGTGCAAAAGTTTCTTGTTTCTTTGGATAACCAGATATTTTGATGTCTCCTTCAATGTATCCACCTGTTTTTCTACCAGCCAAGACATCCATGAGAGTAGTTTTCCCAGCCCCACTTACACCCATTAAAGCTGTTAGAACTCCAGGCCTGAATGCCCCACTTACACCCTTTAGAAGTACCAGTCTGTCACTATCAGTACCCTGTTCTTTCATTTCCTGCAAAATGATGGAGATTAACATAAATCGCTTGTGTTGGACTAAGATGTTATCGGTGTAGTCTCTGTGATAGGGCACGGTATTTCGTAGCAAATACAAAAAGGAGTGTTAAAAGTTTACCTGTGGCATGTCTACTGAATATATGACATCGTTGAAGGTGAGAGAATGGGGTTCAAAAGGAAGAATCATTCCTTTCTTCTTATTCTCATTTGACTCAACAATGGCATCTGCCCTTGTTGATGAAGATCCAGATGACATGCTTCTCCTTCTAACTTGATTCCCTGTTTTTTCAGGTCATATCAAGATCAATAACATGAATGAAACACTTGTGAGAAGCAAGAATGTTCGAATTGTCAGTTATTACCTTGAGTTGAACTTCTTTCTGCCAATTCGACATTTCTTTTATCATCTTCAGAATCCTCTGATGAAACAGCTTGGGACTTTCCGAATGCTAAAGAATGAAACTTGGGATTATTGAATGAATTTAGAAGAATATGAAAGACTCAATAGGAATATACACACTCACGTTTGAGATAAGTAAGGGCAAAAGTGAATGCAATGTTGAAAAGTATGGTGAATCCAATTAAGGCCCCTGCTCCTAGCCAATACCAGTAAGCATCGGGAAATTGTCCACGAGATTTTACAAGTGCAACTCCCAGTGTCTCATTTGGATTATCCGGCGCGGGCTAATTGAAACAACATAGTCAGCACATGTGATACATAATTAATAGGAAAAGCCTTCCAAGAAGAAAATGTAGTAAAAGTTTACTTACTTTGTCCCATTGGTGCCCCCTCATTTCATTCACAACCAATGCATTTGTTGCATACATTAACGGTGAGGTCCAGTAACCCCATATCCACCATTTCTTTATATCCTCTAAACCATCAATTAAATTCCAGAGAAAGTGAAATCAGCCATCTTGACTACAAGAATATTGAATTCAATTATGTAGAAGAGTAGTATGTGTGTACCTCTTGCCAATACAAAACCACCAAGTGCAACTAGAATAACCAACGCGAATGATCCAAATGTGTTAGCAACAATCATGTCCCTGCCCAGTCCTCCAATGAAGCGGAACAACCCTGATGCCATCTGTTGCTCAATCAAGAGTAACAAGTAATGCTTCAGGAATCTGCATCACACATATACATTAATTGTCAGTTACCCAGATTATGATAAGGCATACTCAACTCAACATGATAACAATATTTAGAATTTATACCTGGTAATATTGGGGTCGAGTCCAATTTCATAATATGTCAGGACTATCCAGAGAGCCACTTCGACAAACGAAATTGGAATTTTTAGGATCCATGTAGGAAGTGCATATGCCCATGCAGGGTAGAATAGAAGGTCTCTCTGCTTGTAGAAAACGGGAAGCTTGTAAATTGTTAAGGCCATCTCTGACATTCCATTGAACATCATTGTCATAATTGTGAAAAAGAGAGCCCCAATATATATTTGTCCATCATCCATAGTTTCACGGCTCATCTCGGTCCGAAAGAAAAGAGTCATTGCAATTAGCGCTAAGGTTGTTAACTGAAGACAATAAGAGACATCAAAACAATCATTACTTGATGCAGCCTGAGGGAAACTATACAACTATTCAACAGGGAAAAGGTTAAACACACACCTGGAAGAGCTTGAAGTAATAAACAAATGAGTTTCTCTTCATTAGCAAGTATTCCCTTGAAGTACAAGCCTTTAAGAGCTCGAATTTTGGCAGATTGGCACTTTTTAGAGTCTTTTTTTAACTTGGAGCACACCTCCTTGTTTTTTGCAACCCACTAGCACACCACCCCCCTAAAATGACTACTTTACCCTTACTGAAAAAAGCTAACATTTTCCCTCCTCCCTTTTCACATTCTTGCTTTATCTTCCCCCCCCCATAATAAAATTGTATTTTGACGTTTCATCACCCCCCCCCCTCATTCTCTCTCACTCTCACTCTCAAAGTATCAAAATCGCAACTTTGGCCGAATTGACCTCGAAAAAAGTAAGTTTTATATCTCTTTCACTTCAACTTCCACTATTTAGTGTAAATATTTGTTCTTTTTTTAGTTTTTTGATAGGTTTTAGTATAAAGTTTGGATTTTTCTTTTTTTTTTTTTCAGGTAAAAATTCGTTTATTTAGTTTTTTTAGGAGATATTACAATTTTGATGTTTGTACTTGGTATAAAATTGTAACATTATTAGTTCTTGTACAAAAAGTTACTTTATTTGGAATTTTTTATAGTTTTTTTAGGAGATATTACAATTTTGATGTTTTTGTAGCAAAAGTTACGATTTTGGTACTAAAACTGAATTTTTTTGGTATAATGTTGTGACTTTGATATTTTTTTATGCAAAATGTTACTTTATTTGTAATGTTTGTAGTTTTTGTAGCAAAAGTTTCGATTTTGGTGTCTTAAGCATTTATAGGTTTTAGTATGATTTAGAATTGCGATGGATACACATATATGCTATTGTTTACACATAAATTGTCCTATATACACTAATGTATACTGATTTGCACTTGTTTATAACGATCTGCATCTGTTTACACTGATCTGCATCTGTTTACACATATGTGCTAACATATAGTTTCTTATATATGCAGGAAACGGCGTCGAAGTGAATGGGAACAAGATATTCTAGTTTACACTGCGGATATTTGGAGGCGAAGCACTTCATCGATTTCCGAAGAAAGTTTGGAGTTGACCTCGTGAACAAGATATTCTAGTTTAGTTTAATTTACTTTGTTTGGTATTAAAACCATATCTTTTGGAACCATATCTTGTGGAAAAATGTCCAGAACCATATCTTTTGGAATTATGAAATGCTTATTTCTGTTTAAATAGTGTTATCTTATGTTCAGCAGTGTTATCTTGTGTTCAGCTGTGTTATCCTGTGATATGTTGTTTTTTTCATTGTTTAATAGTGTTATCTTGTGTTCAGCAGTGTTATCTTGTGTTCAGCTGTGTTGTCCTGTGATATGTTGTTTGTTTCATTGTTAAATAGTGTTATCTTGTGTTTTCTACTGTTAATACAAACTTAAACATTTAAATAACATTATTCACAGCTAAGATTATTAGACGTTCATACAACATTATTCATAACAACATTCATACAACATTATTCATACAAACATTGATACAACATTATTTATAACAACATTGATACAACATTATTTATAAAAACATTGATATAACATTATTCTAATTTGATTTGTCAAGGGGATGCACGGGTACATATTCGTTGCTTGTGCAAGTTTGTTTGTTGTGTCCCGTTTGCCTACACCGACCACAACGCTTGCAAACGATTTCTTCTCCTTGGGATGGCATACGTTTATTCTTCCGTCTTCCCTTGTTGTTCTTAATTATAGGTGGCAACACAACCACAGTTTTCACAGTCTCTAGAACAACATGTTCCCATTCACTTCGACGCCATTTCCTGCATATATAAGAAACTATATGTTAGCACCTATGTGTAAACAGATGCAGATGAGTGTAAACATGTGCAGATCAGTGTAAATAGCTGCAGATCAGTGTAAACAGCTGCAAATCCGTGTACATTAGTGTAAACATGTGCAGATCAGTGTATCCATGGCCACACTAAATCATACTAAAATTTATAAATGCTTAAGACACCAAAATCGCCAACATTACAAATAAAGTAACATTTTGCATCAAAAAATATCAAAGTCACAACATTAGACAAAATAAATTAAGTTGGTCTACCAAAATCGAAAATTTTCCTACCAAAATCGTAACTTTTACAACAAAAATCGTAACTTTTTCAACAAAAACATGAAAATTGTAATATCTACTAAAAAAGTATAAAAATTTCCAAATAATTTAATTTTTTCTACAATAACTAATAATGTTACAATTTTATACCAACTACAAACATCGAAATTGTAATATCTCCTAAAAAAACTAAATAAACGAATTTTTACCCAAAATAATAACAAAGATCCAAACTTTATACCAAAAACTATCAAAAAAATAAAAAAAACAACAAACTTTATACTAAATAATGGAAGTTGAAGTTGAAGAGATATAGAACTTACCTTTTTTCACGTCAATTCGGCCAACGTTGTGTGAGAGGGAGCGTGAGAGAAGAGAATGAGAGAAGGGAGTCACCTTGAGGCTGTAGGGAATGAGGGAGGGGGGGGGGTGAGTGAAACGTCAAAAACAAATTGTGTATGGGGGGGGGGGGGGGGGAAGATTAAGCGGGAATGTTAAAATGGGAGGGGGGTTTGGTTTTGATTTTTTCAGTAAGGGTAATTTAGTCATTTTGGGGGGGGGGGTGTGCTACTCCTGTGCAAAAAAAAAGGATGTGTGCTCTAAGTTAAAAAAAGACTCTAAAAAGTGCCAATCTGCCAAAATTCTCCCTTTTTGTTGACACCATACTTTTCAGTTGTCAAGGCAGCTGGATGACTTTTGGTTTTGTCAAATGGTGTAGCAAGTTCATCTGCCAGTTTTCGTCCAACATGGAATGACTGGAAGGCCTCAGCAAATTCACTCACTTTGACGAATGCATAAGGTTCATCCTTACGTGCCCAGTACTGCCTTTGATCTTTCTTAGAAGTCACCTAGATTATATATACTTTTCGTTAGAAAAATATATCCACTTGAAAATGAAAAATCACCGCTGATCTACTTTTCGGAGACTTACTTCCTGCAAAAAGTCGGCAACACCTTTCCTCTCTGGGCATTTGAATCCCATAGACTCAAAAAACTCAAGGACATGTTCTCTAGCACCCTGATAAACAATTCGTCCATCAGCTATGAGAACAATATCATCAAAAAGGTTATAAGTCTCAGGTGCTGGCTGCAGAAGGGAGATGAATGCAGTTCCCTTGATAATGTGGACATATTGTCTCAGTGAATTAACTATGGAATAAGTTGTGGAACTGTCCAATCCAGTCGATATCTCATCCATGAAAAGTGCTGTTGCTGGTCCAACAAGCATTTCACCTGTTTGTTGAGTAAAGTAGGATTTAATTTTAAATCTTCATCTTCATAAAAGTTCAATTCAATTTTGAAAGAAGTCAGATTATACCAGTTGTCACACGTTTCTTTTGACCTCCAGAAATTCCCCTAATCATTTCATCGCCTACCATCGTGTCTGCACACACTTCAAGTCCTAAGAGCTTGAGAACATAATCGGTAACCACACTTGCTTCTTGGCCTTGAGTGGCTGCAGCCTACATGATTATAAAAAGTGAACATTTACATATCAGAAGAGTTCAAATTGCAGGTATCATATATTATTATCTTAGATTAGAATCTGTTATTTCTCATCTTAATTTATTTAGTCATTTATTTATTTGATCTTAATAAGTCAAGGACGTTTCCAGTGATCAAGTCTTAATGAGAATTTAATTATTAAGTTGGGAATGTTCAAAGAAATTTTATAATTACTATGATTTTGAAATTCAGATGATACAATAAATACGAATATTCAAATTTTTGTATGTATTTTATTTGCATCAACTATCATTTTGCTTTCTCTCACCTTCATATAGATATCAACATCAGGATCAGGCTTAATATTGGCTGCCTTTTCTCTTCTGGACAACTCTGCTAACATCTCTGCAATTACATTTGAAAACATCATCTTATAAGGTCTACATATTGTATCATGTATTACTAGCTCAAATAAAAAGGTGTGATATTTACAATCACCATTTAAGGATTTGAACTAACCATAACGGGTTCCAACACCCTGGCATCTACCAGAGAACTCCAATGTTTCTCTTACAGTCATTTCTCCTATGTGAAGATCATGTTGACTGATGTATGCAGCAGTCCTCTGAGGAACAAACTCGTTGACACCATGTCCATTGTAACTCACTGTACCAGTAGTCTGAAGACAAATAATGAAGAAAACGGTTACTGTTTTTATATAGAAAACTTTCGGTAGTCGCCCTTACAGCATAAACGGGAGAACAGCCACTACAGTGAGAGTCAGTTTACCTTTAACTCAGAATCTAGTCTTCCCGCCAGAGCAAGTAACAAAGTTGTTTTGCCAGAAGATGGAGGTCCTAGAAGCAAGGTCAACCTGCCACATCATAACAAAACTTCAGCATGGATTTGATTAAATATTCATCTAGAGTGTTTCTAATATGCACTTTTTTAACTAAAATTACCAGCAAACTCACATATAGCTTTGTTTGTTCGCAGATAACTATTACATCCAATAGATGCACATACTACTATGCTACCTTCACCCTTTGTCGTAATTTAGTTTCTAAGAATTGTTTCTACTTTCACATTCCACAAATGCATAAATGAGCTAAATGAGATATAGAACAATTCTGCACCGAACCTGCAAGGTTTGATGATTCCACTAATATCACGAAGAATTTTGAGATGCCTCTTCCTGCTAGGCAGAACGTGGAGAGTGTTCAATAAGCCCTATCGAGTAAACAAGACATGTTAGATCTAGATATTCTAGGGACATATAAACTGTCGGAATATATTCATTAAAAATAACATATCAAAACTCACCTCTACAAAATTCATGACAAAGTTAGTAAAAGAGGGCAAAGATCTACTTCCCACATAAGCTTCTGCTTCAATATTCAGCCGATCATATCTGACTTCAATTGTAGGCAAATCTATACCAACTCTGGAATTTTACAAATTGAACATAGTTCAGCAAAAACATCACAAAACGAAAAACAAAGGACATCACAAATTCACAACTACAGGTCATATCATGTACCTATCGAGCCGGTCTCGGAGTTTGTGCAAGAACTTCTCATTATCTTCCTCAGCAGTCTTAACAAGCCTTTCAATCAACTTTTTCTTATCTTGATAATCAAGATTATCCACATCAATTTCTTGAGCCCCTTGAGACCCAAAAATGAGACCTTTCCTCAACCTATCAAAAGTGGGTAGCTTCTCAAGAGCAGCCCACTTAAGAGCTTCCTCATCATCCTCATCTCTAGCTGAACGTGAAAACACATCCATTCCAGTGTTCCTCCATAATGAAGAACTGTTACCTCTCAAACTACCCCTCAAGCTAGCACTAGCATCCATCTCAACAAATCTAGTTACTCACCAAAATCCCAAATAAAAATATCACCTTTTTCACTTTCTTGAGCTACCCACAAACCAAAAAAAACCTGCAAATCTTCCTAGAAATGATTAACCACAACAAAAATATCACCTTTTCACTTTCTTAAGCTACCCACAAACCAAAACCTATAAAAATACCACCTTTTTTCACTTTCATAAACTACCCAAAAACTAAAAAACTGCAAATTTGTCTAGAAATAATGAACCCCAAATTGCAAATCATTCAACAGCATCTTTCTTTTTGTAT
Source organism: Echium plantagineum (assembly GCA_003412495.2). Taxonomy (NCBI): domain Eukaryota; kingdom Viridiplantae; phylum Streptophyta; class Magnoliopsida; order Boraginales; family Boraginaceae; genus Echium; species Echium plantagineum. Next base: position 1,731,346 of record CM016564.1, on the reverse strand, counting down.
ACTTCAAAGACATACTTTACACCCCATGAACCACAATTTCCATGCAACTTTTGATATATTATCAGTGGTGTTGAAACACTCAAAGAATATGTAGTAGAAGTATAGATATTTTTAAAACAAAGGTATTTGATTAAACAATATATATACAAGTACTCATAGAGGTGAATAGTTGAGTCGACTGGCTGCTTTTGCTCAACCAATTAGGCACATTTGAATAATTAACTATTCTAGAATATCATAAATGGCGTCGAATATCAGTTTACATTCTTTGAATACATGCAAGAAATTGTTGAATATTCAATTTTGTGTACTATGAAACTTTTGTTGTTATGAGGGACCATGTCAGCTGCCTCTCTTGACTTTTGCATGTATGTATTTAGACTTTTTCTTCATATAATTACCAAGTCTAGTACTAGTCAACTCAATTAATACTATCTCCATCCCTAAACATTGGTACATTTTAATTTTGGTGGTTAAATTTTAAAAAATTTGATCAAAAATTCTCATTAAATGATAGTAAGAAATAATATAGTCATATAGTGTCTTGATTCGTCTCAATATGTATTTTTAAAATATCAATTTTTTATAATTTTTTTGTTTGTAGATTAAAAGATATTTACGTTTTAAATTACGTTTTAAATTGTGTTTTGTTGACCATCAAAATCAAAATGTATCAATCATTTAGCGATAGAGAGAGTATTTAATACAAAGTGATACTTAATCAATTACAAATCGATTATGGAATTGATGGAGCAATGGGATCACAAGCTGATTATGCACTCGAAAATTACGAATTATGAGTTTAATTCAGTTTGAAAAAAATAAAAATCGATAAATCCAACTCGAAAAATGATTAAATTAACATCATAAATCAACCAGTGTCTAGGAGGATATTGGCCCCCCATAAAATATCTTATCTATGAATTTTCCTTACAGACTTGCAAATTGTATCGTGTCTGATACCAAGGTTGGGTCACGGTCTCACGGACAGGGTCATGGTCTGATTGTGACAAATCTGGAAAGTTACCAACATGGTATTTTCGTAGTTCTTACCTAGCTAGCCATTAGTTTGACTTTTCTTCGGAACACAAATTAGACACCAAGACTCGTCAATTTACTGGTACCCCTTTGATTGGGTTTACTATTACTCCTTTAATTGGGTTATGTGTAAATAACTAGAATTGTTTGGACTTGACTTGAAAAATCAAATGCGTGCTTTAGATTTTGTTGATTGCGTCATTCATGAGGGAAGCACAATGTTTCATTTCCACGACATATAGTAGTTTAATATAGTAGTACTATCTTTTACGCAAGTCAATTATCGTAATTTATCTTTCATCTTGAGCTTCTTCTCTCACTAATAAATGTGTTCATAATTTTAAAAATATCAATTCACACATTAAGTCGTTAGTTCCTTCATTAATTTGGTTACTGATATACACGTGATTGAACCAACTAGCTTGACCTAGTGGTTATCGACCCATGCCTCCTCAATAGAGGTCAGGGTTCGTCTGGTGAGGCTCAAAATATTTACGGACATCTATCCTTCCCCGATTAGTATATAATTTACTTTCATTATAATATCGTTTGACAAAAAAATTAATATACACGTGATAGCGTTCCAATGTCAAATTTTGAATTATTTTTTTGTTTTTATTATTTATGAAATCATATATCTACCCTACAATCAGGGACGGACGCAGAAAATAATGTAAGAGGTAGCACAATTGTTAAAATATAAAACCATTAAAAAAAAATTTAAAAGCTAATACAAAAAAGTACGATACTGATATTACAACATTCAAATTACAATTGACCACGACGCTTTGTCATGCTTTGAAACCCAAGAATATATATACACACATATTAAGTTTTTCTTGATTATCATAACTACAATTGTCTCAAAAGCAACTCAAAATTGATCAACCCAAGTCACAAAATCGTTTTTTTTTTTTTAAAATATGCATATAGTGATATAAATCTAAAGTAAAAGTTTCTTACTTACTCAAAACAATAAATTTGATTAGCATTTGACACAAAACATTAAAATTGTGAATTTGTGATATGGTGTGAATCAAACATGGAGTAAGGCTTAAGAAGTATTTGAAACGTTGGCTCAATAATTTACCGATTTTGTTTCTATATTATATGATTTAAATTAAGGATAAAATAGTAATTTTTAACTAGGGGTAAAATAGTAATTTTATATACCGAATTCAAGAGGAGCACTTGCTACCTAGTGCCCCTCTTTGAATCCGTCCATGCCTACAATCACATGATTACCACATGGATAAGTTAACGGCAGCATTATTGATAAAACAAAGTAACAAACTATTGTACGAGAAGATTTATTTTTTTATTTATGACTGAGCAAATGGAAACATTTAAAATACGAGTGAACAAAAAATTCATGATAAAATATAGGTGAAGATATGTGCCCTTTTATCTTCTTCTTTTTCAAATAAAGCTTCGTTATCTTTAATTTAAATTATCAACAACCTTATTATAAGTATATCACCCAAGATGATATTCAAAGGCACCCAATTAAATAATACTCCTCGTATGGAAGGGATAAAAAATGATACGAGAAAGAGTAATATATTATCCTAAAAGTCGGATGCGATTAGGGAAGAGTAAAAGAAACGATTTCTTCAACATTTAATTTCCAATAAGAAAGGAGAAGTAACATAAGCTGTGAGTTATTGATGAAATTTATTAAGCTTCTAGATGGAACAAGCAAGTATTGTCTTAAGTCAACAAAATGTGACCAAATGACCAAAGCACGTACGTCTCTTTCTCTAAGATGAATGTGTTGACGTCTATACAAAATAAAATGAAAAATAAAGAAAGAAAAAATAAGAAGACTAAATCAGGTCAAACGTTACCAAGACATTAATTGTATAGTGATACTCAATGAGAAGACAATTCCAACAAATTATATTAGTCACAAATTATTAGTCTACCAACTATGAATGGAACAATTATAGAAGATACTAACATTTTTCAATTGCTGTTTAGAAACGAAATATGGACTAATACTCAATCATTACACACCATATCAAGTCACAAATTTAGGACCGGAATCAGACAAGTATACAAATTATATAATTAAGTTACATAATTAAACAATAATGATCGATAATGTTATTGGGTGAATAATTCCTTCAAATTTCGAGCTCAAATTCGTATAAAGATAATATTTTATTAAAATACTTATATAATGTTGTTTCTTGTTATGTATCTCGTAGCATTGCTATTAAGTTCATTTCTCAATTTATAACACTTTAATCAAATTCGTTTTCTAGTGGGATGTAGGAATTATATAATTGATTGGCTCGAATCATTTAATAATAATATTTATAATATGCATATAAATAATACTCCGTACGAATTATCATATAATACTGAGTATATCTATAGCATATATATCGTCGTAACTCAGTAAAATATAACTATAATATCCCTTTTCTTCTAGTAATTCATGTAATAGATATATATGTATATATATTTATTATATATATATATAATATATATATATAATTTTAACAAGATCGAGCAAGCAGATTCTTCTTTTAACAAAATAGATAAAGTAGTTATATAAAAAATGTCCACTGCTCGTGAGACAGGAAATATCATTACAAAAACATACAGTTGAATTGAAAGAGTTAATAACACCATTCTTAAGATTAAGAAAATATTCAAAATCAATAGGAATTGAACGCAACCATTTGCAGCATTGTAGATAGAAGACAAGAAGTATGTTGCTTTGCCTTGTCATTTATTTGTCTTAATGAAGGGTGTTATGTTACGAGTTTGTTGGGCAGCCTCTACTCACATTCTAGAAGTATGCACAATAGAATATTATATGAGCACATTATATAGATTTTATTAGTAGTATATCATCAATATGCTTCTACATACATTTCTTATTAGGCGTTCCTTTATCGCATATATATAGAGTATTTAATTAGATTGGCCACATTTACTAATTAGTTCCGGAGTTAGCAATCATACATTAATTGTCAGCAGGGAACAGCCATTGTTTTAATTTTTTAATTTCTTCCAAGTAACAACAAAAGTTGAACATTACGTACAAAGAAAATTATAATCATAAATTAAGGCCTGAAAGTTCGTACTAGAATTCTTCTTCTTTTTTTCTCCTTGAGCCACTTTTTTATTTCAAAGGGCAGCCTCTATATTTACACTAACCTCACCAAAATATCTAATAGAATTCACTTTAAAAGCTTTCAAACATGTTGTGTAGATTAATTGCAATCAGAAAGATCAAACAACTATAGATTCCTTCTAGAAATGAGAAAGAACAAAACATAAAGGAAAATAAAAGGCTAGTGGTAATCTTTATTCCAGTAGCTCCCCAAAGTTAATACGACTAGCTAAACAAACACGTCCACTTGAGACTCTCGGTTGTGGAACTTGCATGAACAAACCCAGGAATCATAAGATGAGTAGTTATTGAATTGTGATGTAGGATGATTGTATTTGTCATGGCTTCTCTATATGTAGTCATAAAAAATTAAGCCTTCCGTGCAAAGGTCATACCGTAAAGAGTTAGGGATGAGTAACATCACGTCTTGCCTCTTTTGCAGCGCGTGGGTTCGAGTCTCTCCTATGAGGCAAAATTTGTTATGAAAGTGATTATCGGACAATCTCAAGTGAAGGACGGACGCATAAAATAATGTAAGAGATAGCACAATTGTTAAAATGTATAACTATTAAAAAAATCTAAACGTTAAAATTGATCGTTTGTCATCTCTCCATCATTCCACTTTCTTCTTTTTCCATCCTTGTACACGTCATCCATATCACATCTCGCGTTTTACACAAAAAGTACACTATTGTTGCTATACTATACTTCATCCGTTAAAAGTTTCTCTTTTAATTGTCGTTCTAGCCATTTGCGCATAGAATAAGAAAAAGAAAAGAGAGCCAAAAAATATATTGGGATGTAAAATGACAATCAGTTGAAACTATATAATTGGTTGGTTGATAAAGTCACAGTAAAAACTCATCATAAACTACATTGAAAATGTAAATTTGTAATTAATTATGCTAGAAAGACAAGTATCTAGAAACAAAAATTTGAGGCTAGAAAGACAAGTAAAAGAGAACGGATGGAATATAATCCAAACTAACATATGTAATATAGAGACTATGTTGCTATACTATATAACTCAAACTAACCTATGTAACATAGTAATGTTTTAGATTAGGGGTGAGATAGTAATTTTATATGTCAAAATCAAGAGGAGCTGCTCTTGCTATCTCTTGCTTTGATGTGCATCGGTCCCTGCTTCAAGTTCCCTGACGATCTACCTCCTCGCAACTCCCAGAGTAGGAGGCGACGGGCCGTTAAAGTTGCGGTTCAACCTTTTTTAGTCATAAAAAATCAAGTAGAAAAAAACCGACAAAAAATGTTACTACAATGAATTGTATACATGCCAATAGTAATGACTAATGACTATAACACACTAACAGAAAGAGTTGAGGAATCATTATTTAAGCCGTTACGTTTCATTACTCCCACTGGAAAGTGTGATTAGTTCTTCAAAATGAAAACCAGTAGATGTGAGTAGAGCAACCATAAGTAGAAGGTACATACAACAAAAGAGCCGATCTTGAGGAAGTCAAATAACTCACTTTAACAGAAGCCCCACCACAATATATGTAATGCTTTCGTCCCAATATAGATTCATTTGCACTTTCAAATTATCCAAAATGTTGTAAATTCGAACATTTTTCTCATAACAATAATCATTATTCTTGGAGTCCCAACAAACATTTCAGATGATGAAAGAAGTATAGAGGAGTGGTAAATTAGCATTCTCAATCTGATCATACACAAACTTTCCCAGGCGGACTCAAATCTCACGGATTGAGGTTAGTCTCCTCCTCAACAACAGGCCTCGATTGGCCGAATCCGTATCGAGAGCAATCCATTCCCCTCAATTTGAGAAGCAAGAACAATACAATTCCACATAAAAACCCAAGAGCAGAACTTGAGCCTGTTAATGAAACAGCAGCACAAACAAGCATCACAAAAGACTCTTCCTTGCTGTTCATATCCCTTGAAGCCATAGCTAATTCAATCCCAGCAAACAACAAAAGCACTCCCAGAATCCCAACTGGAAACTCGGTCAGGATCTTCCCAAAGTAATTCCCGAAAACCAATGCAATAGCCAATTTTCCCAACCCCAAGAACACCACTGATGCCCCACTCCTCCCTCCAAACCTATACTGCCCTGCTAGCCCCCCTGCCCCGTGACAAACCGGCATCGCCCCAAACCAACACCCTACCAAATTCATCAACCCCACGCTCACTGACACCGCTGTGGCTGACATCTCCTTCTCAGGAAACAAATCTCCAGACAGTTTACACACTGCAATAACGGAATTCAGAACAGACAATGGAATTTGCGGAATTGCACCTCTAAAGAATCCAATTTTCCAATCCTCCCAAGTGATTTTCAATACATGAAACTTGGATGGACCAAGCTTAATATCATCTAAAATTGAAGGATCCCTTACAAAACAAAGCACTAATCCTAGTACAAAAACAATCAAGGCAGCAGGAATCGCAGACAAAATCCTCACTCTCCGACCAACGCCACCACTTCGATGTCCTCCATCACCACCAGAAGATGTTCCACCTCCAACATCACCATCGTCACCACCACCACCACCACCTCCATCACCAGTAACTAGTATCAAGAAAAGCAATGTAACAAGAGCAAGAAGCAAACCATCAAGACCAATCCAGGGGCGAGGAGTAGTAGTCGATGTAGTAGTCGTGACAGTAAAATCTTGATCATAACGAATATACTTAATAGCAGAAAAGGCAAAAGAGAGCCCTTGAGAAAGCTGAACACCACGAACAACTGGAAGAGGAATAAACTTGTACATAAACGACATGAGTCCAGTAACACCAAGAAACAAAAGGGTACCAGCAGTAGTGATCCCAGCAGCCGCTATTTGAGAAGTAGTGAGAGGTGGAGACTCAGAGACAGCAACAGCTGCAATGGACTTCATTGGTTGAACAGGCATAGGGATGCCAAAGAGCAGCCCTGTTTATCACCAGTGTAGGAATCAGAAATTTTATATAACAAGTTTTAATAGAAGGGCGAATACTCGACGCCTTACTTTAGTTGGACGAGTACCTGTGATGATGTTGTAGAGGGCAGTGAAGATGAGGGTGGTGCTGAGATCAAGGTGGCAGACTAAGGTGAGTGCCAAGACTAGAGGGATGTATGTGCCCAAGTCGCCTACTGAACCGCCGAGCTCAGCTGATAAGGTGGTTTTGAGACGGAGGGAGTTGGTGAACATGTTCCGCCACCGTTCACGGCGGAGGAGGGGGGTTGTTGTAGTATCTGAGTCAGCCATCGTCTTCGTGTTACTGAATTGAGACCTTGAAAGCAGACACTATTTGCAAATGATGATAATCTTTGCAATTTGTGATAGTTTTAAAAGGTCAATGTTGAGTTATAACCTGACTTGTTTTACACACCCAAATTGTGGTGCTTTGGGAGCCAAAGGACTACTTTCCCCTCCTTGTTTGTAATTGTTAGTATTTGAAGAAGTTTTGTTGAGGGACAAAATAGTAATTTTATTCTTAAAAAAACAATATCTTTATGTGTACACTGTCCCAGTTAAAACCTATGAGTAGCAGAAGTTGAAAGATAGTACAGTAATTGGGAGGATCTGGAGTTGATGCTAAAGGTGTCGTGCATGAATTAAATATTTGTCAAGTTTTGGCAGTTGGTAAGATTGAGACATACTTTTATTGTCTTAGCTCCTCACTCTTTGAGAAGCCATAAAACAACTTGCTACTTTCTATACATTTTTAATGGCTCTTCGTATTCTGCAGTTTCGCTATCAAGAGAATTCATGACGGATGTTTTTTTAATCCCAAAAATTCACAATTAGAGTCTAGAGAGTGTGAATGTGTGATGTTTCGTTAGGCTACTTTATTTGTTGTAAGAAAACTGAGGTGATTGTTAGAAATAATTTTATGAGAAATGTATTTGTGAATAATGATGATGTATAAATAGTCCTCATAACTTGTAAGTGTGAATGGAAATATAAATGATACTTGAATTAACAACTTCATGAAATGTTAATGATTATATTTCCTTTTTTTTTAAGTCATTTTTACAATATGATAAGTATAATTTTGTTTATGTTTTTTTAAAGTAATAGTAAATAGTCTTCATGAGGATGTATTATTGTTCAAGCAAACGGTCCTTATAATAGCTATATTTATAGGGACTATATGTTCGTCGTTGCGCCACTAATAAGGATTAAAGTGCAACGATCTTCACTTACTCACATCATCCGATAATTTATTTTTAAAGAAACTAGTAATTTATTTATTTATTTATTTATTTTTATTTTTTTTAATAATTAGCGATGAATTGTGACTACAAAGATATTACAAACATGAATACAGAAATTGCTAACTAATAGAAAGTTAGAGTATAATATGAGACAAATATGTCTCCAACAAGGTTCGAACCCATAACCTCTTACATGAAAGGTTGGGCCGGATGCCACTAGGCTATGTAATTTATGAAGAAGAAAATATATATTTTCCTTTGCTTGATGACGCTATGAAGAGAATTAGTATACATGTTTGCTTATTCTAAAAGATCATCGTTCATGTGAGATGTTTGATGGCTACGCTACTTTGTAGTAGTGGAAACGTATTTTTTTACTTTAGTTGATACCAAAAGTGATGTGCTAGAAAATTACTCCATTTGACAACGTCTAAATCATTATAAGTAAAGTCGATATATATGGAGACATGTGTCTCTTCCATATTTAGTTTCATCTTCTAACGATCATGAGTAATTTTAGTATTCCAACCATGCATGAATTAATCATCATCACTAAATATATATCGTTTGTTTTCTTTAGATATATTTACTAAATCAAAGACACTCCGCAATTATCGATACATATATTCAAACCATTGGCTGAGGTAGGAGATAAAAATGGCTTTGGTTCAATTAGCAGAGCCTATATAAGAAATGAGAAATACACATGGTTCTTCACGACCTTCCAACTTGTAGTTTCCTTTCCTCTATCCCCAAAGGAAACACATACAAAATGAAGAGCTCAAAGACATATTGTTTTATCCTATTATATATTTATCTTTGCTCGAACATTATCATTAGCCATGCGACACAGAAAAGCAATGTACGTACAATATATATTCCGCATATTATATATTTTTAACTTTCACATAGACATTTAGTTAGCACGGATTCGTATTTGGACCCAATTAATCAAAATTTCTTTTGTTATGACAGGTTTACATTGCTTACCTTGGGGATAGGCCATATGATGATCCTAACCGGATTGTAGAATCACATATCGGTTTGCTTGCAAGCGTCGTTGGAAAGTATGTATTTATATTTTTTCAACGTAATGGTTTCTTATGTATGAAGAAATTAAATAGAATTGGCTTGTATTATTATGAATATCATTGTTTTTCAGAAGCATTTGAAATTAAATAATTGTTATGATCCCAAATGCAGTAAGGAAGAGGCGGCAAAACTTATGATACACAATTACAAACATGGTTTTTCTGGATTCTCCGCTAAATTAACGGAGGCTCAAGCAAAACAACTTGCAGGTAATTGTAATAAGAAATCTAACAACCGTTAACGTTACATTATCCTAGTGGTCGCAAAATGTTATTCACGGCCAATGATGAGGTCTCGCGTTATAATTATAATAATGCTGACTTAATGTATGTCGCGTCGTTAATATCTTGAATACTTGTTCCTTTTGTTCAGCTAAACCTGGAGTCATTCATCTATTGCCTGACCTTGGGTTTAAGCCACATGGAACAAGGGCTCCTGATTATTTAGGACTATCTACTCAAATTCCAACCAACATTCTTCAAACAACAAACAAGGGAGAGGGTATCATTATCGGAATTGTTGATACAGGTTTATTTCTTTAAAAATAACACTCACTATAGTAACGTCGTTATTTAGATTGATTAAGTGATTATATCGAATAAATCATGTTGCGCGACTTGAGAAATCGACCAATTATTAAATATTTTGATGCATGTAGGTATCTATTCAAACCATTCAAAGGTTTTCAGTGATGAAGGTTACGGGCCTATTCCTGCAAGATGGAAAGGCAAATGTGAATCTTACGGGGACTTTGATGCATCCCTACATTGTAACAAGAAGGTAATTGGTGCCTATTGGCATAGGAAGGGGGCAACTGCTAGAGGATTCGACCCGAATGATGTTGTAGAAGGTGAAAATCCATCTCCACTAGATTACAATGGGCATGGAACTCATTGTGCCAGTAATGCTGCCGGCAATGAAGTGAGCAATGTGACCTACATGGGAACACAATTTGGGAGCTTTAGGGGCACCGCTCCCAAGGCACACTTAGCTATATACAAAGCCTGCTTCAACCCGAAGGGAGGACATGACAATGAAGATTGTTTGTTTTCGGATGTTGTTGAGGCATTTGATCTAGCCATACATGACGGAGTTGATGTGATATCGGCCTCTATTGGTGTTCAACATGCTCATGGTACTGATATGGACAATTATCTTAACTTTGCTGCATACCATGCTGCAATGAACGGGATCATCGTTGTTGCTGCTGCTGGAAACATGGGACCTGGTGTTTCAACAATGGGAAATACATCCCCATGGCATATAACTGTGGCTGCAACCTCAATGGACGAAGATATCGCTGTTCCCATCACATTGGGTAACAACGTCTCGTTGATTGTAAGTTCATATACACAAGGTTGTTCCAAATATATTTTTTCTTACAGGAAACTTGTTGATTGATTACCTCTTTATATTACGTAGGGTATGATAGCCGGCGGGACACAAGAAATTGGTCTCAAGAAATTGGTGACATTTGATAATTCAATTTTGTAAGTTATATACTTTTCGTAACTAAACTATTTGTGTTATATGTAATAAACATTACTGATAACAGAAGGTATTCTTATTCAACTTGGTAACTTTTTTTAACAGTGTGAATGGTAAGACCTTCCCCTCTGGCAACAAGACGCTCGTCGAGAAGCTAAAAGGAAATGTTGCTTTCTTCCCTGAGTTTTCGAAGCTTGCGCATGGCGATAAGGGGACATTTGACAATCTTTATTATTCAGTAAAAAGTGCTGGTGGTGCTGGTACAATAGTGGACATGGCTCCTTCCTATACGAGCACCTACAATTACCCAACAAAGGAGCTTGGCCCAATTTTAGTACCACAAGAACTTTCAATAACAATGGTTGCTTATACAAAACTTTGTAACAATGATTGCAAAGTAACCATAGCCAAACCTCAGTATGTGAAAAACCAGCCAAGCATCAAGGCTAAAGTAGCTCCGTTCTCGTCTAGAGGACCCAGTCACCATACACCGGTTATTATCAAGGTTATCCACCAGTTATTCGTAGAATAGTTTCTTCGTTTTTGTTTAAATGATCGATTTTGTCTCTATAAGTTCATATTTCGAGACCAGCATACTAATCGTGATTTATTCTACTTCTTCATAATGATGCAGCCTGATATAACTGCTCCAGGGGTGAATATCCTAGCAGCAGCATCACCAGTAAACAAATTAACAAGCAACGGATTAAATCCTGTGGATAATGGTTTTCAGACAATGTCAGGAACTTCCATGGCAACTCCATTAGTTGCTGGACTTGCAGCTTTACTCAAGGCAGCACATCCTGATTGGTCTCCTGCTGCTATCAAATCAGCATTCGTCACAACTGGAATAAACACCGATCCTTATGGAGCTCCAATCTTCGATCCAGTGGCTAAATCCGGCCTAGCTGGTCCTCTTGAGATTGGAGGTGGTATAGCCTCTGTTAACTCTGCATCTAATCCAGGTCTGGTATATGATATGCAACCCCGTGATTACGTCAAATATCTTTGTGGTGTTGGATATCCCATCGCGGACATTAGAAATATTACCAGGAACCACCGTGCAGTCTGCCCAAAAAAGAAACAAGCCTTGATGAATGTAAATCTACCATCTATCGGCATTTCAGGCCTTCAAAATTCCCTCACAATCAAAAGAACTGTTACCAATGTTGGAAACAAAAATGCTGTATATGTTCCTCAAATCATTTCACCTGTTGGTACCACCATAACTGTTTCTCCCAAGACCTTGAAGTTCAGACGACAAATTAAGAAAATCAACTTCAAGATAATTGTCAAAAGAGTTGGAAATATAGAAACCAATGCAGCTGGTAGTCTAACATGGACTGATGGGGAGCACAGGGTTAGGAGTCCAATTGTTGTTCTATCTTAATTGTAATTTGTATCACAATAAGAAAATACATTCTTATTGAATATCTACAAAGATGTATCTATCTAATATATATTATTCATTCAATATATTATATAATGCATGTTTTATCAAAAGTTTTACTTGATACTGGACTATGTGATATCGTTTTAATGTAATTGGTAAATTAGTAAGTTGCAAATACCCTTGTTAAGAAAGGCAAAAACTAAAGGAAACTTGAGTTTCAACGTTGGAAATAGACAAGTGATCGATATGGACCTTTTGAATGTTTTAAACTGCAACAACTAAATGAAGAAGTGTAAACAAGTCAGAGTGATCTTTGGTGTCATTAGTCCCAGATCGAACTATATACGGTCATGCTAGTATGAGTGTTAAATTAGGGACATGAAGTTTATATAAAGGTGGCTCATATAGTATTGGGTTGTTTCATCTTTGGCGAATTCGGTTTAGTAATTAGTAGTTTGAAGTAGTTATTCTCATATATAGGAAACTAACAGTAGCTAATACTACATACTGATGATAGACAAATAGACAACAATAGGTTACTAACACATACTTCAATAATAAAGAAGTCTTCAAGGCGTTGCACACTCAATGAGTAGCGACTACAGGTCCCTGTCACAAAAGTCCTGAAATTTCTCAGTTTAAGACATGGACTTTCTCCACCTATTAGGGGTTCTTCCTTTCACAAGTCTGGCTTTCATATCCACTGGTGTTTGTCTTCCAAATCCCATGTCACCATCTCCTTCAACATCTCTTATCACATTGCCTCTCAATGAAGATATTCCGATCTTTTTCCAGCTGAAAAATCCCCTCTTCTTCTCTGTCAACCTTTCTATCTGCCCCTGCATACTCATACACTGACTTTGGAGCCTGAGGACATCATCCTTCAGCCTTTTTACCTCCACTTGTTGAGCATTAAATTCGCGCTTTGAATAGCATCTACCGGGGATTTCTAATCCAGTAGTTGGACTTCTTGTGCCACTAAATGATCCACTCCAATCAATGTTGTGTTTGTGATTGAGCTTATTCTGCTCCGCGAAAAGCACTTGGATTACTGATCTCACAGGTAATCGCTCGTTTTGAGCTGCATGGAGCGCTGCCTCAGTTGATAGCTTCCTGCAATCAATCAATCTGCAGAGACTCTTCCTCTCTTTCTTTGACACCCCTGGATGTGCCTGCCAAATATCCCATAACATATCACTTAAGACTTCATCTACACTATATTCCAGTCATAGAAAAACATCATACGCTAAAACAAATCAGAAGAAGTGGTACAGACTCTTCATATCCGCGGACCATCACAGAGACTTACGTGCATATAGATATTGCCATATGTGACATGAGACTAGGAAATTATTTTGCTGGAGGTTCAGACAAATAAAACATTCCATATAGATCATATTTGCTAGTGACAGACTACCTAATAATATTGTGTTGAAAAGTGTGTATCCCATTATCCCAATTCACACAGTGGCATAGTGCTATGTATGTAAATTATTGCAAATAAAGACAACAGATGAGCCAAAAATGTAATCAATCCTGAACAAGCATATATATGTAACAATGATATACAAGCGTCCCAACTGTTTCACTGATTAGCTCAAGAATCTTAGGTTGGTAAGTGACAGTAACTACTCAGTACTGTGGAGAACTATTTTATTCAACACTTCCATCATTTCCTTTTATATTATTCACATGTAATTTTTTGCATCCCTCCAATAATTGGTGTCAGTTATTATATCATCACTCCCTCCTGGCCTCCTCTCCTTACCCCACTTCCTTTAATTACAAGATAAAAATCTTACTCGTCTAATCAAATCAAGTCTTATTCCACTAAATGGGATCGGAAACTCAAATATTCGTATCTGACAAATATAAGTACACAAATGTGTTCACCTTTGTCCTTAAGTTGGCGTAACTATCAAATAATGCAGATTAGGCCATGCAAATAATACTGAGTTGATACTTTGACTCTCTATAAGACTAACAGTAAACAGCATTATGATTTATGAAGATGTAACATAATCAAGAAATGAAGCTTACTTTGAGGTAAGTATCAATAGCTCTATACAAGCCATCAGCAGCAGCACGAGAATGGCTAGGAAGTGCAATAGCAAGAGCAACAAATTCAGACAAACCCAAATTGGCATCCAAAGCTGCTTCAGCTAAGTAAGAATCAACAAGCTTAGCCACTTTGACAGCTGCACCTCCACTCTTCACTGCTTCATCCAAATCCACAAACCTCCTAACCAATCGAATAACGAGGTCCACATCCAACAATGTCCCACAAGTATGGCTAAAAGATGGTATCATCAACTCCTTCAATGAAGCCTGATCAAGCTGCCAAGAAATCCTCTTTTCGAGCTCCAATCGATATGCATTTTCAAGACTCACCATGTTCCCTACACGCAAAAGCCTGAGGAGAAAATTACAGGGGATTGAGTCTTTTTCAGGGGGGAGAATACCCACAAGAGTCTCCACAAAGAACCTCTTTTTAAGCCATGAGGATGTCACACTTTCCGGTGATTCAGTGAAATTTGTCATCAACCTTTTTGAGGAAATATTATCTTCAGGGGACAAATCAGGGAGGAATTTCGGAGCATAATTTGTTATAATCGAGCCAATTAGTTCAGGACGAACACCTTTGGCTTTAATACCTGAAATTGTTCTTACAAAATAGTCCATATCAAGAATGCATGCGTCGTCGAACCAACAATCAGGAGGAAACTGAACTGGCTTTCCAGCAAATGGGGTTGATTCAGGCAATACCATTTTGTCCATTTTGGACAATAAAAATGCAGCTTCAGAAGAAATTGAAGTGGAAATCTTTTTTGGGACAAGTAAGAAAAAAGCAGTTGTTGGAAGTGGTATATGTGGGATGATGAATGTTATTACATTGTCTATTTAGGTTGTTTCTTGTCACATGATTTTATACTGTTACGTAGATAAGGCTAAAAAAGATGAAAAAAACTTGATTGTATATAAACCACAAATTATTGATGTTGTACAGGTTTGTTTTATAGTATGCATACATATATACAAAAATTTGATTCTTTTCGAAGTAAAACTAACACAAAGAATGAAATGAGTAAAATGCAGCATGTGTTTGTAATAATAAGCAATTTTGTCTGCTGTATACTAGTGTTTTATTATAGAAACAGATGTTTTACCAACTTGTTATAACAAGAAAATAGCCAATTTTTTGTGTACTATGTAATTCTTGCTGGTTTAGTAACTGTTTTTTTCTTGATTTTAGATATCGAAGTACTTAATGTCTGAACTCTGAAGGAGTGTTCTTTAAGTTTGTAGGTAGTTTTTAGTAAAGATTATGGGCTCTGAGTAATGTCATTATGGAATGAATAACATGAAGGAACAGTATAATACTCGGGTGGAAATCTGTGGTCCTCACCTGACTGCTGTTTGTGAACTATATACCCAACGTATATATATATAATATGGATTGATTCGAGTCTTCGACTCAAAATAATCGAGTCAAAACCTAACAAGATTTGGTCTGGTTCAAGTAACTGGCAAACAACTTAATCATATATATACGCAAACACTGGCCAACTTTAATGATCTATTCAAACCCCTTTGCTGATAAATCTTCATGTTTTCAACTACAACATTGTGGACAAATTGTTCATTAAAAAATATCAGCTGGGGAGACAAGTTTCTATAAACTGTAACATCAACATTAACGAAAACATCATATAAACCAATTGGTCAAACATCTACAGATTTTGAGATGAAAAAATAGTACTCGATGTCGATGAGTAACATCAGATCATTTACTAACAACACTAAAACATATCATAATAACGACCGAATAAAGTATCTTCAACTTCACCAAGGTTGTTTGGTTATGCAAATAAAAGCCAAATAATGTGAAATATAAGTAATACAGCACGGTAAGGAAGCAGCCAAGGAAGCAGAATAACAAGATATGAGTATGAAGAAGAACTGATATAACAACCGTTACCGGTCCCTATCTATAATAAGTGGCGTTATAATGATATTTTGTATTTCATATTCCAGAGAATAAGTCACGATATGTCATTGTACTTAGGAATCTTTTTTTCTGCATTTAATTCACTTTGTCCATTCTCTTCCATAGGCATCTTCTCTGTGCGTTATGCAAATCTACATTGATTTTTTTTTCCAAAAATCTTCGTTTACAATCAATAAGAAAGAAACCACATAAATTAAGGTCTCGTCAAGTCAAAACTTGAAAGACCGGCTAGAATTCGTTGTGGCGTAAAGCATTACACGAAATATATAGACGTTTTTCGAAGATTTATCATGTAAGAGGTCACACCCCCCGGGGATTGTCCCTATAGCAAAAAAGGGTTAGCCAAATGAGCAATGTGATATATGTGAAGAACATTATTATTATTATTTTTTTTTTTTTTTGTAAATTAGCCATGAGGTGAGTATGATGGGAAAACGATAGCAAATATGTGGTCCATATATGAGAATAATGGTAATTTGACAAGGACTTGTATGATGGGAAAATTGTTTTTGATGGAAAGCAGGTATGGGTTTTGAGCAGTTTGTACATCCCGTGAACTTCGCTTTGTTGGTTTCGACTTTTTTTGCAGTTTCATACAAAATACCGAGATAAAGGTCAAAATGAGCATCAAGTACATAGGCCAAATCTTTCATCTAAAGGGGAAGCTCTATCTTCTCTTCATATTCCCCTTTCCATGCATCTTCTTATGGAAATCCAGATCGATTATGCATGTCATCCCCCACCACCCCCCGTTCAAGATCGATGACCCCCCTCCCTCCCTGAGATCGAGGATGCATGTCTACAATTTTGACCGAATGACACCCCCTCACATGGATGATGCATGCCATTTTTGAGCGAGTGAGATCGCCTTCCCTCACCTCAGATCGATTTCTATTGCCATCGACCACTTAAATCAATTGATGATTAACACTTTCCCTCCATATGTAGCAACATAAAGGCCTACCCAGTGAAAAAAAATCCTATCAAGTAACCCGAGAAAAAACACTAATGTGGAAATGCACATGGTTCTAAGCAAAGGCCAACTCATCCTGGACATATTTCTTTCCACAATTACATCACCCAGATATAGACCATATAGTAGATTATTGAAAGTAAAAAGGAGCAGGACCCAACACAATATGATACTCCGACAAACATGATATTCTCCATACGTCATCGAAGCCAAAAAATAAAAAATAAATTAAGACAACATGATTCAATCATCAAATTGGATTATATCAGATGGACTGTAACACAATTTGAAGAAAAGGGCATACATGACAGAATTCTCTAATTATATATGGAGCATGATATGAAAGGCTTCAACGTACTTATGAGAACGGGGCCACACGTCGACATCGGTGACATGGTTTTCCAATTATTTCTAAAGAAAGTAAACAATTCAGAATCCTACAAACCAATTAATTAAATTGGTTCCTTTAAGTAAAGCAAGATACCTATTAATACAATATCTTCCATCAACATTCTTTTGTTGTTGCTTATTGCTCCAATTATGAAATAATGAACACTGTGGCAGTTGACTGCTAAACCATTCCAGCAAAAACCCCTAATTATTGCCCAGCATCTGCATTACTTACCAACGAATATTACATATTTCTTGGCGATGATGGTCCAGTTGAGTCACCTCCTGCAGTGTTTAGAGCAGCTCCACCCATACGTGAGCTATCATCGCTTTCTTGAGAAACAACAGGGATTTTCACTGCTGCCCTTTCCATTTCCTCCTCCAATTCTTCTTCTCGGCGTAGCTCAGTAAACTGCTTATCTAGAGACCTAGCTGCTGCCAACCATGCAACAACGATCACCAGTAAAATGCCTCCAAGGTATGGAGTCGAGTTTGCAAGTGACCCAAAAGTTAGTATCATGAACTGCTGAATTAAAGCACCTCCGGACTTCCCTAATGGATTGCACACGACATCAATTGCAGCCTTGCCTTTCAACTGAGGTTCATAACAAAAAATAGCTTTAGTATTTTCATTAGACAGAATAAAAATGCTGTATAATTGTTCAAGTCAATAAAACTACATCTTTAACCTAAAGTAACTATTAAAAGACGTTCCTAATAGATATCATGTAATATAAGGTACTCAGAAATAAAAGATTGTCAAGTTTTGACTCTCGATCATTGAATTTTTTAATTCTTTAATTTTGCAATCAAACAAATATATCAGATACTTTCTTATACAAATCACATTTATGGGAATAAACTAAGTCATCAAGCTCGTAAATTTTGAAAGGGTAAAGCCAACTCTTTCGGGGATGAAGGGAGTATCTATCACATAGAAATGAGTCTATGCATGAAGTTGATGAGACTATATATAATTCCTACAGCAGAGTCTTGGACTTCCTATCCTCCAACAGTATGATTGAGTGAAAAAATTTGCAAGTCAGAGTAATATTGTCAAATAAGTAAACAAAAGACCAAGAGAATCAAACCTTGGTTTCTTCATCCAATGGAATGTATGCCATTTCTTTGCATGGGTCAAATAAGCTGTACTTAGCACTCTTGCTGAATATATTTTGCATAGCTCCCACATAAACAGCCGCTAGAAGTGGAGTCATTCCGAATTGTGCTAGGACAGGAGCAATTGGGCCACCAAACAAAATTAAGGAGAAGAAGCCAATTCCCGTGATAAGTAACACGGTGGGTGTTATACTGGCTGCAACTCCCCAACCATATTTGTTAAATATCCATTGACTCAAAAGCATCATTGTGAAAGTAGCAACTCCAGTTGCAGATGAGAAGTCACCCATGAATGATGAGTATTCATTAGGGCTTGGAAACTGCAGGTTTAAGAAGGTAAAAAAACAGATAAGAATGAGATCCATGAAGAATAAATCATGTCGACAAGGAAACTAATGAGGAAAAGAGTGTCATGCCATAAAATCAACACGTACCTGAGCTTTGAGCTTTGATTTCCAAGTAACTTCGACGAGGTTTATGCTAATACCGTATGCCACAACCACAGTGGCCAAATCCCTAATGTATTTTGAAGATGCCAAGAACTTTATGCTTTCCATTGTTCCCATGTTTGGTTTCTCCTGCAAAAGAGATAAATCCTGAATTGGTACTCTATGTACACACAAACCTTCCAGCTTAATAGCTAGAATAAGATGCACGAAACAGCCTATGTTATGCTTAGTCTAAAACGCAGAAGCTTAACAAGATTAAAGTGGGCAGATTTGTCGATATGTGGACGGTACCCTTCTTATAATTGGCAGGTGTATGCTGGGAATCTGGAGTAATATCTCAAATTTTAAAACAAGGAACCCAGTGTAATAGACGCTTATCCAAAATCAAATGGTCTTATATGGATGAAAATTTAGGTTTTCCTAGGTAATTTGATGCAATGGTCTTATATGGATGAAAATTTAGGTATTCGTAGGTAATTTGATGCAATAATTTAGGTTATTTGATGAAAATCTTAGTAAGCCTCCACTGTTTGCAACCCCAAGTCAAGGAATTGGAAAAATAGGCAAATGAATTTTGACATAATAGGCAAATGGATAGCATGCATGAATGTAAGTACCTTCTTCTTCTTGCTGCGGGTGGGAAGTGGAACATAGTGATTAGCCCACCAATAACATGCGCAGATAACAAATCCCATCAATACCACAATGCTCATCATCGCTTTCAAGGAAATTGCCCAACCATCAACTCCAGGACCCAAATGTTTTCTCATGTTGGAGAAATACTTCACCGTACGACCAGAGAAAATAAGAGCAACATTTGCCCCAAGACCAAACAATGGGTAAAATTTCTTAGCTTCATCAACAGTAGTAATCTGAAACAGGAAACAAAAATTATAACAGCCCAATAAAATGTTCCCCAAATACATGCGGTGAAGAAGATAATAGAATGAGACTGAAATGTTAGCATTCAGACGAAAGAAACCAAAGGTTTTAGCACACACTTTATTGACAAAGACTCTGAGGTTGAAAAGAAGAATAAAGGCAACCAGATACAGGACATATCAGAATATAGTTGTAATTCTGCCATCCCTAACAATGGTAGTAGAACTACATGGTCAACCCAAATCCAAAAAGTAAACAAAAACACTCCACATCTTGAAGAGAGGGAACTGCTGCAAGGGCGAAGTACATCATCAACATTCCCAATGCCTTTGAAAAGGCTCCTGCCTAAGGGGAGGGTAAAGGGGGTTGACTTTGGATAGTTTGCAGCCTTACCCTAATGGAAACAGGGGGGCTATTTCCGAATTGACCCATGGGCTCCCACAAAGTACTTAAACAAAATTTACTCTTCTTTGACATTAGGTACAATTATCATTCTTTATCCCATCCACATCCTCAACCTAAATATACAATATTGCTACTTTAGATATTTACATAGTCTGTAATTTAGACCTCATTCAAAATCAAAAGTTCCTACATAATGGAGGAGAACAAAGATAAGGCAATACTAGACTGATATAATTATCAACGATCCACACACTATTCGTAGTTAACATAGGAACAAGACCCTCATATGTTATTCAGATTCTGAACAGCTAATCATCAAGTACCAGAAGAAACAAGGGAACTCCAAAAACTATCTCTACTATCCAGAAAAAAAGACAGAAGCTTCTTGTTACTTCATTTTTCAGAGACACAAGCAAACATCAGGAAGCAGACAAAATAGGAATGCTTATCTTGTCTGTTATATTTTCAATATTCAAAGTCATTCTTTCCTATTAAACCCCACGTGCCTAAGAGGGTCAAATCATACAAATGATGTAAAATGAATCTCAAATAGAAAAACATATAACAGACTGCAAACAAAACTTCATTGAAACCATTGACATAATTAGCAGTTATAAACAATCACAGCAATCAAGCAACAGCACAATCAACCACTTGGTTAGCCTAGTGACCTATACCGAAGTCTCGGGTTGGATACTTACAATGGCAAGTCTGGAAAATGAGCAATAACTAAATTAATTAAAACAGTAGTACAATCAATAACTTCTAATAAACATAACATAGAAATACTTTTTTTACCTGATTAGCAAAACCCCAAAACAGAACAGAAATTACCACACTTCCCCAAAGCTCAGCCATGACATAGAACAAACAGAAACTCCATATCCTCAAAATGGCAATTGGCCCAAGGAATCTAGGACCCAAAACACTCAACAAATTATCAGCAAAAGCTGTGGGGTGGAAATAACTACTTAACGGATACAACACAAACCCAAATGCCCCAAAGAAAGCGATAAATGGGAGAATTGTGGTATAAAACAGAGCCTTTTTGGACAAAACATTTGCCAATTTTGTGTACAAAACCATAAAACCAATAGCCATAGGCAAATTCACCCATGTTTTCAAGAAAGGTATAATCTCAGCACTGGACCCTTTTGCTGTAACTACAAGCACATCCTTTGTATCCCTCAAAATAGTATAATTAAATAAAATACAGAAAAACATTAATCCCAATGGTACAATCTTTTTAAGCGTTGTAACTTCAATACCCAGAAATTTTGGCTGCTCAACCTCACCAAACACTGGTTGAGCATCAGCCTCAGCTTTGCATATGGGAAAAGGTTTGTTCTTCAAGCTCAACCCACATGGGTTTATCCCAAAACCATTCAATTTCTCAAACCCATTTGAGTTTAATGAAAATTTATCAAAAGTTTTGGGCTTTAATGAATTTTGAGTGAAGTTTCTTAGCCTCAAGCTTTGAGTTGGCCTAAAAGTTTTAATCTTTGGGCTTGAGGGCAGTGAAAAAAGACCTTTGGCTTGCAAAAAAGCTGCCATTTTTCTCCTTTTTTCTCTCTTTCTCTGCTTTTAGAGGAAAACCCAATATAAAAAATTTATCTTGAAGCACTGAGCATGAAGATAAAGAGAGAAATGGAGAGATATGGGAAGGAGATGATAAGGTTTTGAGGAGAAAAAGGAAGGGTTTGGGGAAAAGATACTCTATAAATATCTTCCATATTGCTTGTTTGGTGAAGATTCTAAAAAAAACTAATGGCTTGTTTTCCTATTGCCGTAATTATCGTGATTTTTTCAATCTATCTCGTCATTTTATTTTGAAGTATTTGTATAGTTTTTTTTCCTTAACTTTGATCAAGTTTTTAAAGAAATTAGTACTAATTTTTTTGACATGAAAATTTAAAAATTATTGTAGCGTTTTTTTAGTTTTTTTGGAAAATGCATAGCACCTTTCTGGGAATGACTATTCTACCCTCACCTTTTATCTTTTTATTCCTTACATCATCATCTCCCACCCTACCCCACCCCACCATCACCTACCACCACCACATTATCACTATCAACCACCCTTAAATCTTAATAATTTTTTCTCAAATTTCTCTTTCACAACATATTCTTATTATTTAACAAATACAAATACAACCACCACCACACGCACCCTTACCAATAATCCATCTTACATCCACCCCAATTTGAAACTTACTTCCCTACCTTCTTTTAAAATCTAATGGACATGGGGAAGGTGGTCACATTTCTCAGCAGGATGGGGGCGAGAATACACGTTTTCTAAGGTGGAATGGGGAAGTTGATTTTTTCATGGTGTGGGGAGGAGTGAACTCGTTTTGCAAGGAGGGGAAAGGAGCTCGTTTTTGCAAGAGGAGGGGGGCTGCATGGAGGGGGTAAGGAGGAGGATTTGGTATGCGATGGTGATTGATGGTGGTATTGTAAAGAAGAAGTAAAAGGTGGGGAATAAGAAGTCAATGTGAAAAAACAAGATGAATATGTGGTGTTCGGTGGTGGTGGGTTGAGGTGTGCGATGGTAAATATGTGAGGAGGAAGTTGATGAAAGAGAAGGGGTAGAACAGTCATTTCAGGAGGATGCTACAAATTAACAATTGACCAAATTACTCCAATTGTTTTATAAAATTGTTTTTTCATTAATTCTTTTTTATGCTTCTCGTCGAGCTTGCCTTAATTTTGTGATCGATTTTCATTTCTTTTGCACTATAGCAACTTTCTTACTCCCTCCGTCCCTAAAAGATTGTCACATTTTGACTTTTGGTGGTCAACAAAACACGATTTAAAACATAAATATCTATTATTCTACATGCGAAAAAATTATAAAAAGTTAATATTTCAAAAATATATATTGAGACGAATCTAACAAGGTACCACAAGTCCACAACACTATATTATTTCTTAGTTAATGGAATTCATGATCAAATTTTATAATGTTTGACTAACAAAAGTCAAAATATGACAATTTTTTAAGGACGGAGTGAGTGTTTTTTTTCCTCCAAATCATTTAATTTAATGAAAACAACACTAATATAAATGGCATATTTGATAGATATTAATGTCATTAGTTGAATTGAAATTTAAAACTAACATGATGGTTGTGGAGATAATAAGGAAATAAATCAAAATTAATTATAGATGTTTTGGTATGTTACCAGAACATAAGTCCCATAAGCTTGTCAGAAGTGACAGAGGGTAGAGCAAAATCTAGGTGTCAGAGACCTAATAATCAGCAAACAATAAATTTTCTTGAAAATTGAAGTTACTCCTGTGACTCATTTTATTGTCCAAATATTTATCGATTTGGTTTTAAGAATTTATTACCAGTTTTAGCACTGTCATAAGTGAAAATGCATTCAACATAATACATTAATAATGTATATCGTCCTATATCATTAATTCACTACAGTATGACATTCTATAAACAAAAAAATAAGATGATAATATTTTCATGTTAAGGCATCATCATATCATATTCTGAGACTGTGAAGCTGATGAGGTAAATTACATAATGTATTTTAGAGGATTAGAAAACTTGAATTGTTTATTCAGCACTTCAACACAAAATTATGTTCATCTACATGACTTAAATCCAATTCATGCAAAAAGATAAAACTAAGTATACAAAGCTCTTAACCAAATTATACAGAAGTCATTCTATATTTGTACTCCTTTCACACGACATAAGTACTACTGTACAGAGAAGATGGAAATAGTAATAAATTAGGTAGCAAATTAATTGACATTTAACCAAGGTTAGTCCATTTATAGCTAATTAGCTAGCTATAATGTTGTTTCCTAAAAACTGATCATAATATATAATTAAAATCTAGCTTTTAAAATATTTTACTTATAATCTCAAATCCCCTAAAAAAGTTGATTTATGAAAGACTTACTTATAATGATTTTTTAATGTCACTTTTTCAAGTAAAGATGAATATAGAAATCGAAGTTCATTTAAGACCAATTTAATCATTTTTAGGAATATAACTCTTATTCCAAAATAGTTATACTGCATTACATTAAACATTTTTTAATCAACTCCCATAGCTAGTGAAAAAATATTAATTTAATCCAACTACAAAAAAGAGAAACAAATTTAGAAATAATAAAGATTAATCATGATCAAGTTGGAAATATATCTAGTTGGCTAATTATACGAAGCACGATTGGACCTTCATGTGGGTCATCATTAATAAGTCAGGTTTTTTAAGTAATTAAATTTTTAAAATCGTAAAGAACTTGAAGAGCTCATCCTATTAGGCAGGTTTATAATGCGCTCTGCAAGTTTTTTTAACATGAAATTAATTAGAAGGTTTGGTTGATAATTACAATTGTTTCATATATTAATTAGAAGTAAATGTTGTTTTAATAATGATTTATTACTTCCTCTGTTTTTAATATAAGAGATTGTATAATTCGAAAATACTTTATTAAGATAATAGCAAAGAAAACATTGTTAATTAATGATAATAAAAAAGAAGACATTATCAATCAATGATAAAATATTTTATATGAACTCATCATATCTAAACAATTTCTTACACTGAAATACTATTTTTTATTTATATTTTATAAATTAAAGATGAAAATATATAAATATAATAATATTATAAATAATAAATATAATTAAATTAAATATATCTAATCCTAATGAGTCATCCACAAAACCACAACATAGTTTTCTATTACGCAACATATATATGATAAACCCCAGTTGAGCCACCAACCTCCAACTTGAACGATCTCAATCTTACCAACTGGTTCCAACGTCAAAACAAGTGGCTCACATATAGATATAGTCACATGAATAAT
This sequence comes from Echium plantagineum, assembly GCA_003412495.2. NCBI lineage: Eukaryota > Viridiplantae > Streptophyta > Magnoliopsida > Boraginales > Boraginaceae > Echium > Echium plantagineum. The sequence goes on along the minus strand of CM016564.1, from coordinate 1,705,950 downwards.
AACATAGCGTAAATGGGGTTTAGAGATAGTATTTTATACGTAAGAGAGATAGTATTTTACAAGTCTTACCACTTACATACTTGTCCCGAGTTATTATATACACATCGACATACTATTAAAATAATATATTTTCAAGAATTAAAACTATTTTATCTCTTATTTATAAATATAATAAATTATGAAGTTTTCTATATATAGGAATAAAATAGTAATTTCTCTTAAAAAGAAAATATTATTTGATCGTGTGTAGTTGTTTGCTAGTCTATTAGATCACCAATTGCATATGTGGTACCACTAAATTATACTCTCTTCAACATTCCATGTACTGTATGTCTGTCTGTATGTATGTTGCTACTTATTTTCAGACGCAAATTTATTACTGAAGAATGAAATACAGCATACCCCAAACCATTCATATTCTACACACACATCTATCAAAATATAACGAAAAATAAAAAAATATAAGGAGTTAAATGAGATAAACACGTTATAGTACTAAACATAATAGTTTAATTACCATTCCATCTTCAATTTATCACGTAACTCGAATGAATTTGAGAAATTCAATGATTTTAGGATAACTAAGAAGGAATTTATTATATGATTTATATGTCACTATAAAAAAAATCGAGCAACAGAGACAGATGATCATGACGTCAAACTGTGGCTAAACACACTACAAGTTAAAAACTTTATATATATAATCAAATTAAAATAAAATAGTGAAATAATATTTTAAAAAATAGCTTAATTAAATCTTGCCTAGCTTTTAAAGTTGTAAAGTGTATAAAGTAGTTTCCATTATAACACAATCAAGTATAATATAGCCCAAATTTTGTTTAGCTTTGAAATTAGAGTTTTATTAAGTGTATAAAATATTTTTCATTAGATGGTCAAATAGTACTAGTCAAATAGCATTTATGGGTGGTGTCTTTTTAATTGAACTACTTCACCGTCACCCCGTAGTTCACCTACTTCATTTAGACTATTCATTTGTGATTTGTTAGCCTAAATACATACTCCCTCCGTCCCTAAAAGATTGTCACATTTTAACTTTTAATGGTCAACAAAACACGATTTAAAACATAAATATCTATTATCTTACATGTGAAAAAGTTATAAAAAGATAATATTTTAAAAATATATATTGAGACGAATCTAACAAGGTCCACAAGACTATATTATTTCTTATCGTTTAATGAAAATTCATGATCAAATTTTGTAATGTTTGACTAACAAAAATCAAAATGTGACAATCTTTTAGGGACGAAGGGAGTATTTGGCAAAAAAAGTAATAAATATAAATATATTAAACAACTAATGTTTATACTATATATATCTGACTATATGTTAATGGAGTACTTGTTAATAATATATTTTCAGTAAGGCCCCCAATTTCATGATAAAATACGGTATTTTCTTTTTTCGTATTTATTATTTAATTTAGAGAACAAGTGGTATTTGTTAATAAAAATACCTTATCGATCTGAGCTGTTACTCTTGTTTGGAGTATGTGTGAACAAATTCCAAAAGAAATAAACTCGAAGATAATGAATTGATAATAATATACTCGGGAGTCGTTCCAATAAAAGAAAAAGGAAAAAGAAAATTGCAAGACATCTATGTTAGGTCTTTTTTTGTTGGATTATTCTTCTACTCTAAATTATTTTGGTTGGATTCTACTTTCTAGCAGCAAGCATGGAAATATTGTCTATTATGAATAGCAATGGGTTTGCTTCGAAGACATCACATTTTATTTAATTTTTTTTTGATAGATAAATCAATTTTTAACTTAAACAGAGTTACGGGTTGCGAACCCATTACATGTCGCATCCAAAATATTACAATTGTTCAAAGCATTGAAAGCATAAATTACAACATCCTTGAGATTATTGAAACATCCTGTGATAGTTGGGTTCCATAAGATATCGCAGCAATTTCTATCTTCACTCTTGAGCAAATTGTCCAACTCGCTTTTCTGATGAAAAATGTGATAGTATCTAGACCAAATCTGAGTCATAAAACTATCAGTAACAATAAAAACATTATGATGATCAAAATCCTTTGCAATGAGGAGAGTCGTAAAAATCCCAATACAGATATTCTGGAGTGATAAGTTTCTGTTGCTATCTTCAGTAAAGAGTTTGGATCTCTCTATTGTTTTGCTGGTTCCATACTTTGACCAAGAGATGGTCCATCTAGAGTCAGGAGAGTGTGTAACTCCTAAGAAGATTTTGTTATCTCTTCTGCGACAATCTCTTGGACAAGAGTTGCAAAACAGAGTGCTAATGGAGTTGAAAGAAATGATGGATTGATTTCTCAATCCATGATTTCTCGGTTGAGAGATGATAGTTGGTTTAGAGGTTCTTTTAATACTGGAATATTTGTTGTGCCAATTGTCTGATAAAGAGGTGACAAGATCAATTCAATGTAATACATTTGGTATGATTTTGTTGAACAAGATATCATTTTTTGTAATCCATATAACCCAAAGTATACTTCCAAATTTAAGAATATCTCTCATGTTATTTAAAGTCGAATTTTTTGTTAACCATCAGGCAACCGTAAAGCTAACAAGGTCAGAAGAAGAGAAAATAAGTTTTTAGAAAAATAACATTCAGAAAAGAGATGATGGGAGGTCTCTTTAGAGGTTATACAAAGAGGACAATCAGTACAAATTTGATGTTTGGTTTTGGTGGAGAGCAAGTCATTTGTTGGAAGTCTGTTGAGGACAAGTATCCAGAGGAAGGTATGGATTTTTTTTGGGAACGGAATTTTATAAAGTTTTTTTCAAGTGTTTCTGGGGATGATAGATATGCTTGCAGGTTGATGGATAGTGTTAGGTAAATTTGTGTTGAGTTTGATGTATATCTCTTTGGTACTTAATTTATCTTTAAACCACATAATGGTATCATCAGATTCAGAGGGGGTGGATGGCTCTTATGAAGATGGGGGAAAAAGGGAATTGAGGAGAGGAGTGTTTCAATGTGTATTATTTATGAGGAGCTCAGAGACAAGGGTGATCTGAGAGTTGTTAGGAGGGGTGATATTCAAGAGGGAAACCAATCACATCTTTTGTAATTTTAGTTGTTATTGCAAGTTTTTAATTGATATTTTTATACTTTTCTATATCATTTATAACTTCTTATAAGTATTTGTTATAATATGCATTTTTACAATAGAACGATATAAAGATATAAATTTTAATCCAAAAAGACTTCATTTCTATCATTTATTGATCTATAAAAATGTTAAAGCAAAATATCTCATTTTATAATTCAATTAGATATTATATTCTAGATAAGATATGCATTCATCTACTAAATTAAATTAAGGGGAAAGAAACACAAGATGAAAATTTTGAAAACTATAAAATAAATGTATTAAGGAAAAACAAAAAGAAAAACTCTCTATTGATCTATAAAAATAACAAAATTATAAGGGCCGACGAAGGGAGAAAAACGAAAGGCCTTTTCTGGTCCCCTGAGCTGGGGGGTGCTTGTGGGGGGGAATTTTTTATATAAAAAATGATGGTGGTGCACACCATTATTGAATGTGGATCCGTGCCTAGTTGGTGGGTGGGTTGTGACCGGAAGGCTAATGATCGAATGGAAACCTGTAAGAAATGTAAGTGACTTTTTGTGCAATTTGGCCTATAAACTTCAAATTTTGTTAATTGAACCTCCTAGTATTTTTATGGAAGGCTAATGATCGAATGAAAACTAAAAATATTGATGATATCACCTCTCCCTATTCAATTTATTGACATAATAATAAAATATAGCAAAAGGTTGGCATTACATGTGTTTTACTTTGGATAATTTCTCTTACTCATTTTTAAATGTTTCATTCGCTCCAAATGAACAAAGCAGTGGATATTTCGGTACAACGATGTATTTAATCGTTACTATTGCTGTTAACTTAGCCATGTGCTAATCACGTGATTTTTATATGATGAATATGTAATTTCATAACTGAAAACTAAAAAAGATTACATAAATTGACCTCCAGACGAAACCATATGCATACAATGTAATTGACAAACAAAAACGAACACGCATAAAAGAGACCTAAATAAACAGTGAAACTTACTAGTCACTTATGTCATATTGTTATGTCACATGAGCCGAGCCGAATCGATCAAACACCTTATACCTTGGTGATTTGGGTTTGGGTTTGGGTTATTAGGACTCAAGGTCGTCATAACCAATGATGAGTTGTTAGGGATCCTAATGATGTCCACTTTCTCTATATCTATTTTGAGCACTTTCAACTAAAGTAATAAAAAAATAAAAATTATAGTATGAAACTAGAGCAATTATCCGAATATATCAATTGAAATAGATCGAAAATATGATTTAGACTAAAAATAAGATACCCTTGCACTACAAAATAAATAGGTTTAAATTCTTCATGCCTTTACATTCTAGTAATCCGGTTAATTTGCATATTAAAATTTTAAAATTGATCTACTTGTCGACCAACTATCGAAATAGTCATTTTGAAGATTTGATCTATTTTTCAAATTAAAACTATAGTTACAAATGACAAAATAAAGATTCAAACGTATGATATACACGCACCCATATATTGTAGTGTTTTTTTAGACAAGCCTGTTTTGATCTTTGATCCGAACATCAAATCGTGAAACTGTGAAGATCTGTAAACATGGAATATTCATCAAGCTCATCATGGTCGCAAGCATTGGTACACATCTCACCCTACACCTTCTCCGCCATCGGTATTGCCGTAGCTATTGGCGTCTCCGTCCTCGGCGCTGCCTGGTACGTTCTTTTTCCTATTTAATCTCTATTCGTTATTATTGATGTTAATTAGAAAACCCTAATTTTGAATTTTATCTTTTTTGAATATTAGGGGAATTTATATTACCGGGAGTAGTTTGATTGGTGCGGCGATCAAAGCGCCCCGAATTACTTCCAAGAACCTCATTAGGTAATTATTTTTTGTTTTGATGATTTGTAGAGTTTGATTTAGGAGTTGGTTCTGGTTTCTTAATAACTTTTGGTTTATTTGGTGAAACATGTAATTGAATTTTTAGTGTCTGGGAGTATTAATTTGATAGTTTTGATTCAAATTGAGGTTACCTGGTTCAGTTAAGTGAAAATGTTTGTTAATGTTGACTGTTGAAAATTGAATTGGACGATTTTTTTTCCTAGTGGTGCATTATTTTAGGTGGTGAAGACATATTTTAGAACTTAATATACCCATTCGTACATCACTGTAGTACAATGTCTGTCTTAAAGTATATTGCAAGCATGATCGTGATGGTGTTAGGGGAAACCGTTGGACCTACGGAAACCGTTGGACCTACTCAACTCATATACTAATATTCTTCAGATATTCATAAACTTTGATGCTGAGGTTACTTGTATCAAGTTGATCTTTGATGTCTTTCGGACCTGTAATCTGTTCATTAAACCAAATCTCAAGCCTTATCCCGCTAAGTGGGGTCGCCTATATGGATCCAGTGTCTTCGAATCAGCCCTATGTTGGGTGTTCCCTCCCATAAATTGTAGATCCTTTGATGTAGTCTATGTCCAACCCTTCAATGTACCTCTGCCTCTTCGTCCATTTGTGACTATCTTAGCTTCACATTTTCTGATTGGTGCATCTATTGGAGGTTTTCTTATATAACCTGTTCATTATACTCTCAATCTTCAAATGTTTTCTTGTTATATTTTTTTGAAATTTCTGGCTACCTTCATCTAATAGGAAAGCCAAACGACTATTATTCCTCTATATCGTGGACACATGGTTAAAACTCTTCATGGTATTGCACGAATTATCTCCTTATTGCTGGTCTGCTGTCAATCTGCCACAGCGTCCAACATGCAATTTGATTACTAATCATCCACAAGGATTTTCTGTACTTGTTAAAAAGGATGATTTGAATATTGAACTTAATAAAAAAGGTAGCTTAGACCAACTTTGCGTTTCTTCCTAGAAGTGGAAGCGTGATATTGGGAAGATATGAGGAACAGGGATAAGAACAAGCAAAAGGCCTACCTCTCAGCCACCTTCATGTAGAATCTCATTCTCTGCTGCACTTGCCGATTGCTACTTCATATTTTCTGAACTATCAGTTGTAGAGAAAAATATGATAAAAATGAGAAATTATGAAGAAAAAATGGCCTTGCAATTAGATGTTTTAACGTTTTAACTCTACTTTGCACTTTATACTGCTTTAGCATTCTTAGTTTGTCTTGTTGAGAGACGATGAGTGGTAGATTAGTATTACTTCAATATTTATGGTGGTTACATTCACGCATTTATCAGTATTACTTAGGTCATATCAGTACATGCCAGCTTTTGGTATTAGAAATTGCAAATAATGTATTTCGCTGATTGTCGTCCTAACACTCTTACACTACTATGCCTAATGCTGAGATTTCTTGCTTGTGTCTCAGTGTTATCTTCTGTGAGGCAGTTGCTATTTATGGTGTTATTGTGGCCATCATTCTTCAAACCAAGCTGGAAAGTGTTCCTGCCTCCCAAATCTATGCAGCAGAATCCCTTAGAGCAGGCTACTCTATCTTTGCATCTGGATTAATAGTTGGCTTTGCAAACCTTGTTTGTGGGTAAGTATCTAATGAAATTTCAACATTTTAATTTCTTAGAAGACACATATTTCTTTAATGCTTTGCGGTTTTAAATGCTTATTTTCTTCCTTAATTAAAGGTTGTGCGTCGGGATTATTGGAAGCAGTTGTGCTTTATCCGATGCTCAAAATTCTTCACTCTTTGTCAAGATCCTTGTGATTGAGATTTTTGGAAGTGCTCTCGGACTCTTTGGCGTTATTGTTGGAATAATCATGTCAGCTCAAGCAACATGGCCAACCAAGGCTTGAGCTCTCTTAATGTAATTGTTGTCATTAAGGGTACGTGTGGTGTGGAAGATAGGGCGAAGTTCTTGTGCGTGGGCAAGTGAAGAGGGTGAACGTTTATACCTTATAGTTCTCTAGTTTGTGCAAGTAGGGTAGATTTACTCATTTGAAAGGGGTAATCCCCTTCCCCATTCTCTTCCTACCAGATGCACATTTTCTTATTATTCCATATTCCATCTCTACTTTCATTCTTCCATTTCACATGCATACCAACCCGAGCCAGAACTATCGCGCTTGTATATTTTCTCTCCTCAATCCTCCCTTTTCGTAGTATTTTTTCTTTCAGTTTCTCTACTGCAATTTGACGCATTCCTCTCTTGAGTGAGAAATAAATGTTCTGCTATGTAATTTCTTATATATCTTAACATGAGATGTTTTACAGTTATTATACTTTTGTTGTTTTTGAGTACAGAATAATAGTGATTGTCAAAGTCTATTTAGTGAATGTTTTTGAAATACTGGTTTTATTTGTGAAATATTTATCTTTTATTTTTAAAACTACACTCGAATGGTATGGTATATAAATTAATATCAATATAGTTACTTTCATGAAATTACTAAAAGCTCCATGATCAATTTGTTTGATCACTTGATTCAAATTTCTAGGGTATTACAGTAATGAGAGTAAAATAAGATCATTCTCCGATAAACTTCCACATACATTAGAATTTGATTCTTCATGGACACATGAACAATGTGAAAATCATATATCCTCTCAATTGACATTACAGATAAATTGCCACAAGAGAGATCTTCTGGAGATGTCATTTCCTGGAAGGAACTCTGCAATTGTGCTTTGAACTCTTCCAGAACCAAGGGTAAGAAAAACTTCAATATATTCCTCAGGAGATGGAAAAGATACGGGAACTTCATCACTTCCAGAAACAAGCCCCACCGTTGCAAAGATATCCAAACCCAAAATGGGTCATCAAGACTAGGAGGCTTGAATCTTTTTACAGCACCACCAAACCTTAGGTTTCCAGTTCGATTATTTGTTTGTAAATCAAGTTGGATGATTTGTCGGTTAGGAACGGGACCACTCACTTTTCAAGAAAGTGTCTGATTTCGATTTGTAGATTTGAAATATGAGAACTCCCAGGCATCATCCTCTGCATCACAATGCACATCTTTTTTTGGCATCTCGCTTTTACTATCCTGTTCTATCGACGCCTATAGTTCTCTCACTTTTGTTGGATAAGACTTGTGAAGTAACAATTTGCTCGGCCGAACTTAACTTATTTTTATGCTGGTATCATTACTCCTTTTAAGGTTGTCAACAGCTTCAGATATCAACTTGACATGGTTAACAGTTCTTTGTCTGTCACATAATTGGGTGGAATGTTCCTCATGAACAGAAGCGGAAGTTGCATTATTGAGATTTACGCAGGAGATATCAACAGTACAGCCACTGGGTTCTACCTTCTCCAGATCTAATATTTCAGTCACCCCTTGACGGCAGGATCACAGATTTAGACTCATCACACGATGTCAAACCCTTCAATCCAATGAGAGGCTGAATGTTCTGATTGCTGAGAACTTCTCCATACTCATCATATGAAGGGACCATCATATTAGTTTTCACTGTGGTCACATCACCTTAGTCGACATAAGAGAATTCTTTAGAAACCTGACTCTGTACTTTAACTTCTTCCAATGATGGCACTAAACTAATATTATTCTGAACTAAGTTTGATGAAACCAACAAATTTATGTTTGTTTTTGGCTTCTTTACTGCAAGGCTACCTTCATGAAATAGAAAGATGTTCGAATTCATGACTAGTTTCACCTACTTCAACTTTCTCTGCTCCAAAAACATTTCACACGAAGGGATGAGCTGGCAGTTACTGCAGGACTCTATCAGCTTGAGGTTACTGCAAGTTTCCAGTACCTGATCACCACAGGAAGGGAAGAATTGCCCCAATCCATCAAATCACGCAACCATGTCAAGATTGCAACATTTTCCACCATTGCTTTTGTGTTTCTACAAATCCTTTTGAAGATGAAAGGTACTAACTCAAGTAAGCGGATAGAGGTTATCTGAAAAACAAAGGTATACCAATGAGCATGCGACACTTTACTGATCATTGTAAGCTCAATCCTTCCGAGTTCCGATTTATAGATCAACCAAGTGGGTATTAAGTATGAACCCTCAATACCCGCCAAAAGTTCTCGGACAAATTTTTATGTATTATTTTCTACTGAAGGAAGAAGTCGAATACAAAAGAAACAACCGTCAAAATATTAACAGAATGATCAGCACACATATTAAAGATGCAGTTGGAAAGTAATTAGCCACAACCCCATCAATGGGCCTATTAATGGAAACAGTACCCTCAGACCATAAAGATGCCTCAACCATGTTCGCAAGACAAAGTTATTAACATTACTGCTCGTGTAAGGCTGCAGTATTAATATTTTGGATGTGGACATGAAGGGGTCAACTATCTCATCTCTAATTACATGCTACTACCAAACTTCATTTATGGTAACACTCGAGTCGAGTACATGCTGTGTACAAGAATGTCAATAGAGCTCTAGTAAGGCACACAACAATACTTCACCAAACAGTATGTAAGCTAAAAAATGGAAAAGTCAAGTAAAAAGACTAGGCAAAAATAATATCTCAACTTTTGATAACGACCTACACCTGTGATGATTTGTGATCCTTCAATGACTTTCCTTCTGCCAAACACTTTCTTATGGAAATCCAACTAAGTTCTGAAAGAATGCAACAAAATTTCTCCCACAATTCAGAGCTGACTACTGATAAATACTCGTTGGTATTGTTCATTGAAGAACATAACTCTGGCTGCCGAAGAAATCCACCTGGAGAAGAAAACTTGGACAAGTCAACAACATTTGCTGAGTGTCCCCGTGTGCTCTTACTAGATAAATTACCGTCCTTAAGTAATTTTCATAGCACAAAGAATAAATGGTGTAAATGCTGAAAATTTGATAAAATGCAATCCAACTGAGCCTGGGGACAAGATAAACCACAAAGAGAAAATAAAAATATAATTAAGCAAATCATACAGCCTATCTAAAAGAGAGAGCATGTTGCTGCTAAAATCTCTGTAGTGGTATATAGACTTATTTTCCATATAGCTAATAGAAACCTCTAATGCACTGTACATGAATGGCAGAGAACTTGCAACGGGATACTGATAAATGTAATAAAACCCCAATTAATCAATACTCCATTAGCTAATTTCAAGAAAACAATTCAGCAAGCATGTGCCTTCAATGATCATATAACTAGTTCATGATTATTAGAAAGAAACACTATCTAGAAGTGCTTGGTACTACTGCAAATCCTGTTTCTTTAGTGCTGCCTTTAGATTGTGGCTATTCTCGCTGAAAATTATATTAACAATGAAGACTGATTTATAGCTCTTGAAGCAAGGACATGAAGTGGAGGATCATTGCTAATAATTGAAAATAGGCCCAACATTTCTTCCACTTACAAGTTTTAGTGCATGTCTCAGGCCTAGAATAATGGCTGATAGCGAGGAACAGGTCTCGTGTGGCTGAAACATGTTCTAGGTCCTAGGATCTGCCTACACACTTGTCTGGCAGTCTACAAAAAAATGAATATATATGACGCTCGCAACATCTGACATAGTAGATGATGCATAGAAGGATTTATGTTAATATCTATAATAGAATCAAGTAATTAACTAATGTTATAAAAAAAAAAAAAAAAGTAATTAACTAATGTTCATTTTGGCCCTAGATTAATATTCAAAAACAAACGTCAATGAGTAATTAGCTTATTACAATAAATTAAGAAGCAAAAAATAATCAAATTAATTAGAGAGGGAGAAAGATACCTCAAGGTTAATGGAGGGGAAGAGGGGCTGAAGTTGACCTGGACAATTTGGGCAGTTGAGGATAGGGGGAGCTGGTGGGTTCTTTTAGTCCTTTACCAGTAATCTCTACAAGAGCATGATCCATCTCTAAAGTAATGGAAACGGTTGTTGTCACGCACAATGATTTCTCTACCTGTTATCTTCGAGACAAGTTTGATGGAGGCATGACAATCACCACAGACACGTAGGTTTTTTATAATACGGATCACCTCATTCGGTTTACTAGCAAGCAAGCCAAAAGCAAGAGCAAGCTTCTCACTATGGTAGCCCAAAACATGTTCCTTTTCTTCCTCTTCCACATCAAATAAGACAAACTCTGTTGTTGGAGCATAGCCTGCTTCCCTTAATTTATTTGCTAGCTCACCAAGTTTTGCATATATTCTATCTGACATTGGATGAGATGTATCTCCTACAAGAAATTCATGAACTACTCCATCTAATTCAATCCAACTATATGCAGGAATCTTCTTCAATCCTTTTTCATTCATAATTGATCTGATATTTTCTGAGTCATCAAATTTACGTTGAGTAGAATATATATTTGACAAAAGAACATAGTGACCTGAATTCCATGGCTCTAGTTCAATTAATTTCTTTAGAACATATTCAGCCAGATCGGTATCATGATATAACCGACATCCACCAAGAAGAGCTCCCCAAACAACAGAATTGGGTTGCATCGGCATGTCTTTAATTAATGAGTGAGATTCTTCTAACAAGCCTGCACGTCCAAGAAGATCGGTCATGCATCCATAATGCTCTATAGTGGGCTCCAAGAAGTATATACGTCTCATGCTTTGGAAAAATCTTCTGCCATCTTCAACAAGACCAGCATGGGTGCATCCACACAACAAACCGACAAATGTGTTCTCATTCGGACGTATTCCACACTTTTCGATTTCCCCAAAACAAGCAAATACAAGATTTACATGCCCGTTCATAGCAAGGCTGGATATCACAGCATTCCAAAGGACAATGTCCTTCACCTTCATCCCCTTGAAGATTTCCCAAGCTGAAACCATATTCCCACATTTTGAGTACATATTGATTAGCGCTGTACCCATAACAGGATTGCTAAAAAATTCACGCTTATCCATCAACCCAACAGCCCACTCACCTACTTCAAGTGCGCCTAAACTAGCACAAGCTGAAAGCACCCCCACAATAGTATATCGGTCTATCCCTAAATTTTGTCGTTGCATACAATAAAACATCTCCAACGCCTCTTTTGGATGCCCATTGGCAGCATACCCCTGAATCATAGCACTCCATGGAACAATATCTTTCTCCGGCATCTCATCAAATACACTCCGTGCTTTCTCCATATTCCCGAACTTGGCATACATATTCACCAACGAAGTACTAACAAATACATTCCTCCCCAACCCAACATAAATCAAATATTGATGAATCCATTCGCCAGAGGTCGAATCCCCCGACTTGCTACAAGCAGACAAAACCCTCACCAAAGTATAACTATCAGGCCTCAAATCACCGGCCACAATCGCCCTCTTAAACACATCAATCGCCTCCTTAAACTTCCCAGAACTAATATACCCACTAATTATTGCAGTCCAAGAAACAACATTCTTTTGAGGAATATCATCGAACGACTTCTCTGCATCCCCCAACTCACCACATTTACTATAAAGCGAAACCAACCCAGTTTTCACAAACACATCTTTATGAAGCCCAATCTTGAGCACAATGCCATGAACTTGAAGCCCGAGAACAAAATCCAAAACATGCATGCACGCTTTTAGAACAAACGGAAGGGTAAAACTGTCGGGCAAAAGGTGTTGTGTGTCCCTCATTTGGTTGAAAAGTGCAAGAGATTGAAAAAAGCATTGGTTGGAAACAAGGCCACGAAGCATGGTGTTGTACAGGAAGGTGTTTGGGGAGTGGGTTTGCTTGAAAATGAGAGTCGCGTAAAGGGGATTGCGGAAAGTGTTGAGGGTTGACTTTATCAAGATGTTCACCAGATAGCAGTCTTGCTCCAGACCTGTACGGATGAGACGTGCATGGAGGTGTTTCAATTGCTTCAACCCAATGTTTTTTCCATTGTTTTCGAGGAAACCGAACAGTGCTTCTTTCAACTGCCTCATCTTCTAAAATGTCCCACACATGATAATTGTTCAAAACGTCGAATAAAAAAATTAGATGAGTCTAATAGTGAGCATACAGAATATTCCAATACAAATATGAAACAAAGATATTCCAAATAAAACACGTATAGCATAAAATTGCTTCTACCACATGAAGCAAAGATAATTCTGACAAAATAAAACAAATACTGTATAAGTTAGAAACATTAACAAACAAAATGCATAGTAAACAGGATATTTTTAAAAAACATTCCATTAACAACCTACTAAACATATTTCTTATTTCAATTTTTAATTTCCCATGATCTACACATTTCTCATCCAAGGCCTACATATTCCTAAAGTTAATAAAAATGTTATGCTTAGGATGTGCTCGAATTCACTTTCTAACATACCAAAAGATAAACTAAAGGTAATAACTGACATATAATGAGAAGTAATAGGGTTTTATTAGTAATTGCAAACCTATTGTGTTCCAGAGCATATATTACTTCAATTGGCTAACCTTAACTTCTGCAAGGAATTTATTCAAGTCCACTGGAATTGTCCAAGACTACCAAGGAGACGAAGAATATAGTGATTTGATCACGCTAACTGCTCAAAGCTACTCAACTGCACCTGCAATACGCAAGGTAACAAGTTACCACTACCATGAAGTTCAGATATCGAAGAACATAGCTGTTAAACAAAGAATGCAGATTCTTTTTTACATCCGCGGAATATTAATTGACAACGATTATTTATTAAAATTGTTAATTGGATAATCTGAATCCTTGATGTCTAAAATATAAAGTTTCAAGTTTGACAATTGATTAAGATAAAATATGAAGGAAAGAGGATACATGGGGTCTCGCCCAACGGCGGATCTAGGAATAAACAACTTAAAATATAAACAAAAATAATCATCGACAAAAGTATATGGATATTACAAACCAAAATACAATGATGGTTCAAACACCAATTCAAAAGTATATATATCTAATTCTAATTCGGGGTACATCCTCCTCTTGGTCATAGACTGAAAATGATTAATGATATCCATATGACCGATTGTGCTAAACACTTACTTCTCCACATAATTAACTAAGCAATCATTAAGCCATGGATTCTCCATTTTGTTTCCCTTCACATTCTTCACATAATTCATTCCCAAAAATACTCTTTCAACTACTAGTCCATATTAATCTATCTCTTGGCTCAAAAAAACTCAACTCAAAAAACCTCAACATCCATTCCAAATCAAGTGAATTCTATTCATCAATTGACTTAATTGAAACTAATTTGATTCAATTATGATTGGCTTAATACAAAACTAATTTGAACATCAATTCACTTTAATTATACATTGTCAAATTAATTCTATTAATCAATTGACATAATCAAAACTATATAAATTCACTCATTATTGGCTTAATCAATTCACTTTAAAATCAACTAAACATACATTATCAATTAAAAAAAACATACATTATCAATTAATTATGCACATAAATATACATTATCTATACTATATATGCCTAAGACCCAAAAATGTCATATGGAAATGTCTCCTTTTTTTCCAGTTAATTATTTATATACAAAAATAAACAATCCACTTCCTTTCTAAAAAAAGATATATAAAATAAAATTTCTCAACTACCCAACATTTTAATTTTCACGACACATAAAAATAACTACCTCAATCTATTACCAAAATATTTACCTTGATCATAAGTTTTTTAAGATGCCAATAAATATATTAAGTATTATTTAAAACATGTTTCATAATTTGTGAGATTCAATATCTATAATACATTTTACAACATAAACAAATATTTTGCACAAGTTGTTTGTCCAACTTTATTGCAAACAAGATTATAAATATGCAAGATAAATACATATAAAGATGACATAGTATACTAAACTTGTATAGCATGAATCTAAATAAAAATCTAAATAAGGTCCTAAAAGTAAGTTGACAACTTGGCATGAATCTAAATAAAAATCACACCTTTCACCCTTTGTCTAGCATTGCAGGTCTTGATTTAGTCATTCAGTTTAGTTGAGTAACCTCTAATTATCTCTCATTCTGGTAATAAAATGTCATACTTCACCCGAGCAAGTTAAGCTTCTAACTGTGGTAAGCAATACAAGTATTGTGTTCACCATTTCTATATTTATAACAACCAGATTTCTTGAAAACAGACATACTAACAAAAGGGAAGAAATCATGTTTGCACACTTCATCTTCCTAGTGTAGCCAAGGAAGTTGAAATACGAAGCCTGTAGTGTGATTGACATGCAAATAGCATATAGGAGAATTGCAAAAACTCTCATGAATCATGATCCTATTTTGGAAACATCTAATCTATTTTGAAGAAGGCAAACAAACTGATTTTAGTAATCACATCCTAAAATTTTCTTACGCAACACAGGTATAGTTTGTCCTAAAACAAATGCTCCTTATTTCAAAGAAACAGCCCAGCTACTTGCGTCTGAATATCTTTTGAACAACATACCAACCCAAGCTAATAAGTTCCTCACAATACAACAACTTATCTCAACGGCAGTAACAAACGATAGTACAGTTCCTAAAATCATCATGTTTAGGAAAATGCGACAGGCAAAAGGGACATATTCCTTGCATAAATTGGACTTGGTTTGTACAAATACATATGATCTTGAAACTACTTCGTATCTTCGATAGCCGGAAACTGCCTCATCCTAGACCACAATCTCATTTCTTATTTCGTTGTTCACTTTACCTCGTCATTGTCATACAACAGGCAATTGAAACGCTATTAATGAATTAGGTACAGGATACCATCCACTAAGATTCAACATTAATGCAAAAAAGAGTTCAGAAAACTCATCTATAACATCAAAGTGACAAATTTCGCCCCATCAAATAGAGTGCCATCAGAATGCTACCTTACCTTTGGATACAGGTCAACTATATATGCACAAATTCAGTAGAGACAACAAGTCAATAACAACATGCCCCAAGTCGTACAAAGAGGCTCCCATCTAAGCAAGACAAAGGGCAGGGGGACGTACGCAGCCTTACACATTACAGGGAGCCTGTTTCCTTAAGAATCATAACTTTACAACAAAACCAACCATATCAAGTAAATTCAGCTTCTATAAACCTAAACCCCAATTATCAAAATCCTATATTTATGTAGAAAACAAATACAAACATAAAGTTCCAAACTAATATAATAGACCATAAAACAGCACCATGTAAAAGATAAAAGCTTTCATGTAAGTTCAGATAACACAAGAATTCACAAACTGTCCTAGACCCCAATATAACAGTAAGATTATATAGCTCAGAATTCAGTAAATATAAAAGATATAATAAAAAGACACATAATTTGCTGACCTCAGTAGCATTGTAGCGGAAAAGAAGGGACTCCATTACTAGGTGGCCGCAACATATCAAATGGAGTATGTTGAAACTAGTGTTAAAATTAATTAATAATTCTGTTTTAAATGATATTGTAAGAAACAATTCAAGAAACTATGACAAGCTTTTGGGCAGAATCTTTGGAGGCAGGGGAGATTGGAATGGGAAATGGAGGGGATCCACTATACACACACCCAATTCAAGAAAAGGGTTTTGTTTTAATCGATCCGTCTTAGCCCAGTATAAAGCCCGTCCAATAGCCTATAAGCGTTCTCACTTCTCAGACAATTATGATATAGACACTTTTAAGGAATTTAACCCCTTTGTTGTTTGAGAATCCAAGCAGCCACCAAAGCACAGGTTTAATTGTTTAATTTTTCGATTAAATAAGAAAAACTTAAATTTAACGTTTCCAACTTCCACTGGTTGCCATGGCAACAGTGGAACGAACTGCTTCTGCCAATGACTTAGCATACTTGTTATTTTGATATTTACATTCTATCTGGGGATTCAGGACAGTGTTCGGGCAAGCTCATACTTCTATAATACCAGAGGGGACATTGACAAATTCGTCCGTGCACTCAAGGATACCATTAGCGACTTGGATGTTCTTAAAAAATTCCATTTGTTATGAATATACCGGGCACTAATGTACCCCCTAATTATCGCAGTCCACATTATACAATATGGTACTCGTGCTCTTGGGAGGAATATAATTTATTTTATCACATACCAACCGGAGCGCGCCAAAACTATCGTGCTTGTATACTTGACGCATTCCTCTCTTGAGTGATAAATAAATGTTCTCCTATGTAATTTTTCATATATCGTACTTAACATGAGATGTTTTACAGTTATGATATTTTTGCTGTTTTGAGTACAGAATAATAATAATTGTCAAAGTCTATTTAGTGAATGTTTAATTTTATTCTCTGGACACTTGTCTCCTATAACTTTTTAGTATAATAATTCCATTTTTTTTTTTTTGTCAATAGTGGGTCACTTTGACATCATAACAGAAGCATGAATCAAACTTTTTAACAATGAAACACCAACTTCTGTTAAGGTTAGGTATACCAACAACAGCATATGTGGATTGGGGACACTTGTCTTTGCCACTTTATATGGTCAAGTAAAAAGTCATCAAGTGCGTCTCAAAGATAAGGTTGGTTGAGTCTTGGTGCATCCTAGTATTTTCCTACCAACTACCTAAATTAAACGAGCGAGATTGATATCGATATTAAGAAAATCAATAATCATATACTATAAATTATAAGTATTTTTGTTAGTCATCGAAGTTAAATATTGATTATCGATCTCATTGTATCATTGTACCATCAAGTTTCATCTTGTTAAAGAAAATAAGAACAATATGATTTTAATTTCATTTAAGATGCAACAAATTAGCACAACATATTGCTAGTTTTTTCCCCAAACAATTATTATGTAGTTCCATTACATTTAGGACCATATTTGTCAACTCTCTCATCAATCCAAGCCCTCATATCTGCCAAGACAAGATCAGCACTCTCATCAGGCTCACCTTGAATCAATGAATGATACATTCCTTCATACAATTTCAAACTTTTATCTTCACTGCTAGCTTTCTCATACAGCAACTTTGATCCTGATGGGCAAGTCACACCATCAGACGTTCCGTGGACCGTCAGAAACGGTGTCGTCACCTGATGGAAATTTTGTTGGACATACTCAGTTACTCTAAGCAATTCCCTCATTGTTCCAACTCTCGGCCTCCCGGTGTACCTTCTTGGATTGCTTGCTATTATCTTCAGCTTCTCTTTGTCTCTGATCGCTTTTCCAACCATCTTGTTGTCCGGCATTGCTGCCCATGTGTCAGCAAGGCCGAATAGTAATCCATATCCGAACAGATGAACCTTAAAAAAGACGCAAAATGTTATTAGTACATATCGACTTTGGATCATCAGTTTCTCGACCGAATGTAACATAAAGTGCAAGAGACGGCCCTTTTCCCATATTCTGTTAAAATTTGATAATAACTAGCTAATCTCGAGCCAAAATCACCTTATTACATTCGGCTCATTATATAACGAGCCAAATTCCCTAATATTATTTGAACAGTAAACTACTAAAAATGAAAACATTATTTGTAAAATTGTCGCATAACGAAATAATGAAAGACAGTTATAAGTATAATCTAAAACTATGAACTATCATATATAGAAGGCTTAATTTCATCTGGGCACCTGAACTATTTTTTAATTCCCAAATAGGCACCTGATGACCTTTTTGTAACAAGTAGGCACCCGAATCCCAAATAGGCACCTGAACTATTTTTTAATTCCCAAATAGGCACCTGAACTTTCGTTTTTCACAACTTTTTTAATTTCTAAGATTTTAAAATTTTAAAAATTCCTTAACCCAGGGTAAGTTAGTCATATTAAAAATATGACTTTTTAAAGTCAAAAATTTTCGGAATAGTTCAGGTGTCATTATTAAATAAGATTTTAGACGACAAAAATAAAAAATCACCCCTAAAAACTAAAAATAAAAAATCACAACCTACCTCCACCTCACCCCACCCCCCCTCCCCGCACCCACCCACACCCCAACCCCAACCCCCACCCCTCCCCCACCCACCCACACGGCCACACCCCAACCCCCACCCCTCCCCCCTGCGAACAAAGTAGAAGACGATGATGGTAGTGAGAAATCAAGCAAAAAAATGGCCTAAATGGTTGTCTGCAGGGATAAGAAACTGCTGCTGCAATCAATGGTGATGCCTGATGTTACTGTTGCCCATTGCCTTCAGATGTGTATTACACGTAGGAAATATATGATGATTTGTTGAGGCCCATAGATATACGTGGTAAATAATTCACTCGATTATTCTAATTGTAAATTTCTAATAGGTATGTTATCAAGAATAAAGCCATGAGTTTACAGAGAAAATGTTGTTGTGCCTAAAAATAAAACTCATCTTATGTTTGTTGGAGATGCGCAAACGAACACTATTATCACCGCGAGTAAGAATCTTGTTGATGGTAGTAGCACTATTTTCGACTGAGAAAATGTTGAAGATGGTGGTGGTGAACGAAGATGATGGCGGCGATGGTGAAGGAAAGGGGTGGGGTGGGTGAGGGGTAGGGGTGGGGTGAAAGGTTGAAGATGATGTTTTTAGTGGGGTTGGGTTAAATATTTGAGGTTGGGTTAGTTTATAACTAGGTTGAGTAAGTTTTAAGTGTAGTTTGACTACTTTGCCCTCTATTTAAAATTTTAAAATTTGAGAAATTAAAAAAATTGTGAAAAACGAAAGTTCAGGTGCCTATTTGGGATCCAGGTGCCTACTTGTTACAAAAAGGTCATCAGGTGCCTATTTAGGAATTAAAAAATAGTTCAGGTGCCCAGATGAAATTAAGCCATATAGAATTGTCCATAAAAGTATAATCGATGACTCTTACCATATTATTAAGACAAAAAAAGGATGTCTCACCTTAGATGGCTTCATATTCTCCGGAATGACAAAAAGTGGGGCCGAAAAAATCACGCCAGTCCACGTGTCAGGCTCGGATTGGAAGTACATAAGCAAAGTAACAAGTCCACCCATCGACTCCCCAAACAAGAAAGCCGGCAAATGTTTATACTCATCACTTTCCCTCGTCTTCTTGAAAAAATCTAACGCCGCCGCCGCCACCTTCTCCATGTCGCCGAGGTAGCACTGCAGCCCCTCTGAGCGGCCATGTCCCAGCAAGTCCGCGGCAAAGACGGCGTAGCCCCAGGTGGCGAAACTGATGCAAATCTTCTGGAACATCCAACCTGTGTCTGAGCCATAGCCATGGCTCATGTAAACTGTTCCTTTGAGTTGTTGGGTTTGATCCAATGGGAGGAAACGTTGAGTGAAGAGCTTTCCGTGGGGTGTTTCGAAATATGTTTTGGTGTTTTTGACGCCTTGAGAGGTGTAGTATTCCTCCTCCGGCATGTCCCCCCAGAAGTTTGGCGGCGGAGGTGGTGGTGATTGTGGTTGTGTGGACATTCTTGAAGGTATGTTTAGAATATTTCTGGAAATTGAGGTGGTGGGAGTGGGGAGTTGTGGAGCATGAAGGTGGTAGTGGTTATATAGTTGTTGGATAGTCAAAAATGGATATTGATGTTCGTATTATTTTATTTCTATATAATATTTTATTATTTGTTTCTATATTAACTTATAGTTCAATTTTGATTCAATCAAGTTATTATGTTTTCAATAATAGATAGTAGTAAATCTACTCTATTTGTTGATATACTATTATTTATCCTAGCTCAGTTATCATTTAACTAAATTATTTATATCAATAACATTCAAGTTACTCATGAACTAACAATTAGTCGATTAATTAAATAATCTGATGACATCTAATCGAAATATAATTATCTTATACGTTTATTAACATTATATTTTATGTTAAAATATTGGGGAGTATTAGTATTTTATGTGGTATTCACCTACCCGGGAATGGTATTTGAGGGTAGGAAGAGTTGGTAAGAAGTGAGTTTAAGGTAGGGTCTACCATGCACTAACGTAAATGGTTAATATAACTAAAAAAATTAAATAGATAAGGTGAGCAGTATGCCAACTCTTTAGATTATTATGATTGGTAACTACATGCACACCCAAACAATATTACTTTTCACTATAAAATTACTATTTTGGCCCTCTCTCAAGTTCCACAATCACTACGTTTACAAATAAAAGGGGGTATAATTGTAAATTCACTCCTAACAAGCACTATTTAGCTAGGTGTGCATATAACAGATCAGTTATGATTGCTATAGGTAGGTGGCATATAGGGTTGCTATCATTATATTCTAAAAATGGCAATAGAGATAACATCTTCTTACAAACCCAATTGCACAATATATATTTCTATAATTCTAATACGAGAAGCAAATTTCGATAATATCAATATCATAGATATTAGGTAGGAAGGGAAGTTGACAAAGACGAATCAAAATAGGTGATCCCTGCTTCACTACCAATTTATCACATGGAATCACATATATATACTTCTTTCAATGTCAATAATACACATGATTTCAAGTAACATTTGACAAATTAAAATAATTGAGCTTAGATACAGTATATCATAATAGTAGTCGAGTAATACCTTATATATAAGGACTTTGATTATTAAATATTCTCTCCAATTCAAATCATGTCTTTTTTGTTTTTTTCATGTCTAATTTTGATTAGTAATAACTAATTAGTTATATAAAAAATCCTGTAAAAATCTACTTTTATGAAAATACTCTTAAATATAAATCTATCGATATTAATTTTATATTTTTTGGATTAAAGAATAATAAGTAATTGATGCTCAAAGTTGGACACACGCAAAAACGAACGATCTATATTTTTGAATTGGAGGGAATATGTTTCATGTTTATTAATTTTGTTGTACGAGTATTTTCTAGTTGTTTTGGATGCACATATTATGTGAGAATTTAGGTCTCATTTGTTAGGTTTCAAACGGTTATGTAAAACTTGAACTCATATCCAAACAAAGATGGACCGGTCTGGTTCGTTAACAACTCGTCTGATATGAGTAACTGAGTAAGGATTTGGTACAACACAAATACAATTACTTACCATTTACCAATAATAATCAGATCCCCGCATATAGTGAACTGGTCTAGTCCATTTATAATTCTAACATAGATGAACGGACCATGATCAGGCCCAATTGGTTCCACTACTTCAAACTCAGCACAAACTGTCGGTTACTTATGTTATGTCTTCAATCTTCATTGTCTTGTTTTCATTTGTTTACTAATTTGACTGATTTTATGCAACAATGATATAAAGTGCATAGAATTTAGGAAGCATATGTAACTATGAACTTAATGTTGTTATCACTCATTTAAGATTTCCACTTGTAGTTATCATTTTTATTTAATTAAGATCTCAACTATTTAAGCGACTCAACCATATCATTTAAAACGATGTAATTAAGTTGAGCTTTTCTTTTAATTATTGCTGGAAAATGATGGGTAATTGGGTATAACGAAGTAAGAATTTATTACTAGCTACATGAAGATCCAAATGGAGCTTAGACTTGTAACCCCATACAACTTTTAGTTTGGCAATTATGGAAGTCACTAAAGAAAAATGACAAGTACTAACATTTATCATAAAAGTTGGGGAACATTCATCCCATGAACACAAAATATCACCTGAAGATAGGCAATTAAAGACCACATAATGACCTGAATTGATTGTTTAATTTGTAAGGAAGTTAAATCTATCTCCACCTACATCATTGTTTCACAGACTCCTTGGTCAGGCAAGTTATAAATCGAGGAATATGTCTATAAATGGATTCAAACTCACAATGTCGAGGTATCTTTACCCTAATCACCTTGCCACTTAACACTAGAATTGGTGCGTATGAGGCACAAATTAAATTGGGTATGTTATGTAAGTGAACTTACACCATCTAGTTCACAAAAGCATTTCCTTCAATTAGATTGATATTTTTCATGTAGTCAAGGAGCACCATACTTGGTTGAGTGTCCTCAAAATACATGACCAATTACCAACAACATCAAACAATTATCAGAATATCTGATCAGTTGTATGTGTCTAGCTAGCAGCTGAGATTGGTGAAACATGTAGGACTGAAAATAGTTTCTACAAAAAAGTAGTTACAAATTAAAGGGACCGTTATGAGTAGTTGTAATATACAGACGCATGCACTGCTGGCAGGGCTGGTCCTGGAGGCTGGTGGAGATCAGAAAGATGAATGCTGGCAGTTGGCCCCAATCGAACGGACAAACAACACACTCAGAAACGGGTCCCCCATATATTTATTTCTGACCCATCACCAATTGGGTTCCCACCATGATCTTGATCGACCCTACTAATAATAAATGTATTTATATACGAATTACGATTTATTTGGACCCATGTTACATTACCAAGCATAGTAATTATAAGTAAAACATCTGTCGTCATATTAGAGCACTCACATCAGTTTACCTAAAAATTATTATAGAGGTTGAAAAACTAAAAATGTGAGAAAAATTTATTTTATCAGTTCCCCTAAAATTGGTTGAGTCCCTTAAATAATTTACACACTCTCTCAAATGGTATAAATTTTCACAATGTGTATATTATGGTTACCAAGTTTTTCTTCTATTTTCTTAAATGTAAGTGAATAACAAGAAAGCTGCTAAAGTAAACATTTGAAAAATAAACCTCAAAAATAGAAAAACGACGGTTATAAGTGTATTTTAAAGAAAATTTTAAGAAGACTGACGTGAGTGCACTTAGGATGTATAATATACATTTTTACGTAGTCTAAAGTGTAATTCCCTTGCTCCTCGGGGCATAGCTCGCTCAATCTGAAAAGAGTTAGAGTAGTAAATTAATGTAGCATTATTGCCTCTTCACGCAGCGTGGACTCGATTAAAGAGCAAATCTTATGTTAAAGTCGTTAAAAGACAAATTCTTGATAAGTTGATGCACATACATTCCACGATCTATATTTCTTTCATGTAGTCGAGCACATAGTCATCCTCCTATTATAGACAAAGTGTAACATTCAAACCACATTGAATGGCTAACACCTCAACTCTCATATTTTATTCATTGCTCATACCCATGTTACCTTATCATGCCTTTTGTACTCCAGTCCTTATTTTATGATCTAATCTATTGTAGCCCCATCCATGGTGTTCCTTTTGACTTTTGGTTCTCACTTTGTTCAGTTTCTCTAGGTATGCCCATTATTATTCATGCTTTTGATGGCTTGGGGCTTTGGAGTTTGTAGCCTGTTTTCAAATATTAAATAAATTAAGGTGTCTAATAAGCTCTGTATCATCATTGACTCTTGAGGCATGTTTCTTGAAGATCGAGTGAATACATACAGTATACCGATTCGTTTGTTAATTTATTGGAAAATATATATACGGATTTTTTAATCTCATTAGCTATGGGTGTACAAACAATTTGACATTATGTTTAAGAAATGTACATTTGTACGTGGGGCAGAATAAATAAACTTATAATTGTAAACCAACGGACTTTTTAAATGACACTTGAGGATATTTGAATTAGCCCGGCATGCATGATATATGGAAATTGAAATAATTATTTACAACTTTTAAATGCTGCTATGAGTTAAATATAAGGTGGCCCATCAGTTGGTCAATTTGTCGATATACATTTGTTTCTTATATGTTCCTTTTCTGACTATTTTTGTTATCTTCTCGACAGTTATATGTGTAAGTTATTGTGATAGATACGTGTTGAATTGGTTGTTGGATCGATGACTTGTGAGTTGATGAGGGAAGCTGTTATTTCACACATAGTTTTTTCTTCTGTATATGGGCATTGTAGATTTATAGTAAAGGTATTGTTGAGATTTTTTTCATTTATGTTCGGGTGAAAGAGTGCAACAATCTTATGTTTACTCACTCATGAATATTATGATTTTATATTCGGCCACCAACATTTTAAGTTGATTATTTAATTATTTTACTTGTTAACTATTTTGTGAAGTTAACAAATTTACCAATCTATATACAAGATTTTCTCCTAAGGCAAAAATATAATTTCACATGTAAATCAATTTGAGATTGATTATAATCTCCCCATTTTTTATTTTTTGAAAGTCTTTTAGATAAGAAATTACTATTTTACCCCTGAAAAGTCATAGCATGGTAGACGTGTTGATTAACCATTGACTCCATACAATAGTTAACATCAACGATAAAAGTAATCAACTTAAAAGGGTAAGTGAGTAAATGATTAAACATTATGAAAAATGGATAGTTCAAATTTTGAATGCTTAAACTAGTGGGTGGTGTCGTCATATGATGATATGACCGGCAACATGGTAATGCATTACATACTAGTCTAATAACTATATTGAATTTGATTATATGATAATAATACCTGTTTTCAAAAAAATTAAACTGTGAAGTTATATGGACATTATATATTTGTCTCAAACTTCCGTATGTTTTACCAATCAAAAGAAATAATATAGTCTTGTATGACCTCGTTAGATTCGTCTCAATATATATTTTTGAAATATCAACTTATTATAATTTTTTCGCATGTAGAATAAGAGATATTTATGTTTTAAATCGTGTTTTATTGACCACCAAAAGTCAAATGTGACAATCATTTATGGTCCGTTTGGATTGGGGTGAATCATGGGGAGGAGAATTTTAAGGGGAAGAGAATCAGGGGGAATCAGGGAGAATATATTTTATTGTTGTTTGGGTACCATGATTTTAAACTAGAGGAATCATGGAGAATATATTTTAATGTTTAATATTGTATCCGCCCCTGAACACTGGGTCGGAACGTTATTTGATTTGATGGACTGGCCTCACAAACCACCACGGGTCTTTCCAGCACGTTTTGTCCTCACTCACGTGCTCACCGGGACACTTCCCAGTGGGTCACCCATCCTAGAATTACCCCAGGTCAAGCACGCTTAACTTTGGAGTTCTTCTGAGTTGAGCTACCGAAAAGAAGATGCATGTTGATGGTATGAGTAGTACCAATCATATCAAACATATCACATCCCCACTTTGGGCCGGGTATTACAGGATGTGTATTTTAACACATGTGATGCTTATACAAAAAAAAGGTTTTGACATCGATTGAAATCGATCACACTTTTTTTCATCTAAAAATAAAATAAAAGATTCAAATTATTCAAAAAGCCTTTCTCTTGATATTAAAATCTAAAAAATATATGAAAAAGAAATGCATCCAATAGGATTTGAACCTATACTAAGGTTCAGAAGGCCTCTGTCCTATTCATTAGATAATGGACGCCCTTCAAATTACATTTTAATTTTATATTTCGATTTTTTGATCGGAAAATGAATCAAACCGAATACCCTTTAAACTAATAAAGGGGTAATAGAATAAAATACACTTTTACCACTAAACTATATCCGTTACAATGCGATTATTGTATAAAAACGTACCTTTTGTCGAACAAGTGAATTAGATGTAATCAAAATAGATTTATCAAATTAAAGTCTTAATTACTACAAATTTTTGATCCGCCACCTATATTTCAAAACGTTTTTCATGAATCACATATCCTTCAAAATGTGTTAGTTTATCACTCATATATATACAAAAAATATGTTACTAAGAATAACATGTGCTGAAATCGAGTTTGGAGTTTTCTTTTTGATTTGTGTCCTTAATTAGTTACATTTATTGACATAGCAATATATCCTTACCCAAAACTCACATGTTCTTGGGGATCGTACCGTAATTTACTCCCTTTCAAGCTGTGGGTTCGGCGTGAGGGGGCGCTTAATGTGAGCGTGATCACATTTTGCTCAAATGATAACATCATATATAATAGGGTTAATGGCATCAAAGATCACTGAAAGTATCTAATATTTTCAATTCGATCACTTTCATTTTAAATGGACCATGTTGGATCACTCAACTGCATTTTTAAAAAAAAACTTGGTCACTGGGCCGTTTGAAAGATTTTGGGTGCATTTCGTAAGTTTTTAATCTTTTTTTCTTTCGCTTTCTTTGAAAAACTAACTTTTTCAAATTTTCTTTTTTAAATAATTTTTAATAAAACATGAAAAACTAATTAACTAATAAAAGACACAATTTTCAATTAAGGAAAAAAAGAGAAATGTTTTGTTTTAATTTTTTTTATAAAACAGAAAAAAGTAAAAGTTGAAAAATAATAATTTTCTTAAATTTTAGTTTCTTTTATAAGAAAACGATGATTAAATATTTAGATAATAACAATAAAATAAAAATATCTTATAAATATATAGTTGATTGTTACCACCATTGATCCTCCAAAAAGTTACAAACAACTTGGGATAAGATAATGGTACTGTGGCGAAGATGATCGGGGGTTCCATGGATTATGGACAGAAAAATGATTTTAAGACAAATAAGGAAAGAAATGACTGGGGGAGATAATTAATTGAAGCTCTTGATATACGAAGTATAATCTTCAATTAAACAATTACCCTTGATAAAAAAGACCCCAAAAATACAATAACAAGAGAGTTAATTGAATAATTAGTGAAAAAGATTTTTGTCAGTGATCTAAAAAATTCAATGCCACATTTTTCAGGTCCTAACTTAATCGAGTTTAACAAATTATAACAATAATAAAATAATAATTTTTTCTGAAAGTCCTTTACAATGTAGGTTTCATGAAAATTATAAATTAATTTTTAAAATGAAACTTTTATATTACAACTTAATGAAAACATAATTTTATAGTTGTTTTTTTTTTTTTTGAAAGTTCAAATCATGTTGGAGATCAACTTCTAATTTTTTTATTTTTTATTTTGTCCAATATTTAATATTCCTTCCGTTTCAATATATTTGATTGTTTGAGAAAAAAAATACTTACTAAGGAACGGGGCAAGATTACTAATATGTACTCAAATAAATGTGTTGAAGTGTTACTTTATTAGAGAGAAAATTACTTTATAGGAGCAAAAATGACAAAATAAGTTTGAAAGTTCATTAGAAATGTAAAATCAAACATTTTGAAACATGATAAAAATTTTAAACAATCAAATATATTAAAACAAAGAAGTATTATATTTATCAATTGTAACAAAAAAAATTGAAGAATTTTAGACACAAAAAGTGTTTCCTTACAATATAATAATACTACCAATACCATATACAGATATACTACTAATACTCACCTCACAAAGCTGCCAAATATGCAAATTTGAGCAGGGTCCCAAATAAGAGAATTGTCAAAAAAAAAAAGGAAAGAGAAAAAGGTATAGAATAGGTGAATGGTGGATAAAGATGGTTGAGAAAAACAACCAACGTTAATATCTGGACTACCCTGTCATCAAGACAAAAAGATAAGAAAATACTAAATCTGGACCTACACAATTTTCTTTTTTCCCATAGACCCCATGCTCAATCACACATTTCTAATTTTAAAATATTACCCACCAATACCATGTTTTCTTAACAGGGCTACAACTTAGTAGGGTCGCATTGAGATTCAAACATTTCGACAAATAAACTGTGCATTTTAAATTGTTTTTATTTCAATAATCAGTTTCATCTCATACCATATACTTTTTTTGTTTTTTGATATTGTATTTTTAGTTATTTGTACGTAGATTAAAAAATGTATATAGTTAAAAGTGCATTAAAAATGCCGAATGACAATCAATTAACATTCTATAATTGGCTAGTTTAGGCATTTTAGCCGAAGGCTTATTTTCATTTTGCACCCTCTACTATTGTCGAAATTTCAAATTGTACCCTAATACTTTCCTAAGCCTCAATTTGCATCATATACTTCATTTTTTTCATTTTGCACCCTAAAATACAAATGTGGTATTCCAAGTGTGCCCTTGTTTTTACTTTAGTTCAGGGTCTAAATTTGCATTTTAGGGTGTAAAATGGAAAAAAATGAAGTATAAGGTGCAAACTGAGGCTTAGGAAAGTATTAAGATGCAATTTGAAATTTCGACAATAGTAGAGGGTGCAAAATGAAAATAAACCTTAGCAGAATACCCCTGAATTTCGTTATCTTGTCTGTGTGGTCTATGAACTATCAGCTCATGTCTCGCCTGCCCCTTGAAGTTTTGTTCTTTTCTCCCTTACCCCATGATTCTTACTCCAACTTTATAAAACAAAATGACTTTATATCATAACACTACTCTAAACGTATAAGGGGCACATATTAAATTATTTAATATAATTAAAATAAAACTCTCACCCCCTTCTACTTCAACAAACCTACCGGCTACCCCACTGTACCCTACGTCTACCCTTACCCTTAAACTTTCAATAAACCTAGATCCGAGATCGTACCCTTAAGAATGCCCGGACTTCGTCCTCTCCATCAAGAAACCCAAATCCATTATCCTCGTCAAATCTGGTGCCCCCTTCGACAATGGGATTAAGTACGGTGATATGTAGTTAATTCATGAGGCGTATGATGTTTTGAAGAACGCGGGATGATGTTCGAATGAGGAGCTTGGGCGATTTTTTATGAGTGGAATCGCGGGAAGTTAGAGAGTTTTTTTTATCGATATTTCTACGAATATTTTTAAGGTGAAGGATGATAAGGGGAGTGGGGAGGTGGTTGATATGGTTTAGATAAGATGGGAATGAAGGGAATTGGGAAGTATGTAGACCGTTCATCAGGCGGCTGAGCTGCCAATTACAACTCTCACTATTGTTGCTCCATTAGATTGAATATTTTTTAGAGGGAGGCCGCTTCTCGGATTTTTAATGCCAAGAGGTTGAAGGAGAAGATAAATGGCGCTGTTGATAAGAAGAGGTTGATTGGTGTGAGGCAAGCATTGTATGCCTTCAAGATTTGTAGTTACGCTCAGGGCATGATATGTTATGGAAAGTTTAGGGGGTTAAGGTAGAGGTAGGGGTTGGGTTAGGTGTGTTGAAGAAGGAGGAGTGGAGTTTTATTTTAATTATGTAAAATATTTAATACGTGTCCCCTATACTTTTAAAGTAGTGTTATGGTATAATAGTCATTTTGTCTTTTAAAGTTGGAAAAAATGAATCGGGCAAGGGAGAAAAGAGCAAAACTTTAGGGGCCAAGCGAGACAAGAACTAATAGTATAGAGACCACATAGACAAAATAATGAAAGTTCAGGGGCAATCGATAAAGAAAATTTGGTAGTTGGATGAGAATTGTGAAAATTTGATAAAGAAAAGATGAAGAAGAAAAGATTCATATTTTCGTCATTTCGGGTGACTAAAGTGTCATTAATATCCATTTCTATCCTAATTTTTTTTAAAAGGGGGTACTCTTTGACTTTATTAATATGAATAATACATTACAATCATGAAACATCAATACAATTAGTAAATTCATAAATTTAAGAAAAGAGACGACTAACATCAAACTAGTGAGAAAATCATTTATATCCTAATTTTTTTATTTTTCTATTTAAAAAGGGGGTACTTAAGTATCTCATATATTTTCCTTTTATATACTCAGTGGTACTTAAAAATTACTTTATATATGATTCAAGTGTCATGAATTGAAGTATATTTATACTTACTCTGTCCTTTTTTTTAATGTCTTTAATATTTTTAGAGTCAAATTTTAAAAGCTTTGATCATGAATTTTTATTATGCGATAACAAATAATATAATAATGTGAGATCTTATTAGATGTTTTTTTTTTTTATATATTTTCGAAAATATCACTTTTTAATATTTTTACGAGTATCAATGAGAGATATTTAGTTTAAGTCGTATTTCGACGACCGTGAAAAGTAAAACGATTCTTAAAAAATAGGACGAAGAAGTGATACTATTGACTTCACAAATTCTAGTAAAGAAATACTCCCTCCACCTTTTTTATTTGTCGTTTTACTAAAAATAATTGTTTTTTTCAGTTGACGTTTTATATTTTCAAGACATTTTTGCTTTAGTTTCTCTATTATGACCTTATAATAGTTTTTATACTATAACTATGAAATTCTTAATTGTTATGTTATAGTCTAAAACAATAACTAAAAAATTGAGGAATAATACGAAGTATTAAAACATTGAAGGATCAACGCAGCTAGCAAACGACCCAATACGGTTACAAATTAGTACAACAAGCCACACCATATAAAAACCTCCGCCGGACCTCTCCCCACTTCAACCCCCACCCCCTCCACTTTGTCTTTTAATCCTTAAGATTTGTTTACAAACGTCAACACAAAAACGGAGAAATCGGACAACGTTTTGGGAAACTCCGAAAATCCTCTGTTTACACCAGAACCTTTTCTGTTCCTTTTTGTTACCCTCCCGCGGTGGATGAACGCCACCGTTATGGCATTTCCTCCGCCTTCATCAGCGGCTTGTAGGGTACCAAATTCATTAAGACCTACATGAGTATTTCGCAAATTATTTTGACCACTTGATGAATATACTCATATTTGAGGGCATATTTTTCCAGTGTGATTCGTTTTGGGTTTAATTCGATCTTTTTGGTAACGAACTATCTAAAAGGTTGAAATTGTCCTTTTATGTTTGTGATCTACGTGGCAGACGAACTATCGTGAAGTTATTAGTTTGCTTTTATTTCGAGCCTGGTTTCATCTATTTGGCATTTGAAATCATCATGAATATTTCAATTTACGTCAATTTGCCTTTATTTTGAACTTGGTTTCATCTATATACTATCGCGCTTATTTCAATTTGCTCGGTGATACAAAGTGGACATGAAGGGAGGTGGGGTGGTGGAGAAAGTGAAGAGGTTCTTGAGGGTAGCTTGGTTTGTGGTGGTGATGGTTGCGTCACTGCTGGTGGTATCTGCTCCCTTACTGGTGGCGATTGGGGATATTGGTGTGCCATTTCTGGTGGTGTCGAATTTCAGCTGCATAAGATGTTACACTTTCAAAGAGCATTTGGGAAGATATAATTTCAAGAGCTCATTGACTGATATTCCATTGGTTTCTATCATAAGATCTTTCATTATTACATGTAATGCATTTCAATTTGAAAAGTCAAGATTCTTATTGTGTTGATATCATTCTTTTTTGTCTACTTTATGAAATGTGATTGTTGGAATTTCTTATTTTTGTACTTTTGTTGTGTCTATTAAGCTTGAATGTGAACTAGTAATAGTCTTGATTTGGTTTTACGAAGTTCTTGAATTTTCACTAGTTTGAAATCCCAGTGTTTTTTTTGATTCTCAAGTGATTGATAATTGATCAAACAAAGTTCATTTAATTATCATGAATTATTTGCTTTACTGTTTCCGTGGATGGTTCTTTGTCATAGTGCAATGTTTCTGGTAGGAAGACCGCTTTTTTTTTCTTTTCATGCTAACAGAATTTTAAGGATAACAGTTGGATTTTAGGAATAGGACCCCCTCCCACCCCCACCCTGCATAGCCGAAAGCCTTCTAGAGGTATGTGGGCATATTATATGTTGTATTTATTCAATTTGGGAAAATTAATCAGTGTATTTGTGTCTGATGGAATAGGTGCATATTTACTATGTGATGCCTCTGCTATATCACATGGGCCTTATTTTGGGACTGTGGCGCTGTCGTCTATTGGTTCTGTACTGCTTCTGTTGGTTAAGGCTGGTGTTTTCACTATTAATTCCCAATTTGAAGCTGAAGCTTCATCTATCTCAAAGCACAAAATCCATCTTAAAAAGTCGTGGGGCATGCCAGTTTTGTTCCTCTCGTCTGTGGTTTTTGCACTTGGGCATACTGTTCTTGCTTACAGAACCAGCTGCAGAGCAAGGAGAAAGCTCCTCTTTCACCGCGGAGAAGCAGAAACAGTATGAACGTGGGACTTTTAATCTATTTTTATTCACAGTTTGTATGTCTTTATTATTTCTTTTAATTTGTTTGTAAAGAAATATAGTAAACTTTACATGTGGGGACTATGGTATAGAACTTACTGTGATTAGTTAATTGCCTCTATTTTTAAAAGTTTGTTGTGGTGTGGTTAGATTCAGATATAGTCAGAATTAGATTGTCTTACTTTTTATGTCCAACTGCCAGGTTCTCTCTTGCAAGCATGTTTTCTCTGGTTTACCGAAGGTTGCTCGGTCTCCTACTCCATCTCATTGGAAGTCTTTTAAAAGTGATAGCGAATTAAGGCGAAAACAATATGGGTTTGCTCGTGGTAAGGGAGAGCTCCCTGTTAGATTACTGGCAGACTTCGACAGCTTGTTTACTTCTTGTGCAGGGCTCAACGTCCACTATAAGCTAGCCTTGCCTGGTTTTTCTTTACGTGCGCTGGCCTCTACTACATTGATTGATTTTCCTTCACCTACTGGAATGACAAAAGCCCAATATCGTCTTAACAAGAGTTACAGTAATCAATATCATCCTTCCTCTCTCCAGACTCCCTTGTTAGATGGTTATCCAATTTCGCCAGTTTTGTCTGAGGATATGCATGTACTTAATTTAGATACCATGGGCGACAATGATGAAAATATGCATATGGGTTCGGCTCCTGTAGAACTAGATTTGGAAGCCAATGGACAGTTCGGTATTGTTTTAGTGCATGGGTTTGGTGGAGGAGTTTTTTCATGGAGAAATGTGATTGGAGTTTTGGCGCAGCAGACTGGTTGTGCAGTTGTTGCTTTCGATAGACCTGGATGGGGACTGACATCAAGGCCACGTAGGAAGGATTGGGAAGAGAATCAGTTGTCCAATCCGTATAAGCTTGATTCTCAGGTAATTCATCTCTGTTTAACCTTTCCTCTATTGCAGATATAGAACCTTGAAAAATTCAATAGTCCCTACTACCTAGTACAATCAGCTTTTGATAATTTGCAAATTTTCTGGTGAAAAGATGAAAGTAAAATATAGTAAAATATATTTTCTATGGAATCACAAGTTTATTAGGTTCAATCCTATTGCAATTTTCCACATGAACAATTTTGTTCTTGTAGTATCAGTTTACAAAAAGATGTCTTCTTATTTGTTGAAAACAATGTGTTGCATCTTTACAGGTTGACCTTCTTATTTCCTTCTGTTTGAAAATGGGCTTCTCATCAGTTGTCCTTATTGGTCATGACGATGGAGGGCTGCTTGTACTGAAAGCAGCAGAAAGAATCCAGTCATCAGCTACTTCTCTCAATGTTAGTAGTCATGCTACCTATTTACATACATCAAATTATTTTGATATTTCTCAATTGATGCTACCTATTTACATACATCAAATTATTTTGATATTTCTCAATTGATGCTACCTATTTACATACATCAAATTATTTTGATATTTCTCAATTGATGCCATATGATGATACGAGTAACTCTAACTTGTGTTTAGCTGTCGCATATTCTAGAAAACATAATAAGTTACTCAAACCTTGAATACTCTGTAATGTATTCTATTCGCTAAACGTTTACTGGAGTCTCAAACTTAATAGAAAATTTTATGCAGTTTTACATTCTACTTCAGCTTAAGCTACTCAAACATAATCTTTGTTACCTACTTATTGTG
Organism: Echium plantagineum; assembly: GCA_003412495.2. Classification (NCBI taxonomy): domain Eukaryota; kingdom Viridiplantae; phylum Streptophyta; class Magnoliopsida; order Boraginales; family Boraginaceae; genus Echium; species Echium plantagineum. The sequence goes on along the minus strand of CM016564.1, from coordinate 1,671,735 downwards.
TGAAGTTTGTTCATGTGTAGTTGTATGGTCAGATCATTCAAATCAGCTTTCCTCAAACAAAAAATTTACTCCCTATCTTACTTCATAACTCCTAATTTACTTTCCTGCGAAACCAGATTTCTTATTATACTATTTAAAACATTTAAATATTAATATTATGCAAATACACAAGAGAGTGAGAAGAGGTGCAAAGAGAGATTAACTGTATAAAGTAGATTTGATGATAGAAGCTGATTCTGAAACTTAATATTTCTGGTCACATCCTCCAATATTTGAGGACGCTTGATATGAAATAGGAACTTGATATGAAGTAGGAACTTCAGTTTTTTAGCTTTTCACATTTTTAACATCTTCAAATCTGAACTTAGGATAATAGATCATTTTAGCAATTCGGATGTGATAGCTCTTAATAATTATGTTTCATAACAAGATATTCATATTCAATTGTAACATCAGCAGTTGTGAAATTAGGTGATTTTGTGTTTATTTCTAAATACTGTTGTAATTATACCTCAGGTTGAGATCAAAGGGGTTGTTCTACTAGGGACCAGCTTGTCTCGAGAAGTTGTTCCGGCATTTGCAAGAATATTATTATTCACTTCATTAGGTAAAAAGCGCCTGGTTCGTTCTTTGTTGCGGACAGAGATTACCCAAGTCGTGAATCGCCGTGCATGGTTTGATGTCACCAAGCTAACAACAGAAGTACTCAACCTATACAAGGTACTTCTGAGGATTTTGTACATTGACCATTTCGGTCCCTTCTTTTTATTTAAGATATTGGCATTCAATGTTTTGTTAATTATCGGTGTCAGGCCCCATTATGTGTAGAGGGCTGGGATGAAGCTCTTCATGAGATTGGAAAGCTATCATCTGAGATGGTCCTCTCATCACAGAGTGTAGCATCATTGCTCAAGGCAGTTGAAATATTGCCAGTTTTGGTCATTGCTGGAGCTGAAGATGCTCTAGTCCCATTAAAATCTGTTCATATTATGGCATCAAAATTAGAGAACTCAGTAAGTTCCCCTGACGGCTTCTCATCATTCTTTCATGCTTCTCTCTCGTTTTTCCTTTCTTAACTCAATGTTCATAGTTGTACAAAATTGACGTGAGATATTGCTGTTAACTCAGCAGTCTGGAGTTGGCATATGAAGCTATATCTACAACTAGCCAAAAACTTATATAGATTATAGAATGATGGGATTTCATTTCTCTCAGTCTCACTTGATTAGGCTAGCGGTGACTTCACTTATCGTGTTCTTCAACTTACAGTCTTACACTAATTTTGAATCTTATAGTTACTGATTCTGCCTTCTCATGTCGAATTAATTGTTTTTTTTCTTACTTAAGGATACTATTTTATGACCATGCAGAGACTGATTGTAATATCCGCGTGTGGGCACCTTCCACATGAGGAATGCCCCAAGGCATTGCTTGAAGCTATATTGCCATTCATAGCCAGACTTCTAACGGATTCAGATTCACAGAATTAAGATACTTTGTTTGAATATAGAGCCTGCTTCCAATTCTTTCTTCTACTCTTGTCAATCCCCCTTATTGATTATCACTGTACCTTCAAAAGGATATCGAAGCTAAGATATACCTTTTTAGTGTATTGGTGAATTTTTGAAGTTCTAGACCGACATGATTGTAAAGATCCCTAATTGTATTATATTGTTTTGTAATTTTTTTAGTTAATTAGTGTTATATTCCATCGTTTTGTACATGTTTTTAGAAGGAAATGAACGTGTTTTTATTTTTTTCTGGTTTATATCTTGTGATATTTTCTTGGTTGCTCTATTGCATCTCTGGTTGGGTTATTATTACACATGTTTAATACTCCTTTTCATCTCTTTTTTATTTGACATTTTTATTTTTGATGAAGTTTATACTTAAGACCATTACTTTCTTGATGAGGAAACCGTTTTTTTCGTGATTGAAATGGATGGAACACCAAATTACTCCCCTTCACTAATTAAACAAGAGCCATTATCAAATATGGTTTAGCTAAAAGTAAAAGTTCAATCATATCATTTTTAACCATTCTACATGTGCCCTAGTAACATTCCTACAAAAGAGGATTAACGGAATATAAAATTAAAAGGAACTCAACAATATTTCAATAAAGTGTTATTCTCAATGTCGAATATTTTCACTTCAATTACTTTTCCCCTTATTAGGGCCTCGGACAAGTAATGATAATAAAAATAATAGACTTGCGCTTATAGCAGATGATGTGCCACCTCATAACTTGTCCAACCACTAATTGCACATGAACCTGCAATTGATGAATTCCATATTATGTTTATTTATGTATAGTATTGTATCTGTAACCTAACGGAACCCAAAATATTCCAAAATTGATGAAGAAGCCACCTATTCACATAATTGAAGTTTCTCATCACCTTCTTCTCGACTTGTGGAAGCTCAAAACCATAATTATTCCATATATTGCATGTGAATATGTGATATTTTAAGGACTATGGTTTAAAAAATAACTCAAGAATGATATGTATAATATTATCAGAATAAATAGTAGTATGTGATTTTACACCTACTAACAGAATTTAGAAAAGACAAGGATGACCACGCCTTCTATTAGAAAAATTGAAATTTATCATACAATTACCAATCATTTTATACGAAATTTTCCAGTTGATACATGGAGCAACATCAACATAAAAATGCGAAGTCGTTACAATGACGAGCGACCCCTACTCATTGTTGTCATGGAGTACACGGAAGAGGTAAATCGCGGAATGTGCCCCACCTAATCAGGGAATTAGAGCATGTTAACTAGAAACACAAGGTTCTCTTCCAATAAGAATCGAACCCGAGTTGCATGAAGAGGCGAGACTGGTAGTACTTTGTACTATAATTTTTTACCAGTTGAACTATATCGGGACGGAGGAACATCAACATGTGATTAGAAGTCTCACAACAATAGAAGGTACACATGATGCTACAGATTGACTTTAAATAAATTAGTGCATAAAAACTGAAAAAGCACCTACACCAGATACACCTTATGATTGAATTTAATGGTAATACCATGTTGCTTGAATTTATGATTACCATTTAAGAAGCTTGATAATTTCCCTTTGATTACGGTTCTGAAACAGACCATGATAAAATATTAAATGTATATACTATTAATACGATATACAAGTATATAACAGAATCCAGAAAATGTGGTGGTGTGGTTCTGAGTAGCCTCAGATAGTTGAATTAATATTTGCACGTGCAAACAGCTTCATATCATCTGGAAATATCTATAAAACCTCCATTTGCAACCTTCACTATCTCGATCAAACCTCTCTTTTGTTGCAAGAATACTTATTTATTCATTCATAGACTAATCTTATTAGTTATACAATGAAGAGGATAAGTATATTTTGCCTCCTACTTGTTGCATCATTTCATGTCACATTTTCTTTGATTGATGGTACGTTCTTTATTTGAAGGGCTCCATTTTAATTTTAATTTGTTCTTTTATAATGCAGCCGCTACTCGTTGAGTGCATAAGTGTATATCTCAGATTGACGTAATACCTTGCGAAAACCTTACTAAAGTTGCATTGCATATATATTTTCATTTATTCTAGTGGTCAGTAATAAAGAGATCTTAATGTGGAGTTATTTTAATGACAAGGTCGAATTTTTCGAAAGACAAAAGGAATCTCAGGTTTGAATGATCTTATGGATCTTTTTTTTTGAATGATCTTCTGTAGGATTATTGCCAAATGGGAATTTCGAAAGAGGTCCAAAAGCATCAGACTTGAAAGGAAGCAGAGTGATAAATCCTCACGCAATACCGAACTGGAAACTTACAGGTTTCGTCGAGTACATAAAATCAGGGCAAACACAAGACGACATGTTGCTAGTAGTACCCGAAGGAACGTATGCAGTAAGGCTAGGGGACGAAGCATCCCTTAAAACTTGGGTGAAAGTGAAGAAAGGGAGTGTTTATTCGCTCTCTTTCACTGCTGCTAGGACTTGTGCTCAAGAAGAGAAACTCAATATTTCAGTTTTCCCAAGTTCGCATGCACATCATTGGGGAATTTTGCCTATGCAAACTATGTATGGAAGTAATGGTTGGGACTCTTATGGTTGGGGATTTGTTGCTGAGTCTAGTCTGATTGAGCTTGTTATTCATAATCCTGGAAAAGAGAAGGATCAAGCTTGTGGCCCTCTTATCGATTCTGTTGCCCTCAAGACCTTATACCCACCAAGGTTTTCGACAAGTAAGCTCCCTCCCTTTCTACTTTATGTCCAAATACTTACGTCGAATATAAGTTTGTGACCCTTCTCTGATACCATGTTAAGAACAAATGATTTCAGGAGAGTCTTTCATGCATGATCTAATCAAGATAGTGTCTAATTGTGATTGCAGAGAACTTGTTGAAGAACGGAAACTTCGAAGAAGGACCGTACATCTTCCCAAGGACATCATGGGGAGTCCTAGTTCCACCCCACATTGAGGATGATCACTCCCCTCTACCAGGATGGATGATTGAGTCCCTCAAGGCAGTGAAATACATTGATGCAGAGCACCACTCTGTTCCACAAGGCCAACGAGCAGTCGAACTTGTTGCAGGAAGGGAAAGTGCATTGGCACAAATAGTTCGAACCATTCCAGGGAAATCATACTCCCTCACTTTCTTAATAGGAGATGCCAAGAATTCTTGCCAGGGATCAATGGTGGTCGAAGTCGCGGCCGGGAAAGATGTTCTTCAGGTTCCATACACATCTGTTGGAAAAGGAGGATTCATTCACTCAAATCTGAAATTCAAAGCAGTTTCTACACGTACCAGGATTAGATTCCTTAGCTCATTTTATCACATGAAGAGTGATAATTCTGGTTCTATGTGTGGTCCGGTTGTTGATGATGTGAGATTGGTTCTAATTCGAAGTGCATAATTTATGGGATAATTCAATTGTTATTACATAGTAGTTCTTATAGTTTTATCGTGGGTGTCATAAACGCTAAGTCTATTGCAGTTATATAATGTTGGAAGTTGTAAGAAACACAAGAAGCTTTGAATTTGTATCTTATGTGTGCTATTATCGAAGACCTTTCTTTTAGTTTCATTGTTTAGTAGCTGAAAAGACCTAATTATACTCAATGTTCATCATTATTACAAGTATTCCATAACGCTAGGGTGATGTATTTCATCACTATAAGCAGTGCTAATGCAATTAAATTCTGGTTCCGTGAGAACATCGAATGACCTAATGGTTAAGAGGTCTTCCAGTAACTTAGAGGTCATGATGAGTTCGATTCTCATTGTAAGGGGCGGTGAATGAGTTTAAAAAAAACCTGCTCTTAACTACAAACACCCAAACATTAAAATAAAGCACCAAAATTGACTATTTTGTTCCTAATTGCAACTTCCTTCAAACACTAACAAAAATGGGAGTTCAATTTGTGTGCATAATCATTTCATAAACAGTACTTAAAAAAAGGACCTTAGCTATCTTAAGGACTTCCTTAGAGCACTCACATCAACTTCCCCAAATTTTCTCTGTAATACACTCTCAATCGTCACTTTTTTTAATTTTGAGGTTTACCTTTTTACATGGATACTTTAGTAATTTCCCTATTATTGACTTCAAACTTAAAAACTAAAATTTTCACATATCGTATAAAAAATTTAGGATGAAGCTAAATTTTAAAAAGCATAAAATAATATATATGGATGTTGAATGAAATAAATTTTTAATTTATATTTATATTTAATGAAAAAATATTTAATTATTATCTATTTATTTCTTATATAAATAACTTCCAAATAGGGAGAATATAAATTTGAAGAGTAAACAACCTATGTGAATAATTTTTTGAGGGTCCAACCTATTATATGGAAGCTGAAAAAGCAACATTTTAATTATTTTTAGTTTTTCCATATCCTATTTTAACTTAGAGAGCTGATGTGAGTGCTCTTAAACATCTATATTTACGCTTCAACAAGCGGCTTACTATAGGGATAAGAAGTAATATCTTATTTAAAAGCAGGATTCGGCTGATTTGCTACTCCCTCCAACTAAAATGTATGAAATATTATGATGCACGACTTAAAATATAAATACCTTTAATTATTTATGTCTAAAAATTATAAAAAAGTTAATACTGCAAAAATATATATTACACCAAATCTAATAAAATCTAAACAACTATATTATTTCTTTTTGATTAATAATAATTTATGAGTAATGTTTTTAAGATAAGTACTATTTTACCCCCTAATACCCTCAAATATCATTTGGCTGATTTTTATATATGCATTGTCTATAGCAACCCAGCTAACCTCTGAAATCCCCTTTCCCACTGTTGTCAAAATCCGGGGGCTGACCTGAGATCACATCGCCGCCATGTGGAGAAGGGCACTCTCTTTGCACATCCGCAAAATCACCTCCTCTCCGCCGTTGCGACGCCCCTCAACCACCCTCCTCCCTCGCCTTTTCGCCACCTCATCTGGTAAGGATTTCATTCCTCCTATCCGGCCATAATAACATGTCTGTAAAAAATATTTTACAGTACATTATTGGATAACCACACTCCACTTTTCGTACTACCTACGTTCCAACATAATTAATGTTATTACAAATTTCATATATCGTTATAGTTGATCATCTAATTTCTATCAATAGTAACTTTTGCTTTCGATTTTTCAAAATTATCTAACATCATCACTTTATCTCCTTATTTTCATTGGTGATTGGATTCGTGTTATCTCAATGAAGAATATTTTGAGGAAAGGTGGGAGGACTGAAATGACATTTATGCTTCACATATTTCTCAACGTATAATTAGTATGCTACTTTCCCTGAAGCAAATTGAGTGGTAAAAATGAGAAGTTGAGTTGTGATTGATAATTGTTTATGATAGTAATTGGTGTTTTTTTTTTCTTCCAAATGTTAATGTGGAATGATAGATAATGTTGTGTCGAAGAAGAGAGTGGAAGATGTGATGCCTATTGCGACTGGCCACGAACGAGAAGAGCTGGAAGCTGAACTTGAAGTAAAGATTAAGTCTTTGTTTGTCAATGCCACATTTTTGTTTCATTTATCTGTATTATTTTGAACTGTGGGTTGAGTTGTTTGTAGATTGATAACTGAGTTATTTTGTTTGGAGAATGAGGAAATAATGGTCGTTTACTGTTTGGTGTTAGGGAAGGAAGATATTGGACATTAATTTTCCAGAAGGCCCTTTTGGTACTAAGGTAACTTTTGAATGTTGTATTAGATGATGTTTTGTGATCCTTATACATTGTAGTGTTTTGTTTATCGTCAATATTAGATAATATCTAGTTGTAGAACAATTTCCAAATTTCCTATTTCCATGTTTCATGTCGTGCACCACACAGTCTCGGTGGTGTTTTTTGGCCACAGATTTTTTTATAGAATTCACTATGACTGGAAGTATTGCTTGACTTTAATTTCACCTGACTATGGTTTGGAATATAGAGATGGATATAAAAATAAAAGAAAAAATCAAACGAATAATAATAGTACTATCTTTTAGTTGTAGAACATGTTCAAATTTATTCGTCTCACTCTTGTAAAAATGTACTGTGTATTTTTTTTATCATCTGGTTGTTCACCCCATCTGCCCTATTTTACTTGTAGGAAGCACCTGCTGTCGTTAAGTCTTATTATGACAGAAGGATTGTAGGATGCCCTGGGGGCGAAGGTGGTATGTATCCTGCACTTAAAAAAATCAACTGTTAAATTATTCCTTTCATCCAACTTGATGTGGTTTAACTATTTATTTCTTTTTTCATTATTCTAACAGAAGATGAGCATGATGTTGTTTGGTTCTGGTTAGAGAAGGGCAAATCTCATGAGTGTCCAGTGTGCTCACAGTACTTCGAGGTAAGTTGAAGCTGACATTCAACTTTGTACTTGATTTGATGTTTGGGGATCTTTCTTGTTAGATAACTACAGTTTTTAAACTACCAGCTGCAAGGCAGCTTTGTATATAAAGCTTAAATCCTTATAGCCAGTTTTTATAATTCCCACCAAGAAAAGTTCAGAAAAAAAACTTCTTACAAGGTTGAATGGCATATTAGAGTTGGTCATTGAAATGGATTACCATTCCTATTTCCTAGGGCATGTTTAAAGCTAAATGTTTTCTGGGGATTTTACATGCCTTCAGTCTAGAGTACAACGCAAATTGACTTGATGACGGGGTGTGGTTTTGAGATGGATACAGTCATAACATCATTCATTACTTGCAACAAAACATAGCTCTTTTCTTAACATTTTTTTGATCTGGCACAGTTGGAAGTGGTTGGCCCTGGAGGACCTCCTGATGGACACAGCGATGATGATGATGCCGACCACCATCACTAATTAGACCGGGTATGCCAGTAGAACCGCTAGTGGATTGATGTGATGCTGCACCTAGTATATTCTAGGAACTTGATGATGCAACTTATTCCCATTGGCAAACAGCAAAGTCTTATAGTTTTCCTTTTCAGATTTGGGGTTTGGACTTTCATTCATCCCCCATTGACATTACAGACAATTATTTTCTTTAGTCAAAATTTTCAAAGCATTATTACATACATAAAGAGATCATTATGCGATTGTTCTCCCAAAAATGAAAGAATTTGCATATTGATCCAAAAACATTATCGCGAACATTGATAAGAAACACATGATATATAAGCTGTATTAATATTCAGTTGATACTTCAATAATAAGAGTAAATCAATATAAATCACAATAATAACTGTACATGATCCCTCAACTAAGGGAACTGCATTAGTTTTCTAATTTCTTGAACCTTTCATAAACCAAAAACATTCGATCAAGATCTTCTTGTTTTCTTCGGAAAATGGGTACCAAGCTTTTCGACGAGGAGGAAGCAGTTGAGATTGCAATGACTTTCCTATCAGTCGTGGCATAGTGATTCAAGCCTCTGCCAATACGTTGTAAACCATCGTTGCCATTAACCTCTTCTAGTTCTTGATGCGTTTGAACATCAACAATTTGCTCCTGTCCTGCAGTCTTAGTCTCCCCGTTATGGCTTGGTTTAGGGTAGTAGAAGTCGGTAGGGAAGAGATACTGAAGCCCTGCAATGCCTGCCATATACACTATATTGTAGCGAGATATTTGTTGGTGTGAGATATTTGTGTGAGTATTTTCAGAGATGGTAGGAAGAGTTGGTTTTAAGGTGTAATTTATAGCAACAGAGGAGATAGAGTCCTAGAAGGAGGCGGAGATTGGCTTGGGTGTTACGGTGTGCCTTGAGCTCCAAGATATGAATTGAAACTATTTTTGGTATTATATGGATGCTTCTAAGTTCTAATAATAAGTCGCCTTTTATTTACTTCCGGTTCTAGAAGTTTATACTCCCTTCATTCCTAAATGATGGCCACATTTTAACTTTTTATGGTCAACAAAATACAATTTAAAACTTAAATATCTCTTATTACATGTAAAAAAATTATAAAATGTTGATATTTCAAAAATATATATTAAGACGAATATGTCTTATAATAAGATTCAACAAGACTATATTATTTCTTATAGATTAATGAGAAGGTCAAATTTTATAATGTTTGATCAATAAAAATCAAAGTGTGACAATTTTTTAGGGACGAAGAGAGTATTATTCAATTGTTCTGGACGTTTGCATCATAAGGGTTTCCTTTTCCCTTCCTATTAGGAATAATTTCTTTGGGGTTTGTTTATTGGTCAATAGTTCAATACCACATACGAACAATTTTGCATAACCAATATTTATTTGTCCAACAATTTAAGCGAGTAATCCATGAGTCTGATCGTATAACTTTAGGGCTTTGATTTTTACACTCCAAAAATTGATTATAACACTCCAATTTCTCTATTTTACCCTTCAATTTACTCTATAAAAAACTACAAAAAGTGATGAAGTGGAGTGTGGTTATGAAATTTGGAGTGTAAAAATCAAAGACCTAACTTTAAAGCGACACATCACGCCTGAGGTAAGATGGCCAATGTTGACTAAATTTCCAATATAGGTGATGGCCACGGGTAACATTATATACACCATAATAGTGATTATTGAAAGGGTGAAATTACTAATAGTGATTTAGACGAGCGCATTGCACAAATAGTCTTCGATAGTGTCACCAAGTTGTTGTTTAGTCTCGAATAGTGGTACCGTTACAGTTTAGTCCTTGAAAGTGGCAAAAAAAGTTGCAGATTAGTCCCCATATTAACTATTCCGTTAATTTTTAACACCAACAGATGATAAGAGGTCAAATTTGGACTAAAAAATGATTTTTTACTACTTAAACTCAATTTTTTATGTCTCATAATAATTGATTATGAAGCTGAAGTGTAAAGCTTCATCAATTTCTAACACCAAAATGAGTTTGTCTTTAAAAAGAAAAAATCATTTTTGTTTAAAATTTAACCTCTCATCGCGTGTTGGTGTTAGAAGTTAATGAAATAGTTAACGTGAGACTAATCTGCAACTTTTAATCGCTTTTGGGACTAAATTGCAATAATGACACTATTAGGGATTAAATTATAATTTGATGACACTATTAGGGACTATTTGTGCAATTCAGTCTGATGTAAACTAAGCAAGTAATTGTTTAGGTGATCCTCTATTCCTTTGTTTACTAGAGTAATAGTGATGTAGACTAGTAATTATTTGTTTGAAACACGCAAATAAATATTATTGTCCTTGAGCTCTAGCCATTATCGAAGAAATTGAAGAGATGGAAGAAGAAAGAATGGGAGGTCAAAACCTGCTAACTCCATACCAGATGGGGCACTTTCATCTTTCTCATAGGTAAAGTCTCCAACTCAATTATCTCATCACCCAAATTTAACAACAAGTGTGATATGAACTTCGATTAAATTCTAGTTACTTTTTTCTTTACCTTACTTAGATAGGAAATACATAGCTAGTTAGCTACTGAGATCATCAACTCTGAAACATGGACGAATACTTGTACTTCTCTGTTTTTCTTTAAGATCAAACACATAAAACTCAATAATAATAATTTTCCAATAGACAATTTATTAGTATTTTATGTTGAAATAGACGTCGGACTTTAGCAGAATTCAAAGCTTCGTCGTAGGATCTACTTTATTACAAATTGGTGATTGAGGTTACATAAATGTTTTATATGTAATTCATACCTTATAAGGGAATTGCATGTGCAACTTATGTAATTCCAATATTCAATAAACATGCCCTTACCGCGGGCGTAGCTCAACTGATAAAAAGTTAGAGACTGCTAAGTACCAACAATCTGAAAAGCTTTAGTCTCCTCATCAGATGAGGCATATTTCACTGCTTAACTCCTTCGTGTACTCTAGGACAGGAGTGCATGGGGCGCTAGTGTGATGGTTTCACACTCTTAATATTGAATAAACATAATTAAGACATTTATACAAGTAACTTTTGCACGTTACAGGGTTGTTTTGGCACCACTGACGAGAATGAGATCTTACAATTTCGTTGCCCAACCTCATGCTAGTCTTTATTACTCCCAGAGAACATCACAGGCTGGATTTCTAATTGGAGAAGCATCAGGAGTCTTTGAGACTGCCCAAGGGTAAAACAACTTTACCTTGTGATCTTAATTATTTTAAGGGTGTTCCAGTCAGCTTTCGTGCATCTCGGCTAATAATATCACTCGCGATTAAGGCTGTCGCTAACCAAACATGATAATGACATGTTTGGTCAGCTTTCGAGCATCTCAACTAATATCACTCGTCGTTGAGGGTGTCACTAGCCAAACATTATTTTGACAGATTTGACCATACGTTTGATAGTTTTACAAAATGTTACTGATAATTTGACCTTTCTTAAAACTTTGAAGTTACCCGAACGGTCCTGGAATATGGAAAACAGAACACATCAAAGCATGGAAGAAAATAGTAAAAGCTGTTCATGCTGGTCGAGTTTCGAATTGCAGTGAGTTATCTAATCAGCATTGCTCTATTTACATTCGTCAACATGTTCCTCCTTCTTGTAGCAATGTTTTAATATATTTTGTGTCCTCAAGGTTTCCAGCTTAATGGTAATCCCCCAATATCATGTACCAACAAGGCAATCAAATCGGAGTTTGACATTGGTGGATCTGGAGGAGCTCAATATTCTTCCCCACATCGATTAACTATAGAGGAGATCTCTCTAGTTGTTAATGACTTCAGAATTGCCGCAAGAAATGCTGTGGAAGCTGGTATGGCTTCTGCTCCATCTTTTCGAAAAACGAACTCATAGTTTGACCATATTTTATATTTCTACTTGAGTACCAATCATTCATTCCAAAGATTGACAGGTACCCCTTTGCTTACAGTCCTTCGAGCTTTTCCTGGGAGTATGGCATGGGTTACTTCAGCGCTGCCCATTTTTTTTACTGTTTTTTAAATGACGGACAGAAGTTGTTTGAGTGGGTATATTTCTGAAGTTGGTCCCATTGGACAAGTTATGCAAAGAAAAAGAGTGAAAGTAGACAATGTTCATGGGGCGGATGGAGTATATTCCGTATTAGTTTTGGTGAGAATAATGTTGTTTGTATGGCACTTTTTCATAGGATTTGGGGTAGAAATTCATGGTGCAAACGGTTATCTGGTTGACCAGTTTATGAAGGATCAAGTGAACGATAGGGAAGACAAATACGGAGGAAGCATAGCTAATCGTTGCAGATTCCCCCTCGAAGTCGTGAAGGTAGTTGCAGAGGAGATTGGACCAGGAAGAGTAGGAATAAGACTCACCTTTTGCTGATTACAATGACTCCGGAGATTGGAATCCTGAAGCTCTTGGTGTTTACATGGAAGAGGCTTTGAATGAGTATAACATACTCTATTGTCACGTTATTGAGCCCCGAATGATCACACAATTCGATAAGAAAATGACACCGATGAGTTTGATGGCGATGAGGAAAGCTTTCAAAGGAACATTCATCGTTGCTGGTGGATACGATAGAGATGATGGGGATAAGGTGATTGCCTCAGGTGGAGCAAATTTAGTTGCATTTGGAAGATTGTTCTTGGCTAATCCAGATCTACCAAGGAGAGTTGAGCTCAATGCACCACTGAACATGTACGATAGGACCACCTTTTATACCTCTGATCCTGTTGTTGGTTACACTGATTATCCATCTCTTGATGAATGATTTTACTGTAATGCTTCCAACTTCGTTATCAGTAGTCTTTATTTCTCAGCCTAGCATAAAAATTTCAACAGTATCCATTCAACTTAATACTTCGCCTTCTGACAGACACAGAAGACATTTCGACCTACCGATTAATACTTCCCCTTCTGACAGACGCAGAAGACATTTCGACCTACCGATTAACCAATTTGTACCCGGAGGTCTGGAGAAAGCTGCAATCAGTAGGATTTCTCTAATCCTCCCTTCCGGGATTGCGTGACTAAATCGGTTACTCTTCGGGACGGGGTGGAAGGAGGGGGGATTCTCGAACGCGGAATCCTTGTCCCTAAACCGATTAACCAATTTCTGAACGCTGAAGTAGATACTAAATAGATCCCACTTCCTCAATACTACTATCATCAAGAGCATGTGTGAAATACCAAACAAAGTATAATGTCATTGAACCACAACAGATTACAAGACCTTTCACAGAACACAAGTTACAACACATACCACTAGTCACTACTAGGGGCAATATAAAAGTTTTGCCCTCAAAAGAGGACACTTACTGAAAACCAAATGACAAACAAAAAGCAACAGAAGTAAACAATAAAACTTAGTATCATCCAATCCAAGCTACATGATCAGCATAATCAGTAATCCCTCTTAGTAGTAGTAGTAGTAGTATCAGTAGTGTGACGTCCTTGATCAGTAGTCTCACCCATCCCAAAGGTATGCTTCACAGCATCAGCAGCACCTTGAGCCATACTCTTGATCTGTTCACCAGTCTGCTGAAGTACCCCTCCAGTTTTCTCCTTCCCAGCCTGTGCACTATCTCTAGCAGATTCGCCCATCTGGGATGCTTTATCCTTCGTCGCCCCGGCTGCCTCCATCGTCTTATCCTTGGCTGCCTGAGCAGTCTCGGCGGTCTTGTTCCATGCAGCCTCAGCAGCCCCGGATGTTTTGTCCTTCGCGGCGCCCGTCTTCTGGGACAGGTAGCTTCCGGTTTGATCTTTGCTTTGTAGGGTCTTGTCCTTGGTTGCCTGGGCAGTTTCGGAAGTTTTTTCCTTAGCTGCTTGGGCAGTCTCGGCAGTTTTGTCCTTGGCTGCTTGAGCCTTCTGCTTCATGGCGTCAAGAGTCTGCCCAGTCTTCTCCTGGAATGCATGCAAGAAAAAATCATCAGAATAAAAATATAAACACTTTAAAAGACAATACAAACCTTTTTAATATATATAAAAAGGTACTTCAAGCAATTACTTCCTCCTAGAAGTTCGATTTAGATACCACTAGACTAACCGTCATCGATTATGAAAGAAAATACTTAATGCATACAAAAATGTATGTAATTACCTCAGTACGACCTTTGGTTTCACCAGCATTGTAGCTTTGTTGATGAGATGCCATTTTTAGTATTCTGTTGAATTAGTAGTGTTGATTTTGAGTAACAAGTTTGTGAGAGATGTTTGTTTTGGAAGAATGAAACAAGACTATAGTCAAATTGGAAAGAAGAAATGATGATGAGTGTTTGATTATGAAATTGGGAATTAATATATAGAGATTGAGATGAAATGTGGTGTGGACACGTGTGATGGTGGTAGCCGCGTGTATTAGGACGTGGCTAATCTACAGTGGAGCCAGCTCCAGCCATTTAGTTACGTACCTTTATTTAATTATGATTGTGTCGATAATTGATAATATATGCACTATTATATTACATGGGCTTTTTGCTTTTGGACTTTGCTATCTCCTCCTCCTAAGTCCTATCCTATGCAAGCTGTAGATTGAGACAAGGAGAAAATGGTCACATTTATACGATTTCATTTCAATGTATATTGTTGATTTGATTTTTTGATAGTTATTATACGACTTTATTTCAATATACACTGTTAATTTGGTTATTTGATAATTATAGTAGCTATCAATTTTCTTGTTTTATGATGAAATTTATATTATTGATTTTATAAATTAAAAATTGTTAGTCCAACCTTTAAATCAATTAATTAATATTGGATTGGGTATTGAGTTTTTCAATTTCAATTATACTATAACTCTAGATATGATAAGATGATGTGTAGAGGTAGAAGCCAATCGAATTCTATGCACATTATTCATTTTAAACACATATAAAAAAAGTTAATAGACGATTCTACTGCACAAGCATTTACAAGTTGTTTTTAAATATTTATAATTTAATTTTACAAAAGCCAATATATATTAGTGATTCCTTCCTCCCGTGCATGCCCTAACATAAAAAATAATTGACCTAGTGATAAGTATGTTCTATTATTATAGAAAGGTCGCAGGTTCGATTCCTTCCTTCCACAGCCACACTTCTTATTTTTAACTCTGAGCTCAACTCCTCTAACCCAATTTCAATTCTTCATTCCTTTAGCAATTTATAAAATATTACTCCCTCCGTCCCTAAAAGATTGTCACATTTTGACTTTTGTGGTCAATTACAACAAAATTTGATCACGAATTCTCACTAAACGAAAAGAAATAATATAGTCTTGTGGGACCTCGTTAGATTCGTCTCAATATATATTTTTGAAATATCAACTTATTATAATTTTTTTGCATTTAGAATAAGAGATATTTGTATTTTAAATCGTGTTTTATTGACCACCAAAAGTCAAATGTGACAATCATTTAGGGACGGAGGGAGTATAAAATGTCTCCTCAACTCCCTCCAAATAACATCAGCCTGGCAATTGCAATTCCATCAAAAATAGAATACGTCTCCTTAACTCCTTCCAAAATCCAAATAATCTACAACTACAATTCACTTGCAAGCAATTTCAATTCACGTTGATAATTTGACATTAGTGATTTTTTTATCGTACGGGATTCACATTGAAAATTAACAAAAGAACATTATCTCTTGCTCTGTTTCAATTCGTACAATAATGTCTAGCTAAAAAATAATTCGTACAATCCGTTCCTAAAAGATTGTCATATTTTGATTTTTGATAGTCAACAAAACGCGATTTAAAATATAAATATCTATTATTTTACATGCGAAAAAAATTATAAAAAGTTTATATTTCAAAAATATATATTGAGACGAACTTAATAAGGTCCCACAAGACTATATTATTTTTTATTGTTTAATGAGAATTCATGATCAAATTTTGTAATGTTTAACTAACAAAAGTCAAAATGTGACAATCTTTTAGGGACGGAAGGAGTATTTTTTACTAGTTGATTAACCGAATAGGGAGAACTATTACAAGCAGAGTCTAAAAGTTTGTGTTAACCATCAACAAGTGTTAAAATTGTCAAGTAAACTACTAAGATATACTAAGAAGGTTTCGAGCCAAACACACGTTCGAACGTGTTCGGCTTTGTGAAAACATGAAGATTAATTAAGAAACACAACCCTAATTGAACAAACAAATAAATTGAAACTTAATTGAACCAAAAAGTAGTAATTGAATAATTAATTGAACTATACACTCGGTAAAAACAGGAAGATTAATTAAGAACAACAACCCTAATTGAACAAGAAAATAAATTGGAAATTTAGTTGAACCAAAAAGTAACAATTGAGTACTTAATTGAACTATACAAATGAGAATGAGATGTTTGGAGTTGATA
>CM016564.1:1554933-1654933 GCA_003412495.2 Echium plantagineum | reverse complement strand
CCGAAAAGAACCGATTTTTTTGGAGTCGATCGGAACTGAACCGATTTCGGTTCCGCCTTTGAAGGAACCGAACCGATGCGGTTCGGCTTATGGTAGAACCGATAAAAACCGAACCGAACCGATGACTAATTTTATATTAAAAAAAATTAAGTTTAATAAAGGATAATTGGGGAGAGGATTCATCATTGTTCACTGTTAGTATGATATAATAATAAATAAGTGAATATGTTTTAATCTAATAGTATATGAATACATATATGATATATATACATAAAAAGTGGTACCGTGTGTTCGAATTTCGAAATTATTTTTAAAAGAAGCTCGTTAAACTTATATAGGTTAGATATATTTTTGTAACTTAATTATTATGAGTTATATTTAATATAAGACAATACTAGTCACATTTAAGTTTGAGTCTAAAAATAATAATCATATTAGCTAGAACCGTACAGATCCAAAAATTCAAGGCCGAAAGTGAGCTCAAATTTAGGTATAAGACATGAGGCCCAGAACCGAAACCGAACCGGAACCGACGTGGAACTGATATAAACCGAACCGTTTAGAACTAAACCAATTTAAGTTTCGTCTGCCGTAGAACCGATTAGGGCAGTTCGGTTTGTTTCTTTTTTTGACCGAACCTAACCGAACCGTGCACACGTCTATTTCCTACATAAATCTAATTACAATGCGCGTATATTAATTATGATGATTATTTGTTCATCGAACTAATTATATAGAAGGAGAGAACCTGTTATGAGTTATGAATTCAATGTGAAAAAATTGCCGAAATAGTGCCCAAAAGGGGAGCACGGGTGTAGCATAGTCCCCGAAAGTGGCATGAAAGTTGCAGTTTGGTCCCCACGTAAATTTTTCCGTTAACACTCGGGCAAAAACATAATTTTTAATACTTTAACTTAGATTAACTTACTTTTGGGGTCAAATTAAACATCCCAACCCTCTTTCCCCAAAATCAGTTAAACATATAGTAATTTTTAAATAGTAAAGCTTACTTTTTGGTTTACTTTTTTTAAATTTAAGCTTTCGATTTCTTTTTCGTTTTTCCCAATTTTCTTTTTCGATTTTTGTTTTCAATTTTCTTTTTCGGTTTTTTTTTCAATTTTTTTCGATTTATTTTTTATTTCTTTTAAAAAAATTTCTCGTTTTCTTTTCTTGTTTTTTCTCTTTTTCTTTTTTGATTTTTTTCATAATTTCTAAAAATCAAAAGAAACGGGAAAAAAATCGAAAAAGAAATCCTGAAAAATCGAAAAACAAATCGGGAAAAAAAAGAAATCGAAAAGTATATAAATATAAAACGAGAAAAAAATTGAAAAAATAAATCGGGAAAAAAATCAAAAGAAGGAAAAGAAAAAATCGAAAAAGAAAACGAGAAAAAATCGAAAAGAAATTGAAAGAAATAGAGAGAATTAAGCTGGAAAAAATCAAAAAAAGAAATAAGAATAATCGAAAAAGAAAACAAGAAAGAAATCATATAGAAATTGAAAAATAATCGAGAAAAAAATCTAATAAGAATTAAAAAAATTGAAAAAGTAATCGAAAGTTTAAATTGAAAAATAGAGTAACCAAAAAGTAAGTTTAATATGTTTAAGTGTTTAAGTGGTTTTGGGGGAATTAGGTTTGGATTTTTTATTTGACCCCAAAATTAAGTTAATCTAAGTTAAAGTATTAAATATTACTAGCTGTTGTACACAGTCCAGCCTGTGCAAATTCATTTTAAAAAATGAATAAATATTAAAAGATTTTTTTGCAAGTCATTTTTAGAAAACTGAAAAATACATTTATTTGATAATATTGATGGGTAGTTATGTACAGAATATTTATAAAATTTAAATAATACAATTATATTTATGTATATTTCCTACAAATATATTGAGATGCTTTATTCCTACAAATATGGAGATCATGGGGCTTCATTTGAAATAACTAATTCACCCCTTGGTGGATTATATATAGAATAGATGTTTTGTCCCACTTTTAACGGAAAAATTAACTTGGGGACCAAACTGCAACTTTCAGGCCACTCTCGGGGACTATGCTACACCCGTGCCACTATTGGGGGCCAACTTTCGGGGACCATTTCGCAATTTTCTCAATTCAACGTAAAGAAAACAGTATCTATAATACTTACTAACGTGTGAATAACTTAATGTTTTTTCATTTTGTGTGAAGCCTATTTTATCCCTTCCACATAAATCTAATTACAATAATATCTTACACATGAATCTAATTAAAATGCATATATTAAGTATAATGATTATTTTTTCATCAAACTAATTAAAGGGAAGTAGAGAACCTAAATTGTGAGTTATAATTCAAATAAAATAATTGGTAGCGTCGTGATAGCGTCCATATAGCATATTTAAATATGTGACCCGGTATTGATATGTATTGACCTTTTGGCGTCGATCCAGAGTCAGGATGGCGTCGGGTTTTCTCGAAATTACACACTCGACGTCATTAGACGCTAACGTTTTATTGAAATATTTTCATTTTAGCATCAAATGGCGTCGGTAATAATATTTTATATTTGTATTAAATTAAATGTATTTTAAACTAAATTAAAATAGTTCATGTTGGCATCGGGATTAAATTTTCTTTTTCACTTAAAAATATTTTAAGTTTATATTAAAATATATTAAATTGAAGTATAAATATTTTTAATTAATATAAAAAATGAAAACCAAAATTGTTGGTGGTGTTGGGATTTATTATTTAATTAAAAAAAATAGCTCGACATTACTCGACGCAACATTTTTATTTCGAATTTTACCAATTTTTTTGGAACATCGAGTTGGTTTCATGTCCAATGGATTCGATAATATTACTTTTTTTTATTAGATTGAGAGTATTTTAAATTAAATTACATTAAAATACATTCATGTTGGCTTTGAAAAGGCGTCGAAAATAATATTTTTTACTTTAATTTAAAAATTATTTTAGATTTAAATTAAAAATACTTTTAAATTAAACTTTTAATATTTTGAATTTATATGAAAAATACTTTAAATTATGATATCGGGAGTTATTATTTAATTTCCAATTTTATCATTCGGTCGCAGAGACAGAGACTCGCATAATCCTTCTGAAATATCCAATAAAAGAAATGTTGGTAGGAGGGCCGATTCATAGATTTTCGGGGCCTAGTGCGAAAACTAAAAATAAGGCCCTTTATATATAATAAAATTTAAATTTTCGAGAATTCATCCTTATTCATTGAAATAAAACATTTAAATCTTTGCGATAAATTTTCTTTTTTTCTTTTATCAATCCCGGATAAGTATTTGCGAGACAACATATTATATAATTCACCAACGATTATTAATTAACAAGTAAACAATAAATTATGAAATAACAAAATTATAAATTTAAGTAATGAACATAAGTAAAGTATGAAATTACTTAAAATAAATAAATTACCAAGAAACGATATCACCTGAAATTTAATTACAATTCTTCCAAATTGACAAACCATTATGCCTTACCGGATACCAATTTAACGAATGGATCAACTGATTTATTTTATTAAAATAATAGTATTACATGGCTTCTCATATCAGATTATGAGTACATTTGTAATATACTTCTACTTATACAATGAATATATGGTATAGGGAAGACCGAAAGACTAAAAGAGTACTCGTAAGCTAAGTCGACGGTAGTTCTGTCTTCTGACATTTAGTTATCCTAATCTCATTACTAAACAATGTTTTATGTTTACTTTATAGAATTTAATTATTATTAAATGTTACAATAATAACGTTATAATATTAATAGTTAACCGAGTTCATAGTTTTAATGCTAATGTTTTATGTCGATATTAGTTTATCAATTTTCAATTTTAAAATTATAAAGTTAACACTTTATTTATAAAATATATAATTTAATTTCTAATTTTTCAAATTAATAAAATAATGTGTATATATATATATATATATATTTTTATATAATTTTGGGACCCCTTCAGGCCTAGTGCTGCGCGCTCCCGTTATGGGTAAGGACCTACATTGGTTGGTAGTCCAGAACCCCAGGCTACAAAAACTTAAGAATTTGTGATCGTATGATCATTGCATTTCCAGTTACCATTTGGTGTTGATGGATAAGCTTACCTGTAAATTCTTTTGTGTATACTCTTAGTATGTTACTATGTTTGGTTTAGATGTTTGGTGTGGTGATCCACAGCTTTTGTTCTTGTGGTTGTTCCAAATAACACATGATGCAGAAGATTACCTGACCATTTTAACAATTTTTTGTTGTTGTTGTTAACACAAATTTGTAGACTGTGCTTGTAATTATGGTTGAAATCGAGTCGAATCAAGTTAAATAATTGAAGGTTTGAGTTTGGCTTGATTGTATTTTAAATGAGGTTTGATTTAGCTTGGTTTGGCCAAATATTTAAAAAAATAGTTTGGTTTGAGGTGTCGAATCGAATTTCGAGTCAAGCCTTTTCAAATCTTGACTTTTGTTCACAACCCTAATAGAGAGTTTGCGAGATTTTTTTTTTTTGTAAATTAGCGATAGATTTGAGTTTCGAATCTAGGACCTTTTGATTACTAGCAAAAGTCTTTTCCACTAGGCTATTCGATTAACTCGAGAGTTTGCGAGATTTAGGGTTGAGGTTTAGTTTAATTATAAAAAACCTAAGATAAATGGACTAAATAATGGACCAGATTAGTCCATATATGAATATGTGATATGTATATATATAAAAATCTAGGATAAATGCACATGAATAAATCGAGCCAAGCCTTTTCGCACTGTTTGGCTCGGTTTGACAAATATCAATTTTTGAGGTTTAGCTTGAGGTTTGACTTTTGAGAGGTCGAATCGAACTTCGAATCAACCTTTTTTGAATCACCTAGTAAGAAAAATATGTTGAACTTCCCCAAATTAAAGTGTGCTTATAGGGCTAAAACGATACTAATGAATAATTGAAGAAATAATTTTGTAATTAGATTGTCTTTGATACTAGCAATGTTAATAAAGTTGGCTACAATAAATGTCACTTTTTACTGAAAGAAATACTGTGGTAGATACATTTTTATGTGAATGTTGCATATCCACAAGTCTTACAGGTTATACTATTATTACTATGTATACCAAGTGGCAACTAGGAGGATGTAAACAATACGAAGCTAGGTGAAGCATTGAGGAATGAGGATGAGCTGGTTGGCCTGGTTGGTTTTTACGGCGCTCTGTGCAGCTCCTTCCCCGATCTCCGTCGCCCCTTGTGCCATGTTCTTCACTTGACTCCCAGTCTTTAGTACTGTCTCCGTCCCTAAATGATTGATACATTTTGGATTTTCATAGTCAATAAAATACGATTTCTAATCTAAATATCTTCAATTCTACATATAAAAAAATTATAAAAAGTTGATAGTTCAAAAATAAATACTGTATTAAAGTTTGACCATGTAAAGTCAAAAGTACCAATTATTTAGGGACGGAGGGAGTATTAACCATCCGAAAACTACCACACAATTATATTTTATGAAGACTATTTTAGCTTTCCCATCTTTTAATCTTTATATTGTTCAAAATATTTGGTAACAGAAAAATTTGTAGTTAATTCGGTATAAGTGTAACATATAAAGATATAAATCTTCATAAATACAATGTATTAAAGTTGTTGAAGGCCTATATATGATGGATTTGTCTGGATTATACATATAGTATAAATCTTTTTTTAAGAAAATGGCTACTGGTCGGTTTGCTCGAGTATGTTCCATAATTTTTTTACTTTATTGCATTATTTTTGAGCAAACAAATTCCATCATTGTTACCATAAGGAATGCCATCCCTACTCATTACAAGCCCTTGAGGGTTCATTGCAAGTCAAGAAATGATGACATAGGACAAAAATGGCCCAAATATAATGAGGAATTTAGTTGGAAATTTGGACAAGGTTTATTTGTTAGTACCGAATTTTATTGTTATTTCTTTTGGGGAAGCAAACAAAAATCTTTCTCTGTCTATACTCTTTCTATGTTGGATAATTGTGTTGCCAACATTCATGGTGAACCACACTGTATCTGGACAGTACATCCTGATGGGTTTTATACATATGTTGTTCGCCCGCACTATCTTTATGAAAATGTCAAAAAATACGAGTGGTAACCATTGGCGGATTTAATCGTATGAAAGTGTCTCTTCGAAATTGTCATAATTTTCAAAGTAATCGTGTTACTTTCCATCATACTTGTATGTTTCTACAATTATTTTTATACTCATATGGAGGACATTCATTGTTGATTACTCTCAAAACAAACACAATGAATTTGCGAGCTCTCAAAATGAAGTACTCGACCACTCTGTTTTTATTGACTAAGAAGAAGACTTTTTATAGTAGTCCTTAGAATACATTACCATATAACAATACTGAGGAAAACTAGCCTATAATGTAGTAAACAATAAACAAATAACTCCTGCAAAGACTGAGCTAACAAACAGCCTATGACTTACTCAAATGTTGAAAAGCTCATGCATAGGCATGTGATCAACAGGTTCCAAAAAGCTCGAGATATTCGATTCGAGATCTCAAATATCAAGCTAAACGTCTATTTTGATATTTTACGAACCGAGCCAAACTATTCAAAAAAGTTCTTATCGGCCACATATACTGTATATATCAATGATATAAATACTACCGTATATATCAATGATATAAATACCTATAATACACATATATTCCTATATTCCCTCCCCTCCCTCCCCCTCATCTCGATCAAATCATCCCCCCCATCCTCATCTCAATGAAATCCCCCCCTCCCCTCGCATCATCTCGTCGATTCATCTGCAGACCTCTTTTCCCCCTTCCTCATAGGTCACTTCACCTCCCACCTCATCTCATCAGTTCTCCTCATTTCACCAGTCACCATTATTTAAAGATTTGAAAGAATTTTTACTTAATTTGAAGTTTTAGTTGGTGTTTACAATTGAAGAACTAAATTTGATCATGAATTCTCATTAAATAATAAGAAATAATATAATCTTGTGGAACCTTGTTAGGTTCGTCTCAATATATATTTTTGAAATGTTAATTTTTTTATAATTTTTTGCATGTAAAATAATATATATTTATATTTTAAATCGCGTTTTGTTAACTACCAAAAATCAAAATGTATCAATCTTTTAGGGATGGATTGTACGAATTATTTTTTAGCTAGACATTGTTGTACGAATTGAAACAGAGCATAAGATAATGTTCTTTTGTTAATTTTCAATGTGAATCCCGTACGATAAAAAAAATCACTAATGTCAAATTATCAACGTGAATTGAAATTGCTTGCAAGTGAATTGTAGTTGTAGAGGCTGATGTTATTTGGATTTTGGAAGGAGTTAAGGAGATGTATTAATGTATTCTATTATTGATGGAATTGCAATTGCGAGGCTGATGTTATTTGGAGGGAGTTGAGGAGACATTTTATAATATTGATGGGACATTTTATAATTTAAAGGAATGAAGAATTGAAATTGGGTTGGTGGAGTTGAGCTCAGAGTTAAAAATAAGAAGGGAGAATTTGGGTTAAATGGCACCTATGAAAGAAGAAAATTGACTTGGAGTACCTTTTTATAAATCTTAGTAAAATGGCACAAAAGGGGATGAATTGACAAAAATACCCCCTTATAAACTTAATGTTTTATTCAGTTTTTTTTTCGATTTTTTCCTGGTTTTTTTTCAATTTCTTTTTAATTTTTTTTTTGTTTTTTTTGTAATTTTTTTTCAAAATCTTTTCAACTTTTTTTTCGGTTTCTTCTTTTCAATTTTTTTTTCTTTTTCTTTTTCTTTTCGATTTCTTTTTTCGATTTTTCTTTTTCTTTTCGATTTCCTTTTTCGATTTTTCTTTTTCTTTTCGATTTCTTTTTTCGATTGATTTTTTCGATATTTCTTTTTTTTGATTGATTTTTTCGATTTCTTTTTTTCAATTTTTTCTTTTTTCGATTTCTTTTTCTTTTTGATTTCAATTTTTTTTTCTTTTTCGATTTCTTTTTCTTTTAGAATTTTTTTTTCTTTTTCTTTTTTCGAAAAAAATAAATCGAAAAAAAAAAACTGAAAAAATCAAAAAAAAGAAATCGAAATAGAAAAAGAAAAAATCGAAAAAAGAAATATCGAAAAAATCAATCGAAAATCGAAAAAAGAAATCAAAAAGAAAAAGAAAAAGAAAAAAAAAATTGAAAAAAAGAAACCAAAAAAAAAGTTGAAAAGATTTTGAAAAAAAAATTACAAAAAGAAAATAAAAAAGAAATGGAAAAAAAAACCAGGAAAAAATTGAAAACAAAAAATGAAAAAAACATTAAGTTTATAAGGGCGGTATTTTTGTCAATTCATCCCCCTTTTGTGCCGTTTTGCTAAAAATTGTAAAAAGGTGTTACAAATTAATTTTTTCTCTCAAAAGTGCTAGTTCACCCAATTTCTCAAATAAGAAGTGTGGTTGTGGAAGGAAGCAATCGAACCTGCGACCTTTCTATAATAATGCAACATACTTACCACTAGGTCAATTATTTTTTATGTTAGGGCATGCACGGGAGGAAGGAATCACTAATATATATCGGGTTTTGTAAAACTAAATTATAAATATTCAAAAATAACTTGTAAATGCTTGTGCAGTAGAATCGTTCATTCACTTTTCTTGTTGATTATTTGTGTTTATATGTTAGCCTATTAAGGGACCAACTTAAATATAATTCCTAATTTCGTCCATGATAGGTAACATGTTCATTTCAACATTTTCTATATTATAAGATACAATAATGAATAATGTGCATAAAATTCGATTGGTTTCTACTTGTACACATCATCTTATCATATCTAGAGTTACAATATAATTGAAATTGAAAAACTCAATACCCAATCCAATGATAATTAATTGATTTAAAGGTTGGACTAACAATTTTTAATTTATAAAATCAATAATATAAATTTCATCATAAAACAAGAAAATTGATAGCTACTATAATTATCAAATAACCAAATTAACAGTGTATATTGAAATAAAGTCGTATAATAACTATCAAAAAATCAAATCAACAATATACATTGAAATGAAATCGTATAAATGTGACCATTTTCTCCTTGTCTCAATCTACAGCTTGCATAGGATAGGACTTAGGAGGAGGAGATAGCAAAGTCCAAAAGCAAAAAGCCCATGTAATATAATAGTGCATATATTATCAATTATCGACACAATCATAATTAAATAAAGGTACGTAACTAAATGGCTGGAGCTGGCTCCACTGTAGATTAGCCACGTCCAAATACACGCGGCTACCACCATCACACGTGTCCACACCACATTTCATCTCAATCTCTATATATTAATTCCCCAACTTGATAATCAAACACTCATCATCATTTCTTCTTTCCAATTTGACTATAGTCTTGTTTCATTCTTCCAAAACAAACATCTCTCACAAACTTGTTACTCAAAATCAACACTACTAATTCAACAGAATACTAAAAATGGCATCTCATCAACAAAGCTACAATGCTGGTGAAACCAAAGGTCGTACTGAGGTAATTACATATATTTTTGTATGCATTAAGTATTTTCTTTCATAATCGATGATGGTTAGTCTAGTGGTATCTAAATCGAACTTCTAGGAGGAAGTAATTGCTTGAAGTACCTTTTTATATATATTAAAAAGGTTTGTATTGTCTTTTAAAGTGTTTATATTTTTATTCTGATGATTTTTTCTTGCATGCATTCCAGGAGAAGACTGGGCAGACTCTTGACGCCATGAAGCAGAAGGCTCAAGCAGCCAAGGACAAAACTGCCGAGACTGCCCAAGCAGCTAATGAAAAAACTTCCGAAACTGCCCAGGCAACCAAGGACAAGACCCTACAAAGCAAAGATCAAACCGGAAGCTACCTGTCCCAGAAGACGGGCGCCGCGAAGGACAAAACATCCGGGGCTGCTGAGGCTGCATGGAACAAGACCGCCGAGACTGCTCAGGCAGCCAAGGATAAGACGATGGAGGCAGCCGGGGCGACGAAGGATAAAGCATCCCAGATGGGCGAATCTGCTAGAGATAGTGCACAGGCTGGGAAGGAGAAAACTGGAGGGGTACTTCAGCAGACTGGTGAACAGATCAAGAGTATGGCTCAAGGTGCTGCTGATGCTGTGAAGCATACCTTTGGGATGGGTGAGACTACTGATCAAGGACGTCACACTACTGATACTACTACTACTACTACTAAGAGGGATTACTGATTATGCTCATCATGTAGCTTGGATTGGATGATACTAAGTTTCATTGTTTACTTCTGTTGCTTTTTGTTTGTCATTTGGTTTTCAGTAAGTGTCCTCTTTTGAGGGCAAAACTTTTATATTGCCCCTAGTAGTGACTAGTGGTATGTGTTGTAACTTGTGTTCTGTGAAAGGTCTTGTAATCTGTTGTGTTTCAATGACATTATACTTTGTTTGGTATTTCACACATGCTCTTGAAAATAGTAGTATTGAGGAAGTGGGATCTATTTAGTATCTACTTCAGCGTTCAGAAATTGGTTAATCGGTTTAGGGACAAGGATTCGCGTTCGAGAATCCCCCTCCTTCGTTCACCCCGTCCCGAAGAGTAACCGTGACCAAATTAGTCACGCAATCCGGGAAGGGAGGATTAGGGAAATCCTACTGATTGCAGCTTTCTCCAGACCTCCGGGTACAAATTGGTTAATCGGTAGGTCGAAATGTCTTCTATGTCTGTCAGAAGGGGGAGTATTAAGTTGAATGGATACTGTAGAAATTTTGATGGTAGGCTGAGAAATAAAGACTACTGATAACGAAGTTGGAAGCATTACAGTAAAATCATTCATCAAGAGATGGATAATCAGTGTAACCAACAACAGGATCGGAAGTACAAAAGGTGGTCCTATCATACATATTCAGTGGTGCATTGAGCTCAAACCTCCTTGGTAGATCTGGATTAGCCAAGAACAATCTTCCAAATGCAACTAAATTTGCTCCACCTGAGGCAATCACCTTATCCCCATCATCTCTATCGTATCCACCAGCAACGATGAATGTTCCTTTGAAAGCTTTCCTCATCGCCATCAAACTCATCGGTGTCATTTTCTTATCGAATTATGTGATCATTCGGGGCTCGATAACGTGACAATAGAGTATGTTATACTCATTCAAAGCCTCTGCCATGTAAACACCAAGAGCTTCAGAATTCGAATCTCCAGAGTCATTGTAATCAGCAAAAGGTGAGTCTTATTCCTACTCTTCCTGGTCCAATCTCCTCTGCAACTGCCTTCACGACTTCGAGGGGGAATCTGCAACGATTAGCTATGCTTCCTCCGTATTTGTCTTCCCTATCGTTCACTTGATCCTTCATAAACTGGTCAACCAGATAACCGTTTGCACCATGAATTTCAACCCCATCGAATCCTATGAAAAAGTGCCATACAAACAACATTATTCTCACCAAAACTAAGAATATACTCCATCCCCCCATGAACATTGTCTACTTTCACTCTTTTTCTTTGCATAACTTGTCCAATTGGACCAATTTCAAAAATATACTCACTCAAACGACTTTTGTCCGTAATTTAAAAACAGTCAAAACTGGACAATCTTTGGAATAAATGATTGGTACTCGAGTAGAAATATAAAATATAGTCAAACTATGAGTTTGTTTTCCGAAAAGATGGAGCAGAAGCCATACCAGCTTCCACAGCATTTCTTGCTGCAATTCTGAAGTCATTAACAACCAGAGAGATCTCCTCTATAGTTAATTGATGCGGGGGAGAATATTGAGCTCCTCCAGATCCACCAATGTCAAACTCCGATTTGATTGCCTTGTTGGTACATGATATTGGGGGATTACCATTAGGCTGGAAACCTTGAGGACACAAAATATATTAAAACATTGCTACAAGAAGGAGGAACATGTTGACGAATATAAATAGAGCAATGCTGATTAGATAACTCACTGCAATTTGAAACTCGACCAGCATGCCATAATTGGCAGAAGAATATGCCTTCTCTATCATGAACAGCTTTTACTATTTCCTTCCATGCTTTGATGTGTTCTGTTTTCCATATTTCAGGAGTGTTCGGGTAACTTCAAAGTTTTAAGAAAGGTCAAATTATCAGTAACATTATGTAAAACTATCGAACGTATGGTCAAATCAAAATAATGTTTGGCTAGTGACACCCTCAACGACGAGTGATATTAGTTGAGATGCTCGAAAGCTGACCAAACATGTCATTATCATTTTTAGTTAGCGACAGCCTGAATCGCGAGTGATATTATTAGTCGAGATGCACGAAAGCTGACTGGAACACCCTTAAAATAATTAAGATCACAAGGTGAAGTTGTTTACCCATGGGCAGTCTCAAAGACTCCTGATGCTTCTCCAATTAGAAATCCAGCCTCTGATGTTCTCTGGGAGTAATAAAGACTAGCATGAGGTTGGGCAACGAAATTGTAAATCTCATTCTCGTCAGTGGTGCCAAAACAACCCTGTAACTTGCAAAAGTTACTTGTATAAATGTCTTAATTATGTTTATTGAATATTAGAAGAGTGAAACCATCACACTAGCGCCCCATGCACTCCTGTCCTGGAGTACACGAAGGAGGTAAGCCGTGAAATATGCCTCATCTGTTGAGGAGACTAGAGTTTTTCATATTATTGGTAGTTTGGTACTTAGCCGTCTTTAGTTATTTATCACTTGAGCTACGCCCGACGGAGGGGCGTGTTAATTGAATATTGGAATTACATAAGTTGCACATGCAATTCCCTTATCTAACGATTTATTTAAGGTATGGATTATATATGAAACATTTATGTAACCTCAATCACCAATTTGTAATAAAGTAGATCCTAGTATCCTACGACGAAGCTTTGAATTCTGCTTAAGTCCGACGTCTATTTGAATTTTAGCATAGAATACTACTAAATTGTCTATTGGAAAATTATTATAATTAACTTTTATATGTTTGATCTTAAAGAAAAACAGAGAAGTACAAGTGTTCGTCCATGTTTCATAGTTGATGATCTTAGTAGCTATGTATTTCCTATCCAAGTAAGGTAAAGAAAAAAGTAATTACAACTATTAAATTAATCGAAGTTAATATCACAGTTCTTGTTGGGTGATGAGATAATTGAGTTAGAGATTTTACCTGTGAGAAAGATGAAAGTGTCCCATCTGGTATGAAGTTAGAAGGTTTTGACCTTCCTTTCTTTCTACTTCCATCTCTTCAATTTCTTCGATAATCGCTAGAGCTCAAGGACAATGGAGTAATATTTATTTGCGTGTTTCAAATAAATAATTACTAATCTACATCACTATTAGTAAACAAAGGAATAAAGAATCGCGTCAGGAATAGTTCAACTGGTTAAGAATTATAGTGCAAAGTATCAAGCAGTCTCGTCTCTTCATGCAATTCAAATAAAAAATGAATTTGTGTTTTGAAGTGATTAATAGACAAGCTCTAATCCTCTTATCAGAGACAAGACACATTTCACGTCAACTTCTGACTATATCAGAAATATCGGGACCTTAATTTAAGAATTTTAAATTTTTAGAAAGATCACCTAAACAATTACTAGTCTACATCACTATTAGTAATTTCACCCTTCCAATCATTTCTATTTTGGTGTGTATAATGTTACTCGTGGCATCACCTATGTTAGACATTTAGTCAACATTGGCCATCTTACCTCAGAGGTGATGTGTAGCTTCAAGGTTATGCATCCATTTTTTAGACCTGTTTTTTTTTTTTTACACTCTAATCGGGATATTTAATGACACCAAAGATCATTGAAAACATCTAATATTTTTATGTCGGTCACCCTCACTTAAAAGTGTTCATGTTGAATCACTTAATTATATTTTCGATAAAATTTGGTCACTAGACCATGTTGAAAGATTTTGGGGCATTTAGTAAATTTTTTAACGAAGGTAATTTAATTCGTTAATATTTATACACATTAAATCATAACGAGGGTAATTTCAAATTTTAACAAATTAAAAATTAATTTATTCTCGAAATTATATAGTGTTATAATTTTTATTAATGTTCTTAATATTTATAATAAATAATAAATTTGATAAAAATTTATCATAAAAAATAATTAAAATAATAATATAATAAGTCGTTGGGACGGCAACCAACGACCTATGCAATCGTTGGTAAGGGCTATCAACGACTGCACAACGACCATGCATGTCGTTTGTATGTCAACTTCCTCCAAAAACGTTGATTGCCTTATCAACGATTGGAAAGGTCGTTGATAAGGCAATCAACAACTGGAGAGGTCGTTGGATGCATTTTTTACATTTCAGGATCGTATTTTAGTGTTTGTGTGTGCATATATTAATGCCCAAAATTATTCCTAATAGGAAGGGAAAAGGAAACCCTTATGATGCAAACGTCTAGAACAACTGAATAATATAAACTTCTAGAACCCGAAGTAAATAAAAGGCGACTTATTATTAGAACTTGGAAGCATCCATATAATACCAAAAATACTTTCAATTCATATCTTGGAGCTCAAGGCACACCGTAACACCCAAGCCAATCTCCGCCTCCTTCTAGGACTCTATCTCCTTTGTTGCTATAAATTACACCTTAAAACCAACTCTTACTACCATCTCTGACACTACTAGAAAACGCACTTTTGGAGTCGGGGTTAGGAATCCGACGTGAGTAGAAACACGTCGGAATGACGTCGGATAGGGGTGAAAACAACATTTAATTAATTAATTTAATATTGGTGTCGACATTACTTTGGAATAGCTTCGGAATAATATCCTTACGTCGGATATGATAACCGAAGCAAAAACATTTACTTCGGATTTGATTCAGCTAGCAGTTGAACCACACAAATGTTGACTGTACTTTAAAATGGTCTCGGATTTACTTCAGATTAGAGTCGGAATTCTTAATAGCAACCCCGACTCATTTCCGAATTATTATGGGGAGTCAGAATGGTTTCGGAATTTCTTGGGATTCCTAAATTCCAGAATCCAAAAATTTTGTAAAGAGTTATAAATTTTATTATTAGTATCTTTGATCATAAAATTGCTGCTATGGAAATTTCCGAAGCTATCGTCTTAGATATTAGTATGGCTTCGGAATTGCTTGGGATTTCGAAATTTTTTTCTGCTATGAAGGATTTAGCTTCTGAAATGATAGATAGTGGCTTCAGAATTGCTTCGGGCGTCATGTAAGAAGAGGATTCAAATATCTACCATATACTTAAGCTTCGGAATGGCTTCAGATATTCTAACTTCGGAGTGGCTTCGGACTAAAAATTGAAAATAGTATTAGAATGGAGTCAGAATGGCTTCGGACTCCAGTATTGCTTTGGAATTGCTTGGGATTTTGAAAATTTACATTCTGAATCCAATCCGAAGCTATTTTGGATTATGGTGTTTAGCCGTTGGATTGAGATTCTTAAGGACGGTGAAGATTGAGTTATTTATATAGTGTAGTGTTATGTGATTGGTGGGTTTGGAAAGGTTTGGATCGTGGTGTCTAGCCGTTGGATTGAGATGCTTAAGGACGTTGGAGATTGAGTTTATTTATATAGTGTGAGGAATTATTTTTTGTATTGAAATTTTGATTATAAATTATTTTTCATTGATATTATAAATTTATAAAATTAATATAATTGTCTTTGTTTATGTTTTAAATTTTGTCTTTGTTCTAAGTTTTTGCATTCTTCTTTTTTATTATTCATTAATATAAAGTTGAATAATTCAAGCACATATCGACATAATACATCATAACTAATTATTTGTGATGTAATCATGTAATTCATCATAACAAATTATTTGTGAAGTAATCATGTAATTATTTGTCAAAACTTGTCCTATTAGATCATACAACTACGACAAAATAGGACAAGTTTGTTATAAAGTATTCATGTAACTAAAGTATTAGATTATAAGAGTTAAATAGATTAACATGATCATTGTTAAAAGAGTAATTCGTGTGATTAAAGTATTACATCAGTACTTATATGCTAAGTATGAATGTCATGATATGAATGAATAACTCTTGCTTTGGTGTAAAGCAAGAATGACATATCAAAATTACTTCGAAGTTATAGTTCGATAGTATTAGATTATAATCGAATTAAATAGATTAACATGATCATTGTCAAAAGAGTAATTGATGATTATGTCATGTATCATACTATTATGTTGATAAATTTGTCAAAATTTGTACTATTAGATCATTTACTACGACAAAATAAGACAATTTTGTCCTTTTCGGTATTTGTTTTAATTTCTTAATTCTTTTCTTTAACCATTCATTAATCTAATGTTTAATAATTCAAGCACATATGGACAAAATACATCTTAACTAATTATTAATGAAGTACTCATGTAATTAAAGTAGTACATCAGTACTTATATGACAAGTATGAATGGCGTGATATGAATGAATAACTCTTGCTTTGGTGCAAAGCAAGATAGAATGACATATCAAAATTAGTTCGTATTTCTTTTGTTTGATCAATAAAATTGTTTCGTTGGTATAATAAATAAATAAAAGATAGAATGACATATCAAAATTAGTTCGAAATTGTGGTTCGATAGTATTAGATTAAAATCGAGTTAAATATATAGATTAACATGATCACTGTTTTTTTTTAAAAGGGAAACCCTTTTATTTTATTAATGTGAATAATTCATTACAATCATCAATACAATTCGTAAACTCGTAAATTCAAGGAAATAGGCGACTAGCATCAAACTAGTGAGAGAAATCATCTCTCTAACCAATTCCTTGCTAGCAAGAGGGCTCGAACCCGAGAATGTAACAAAGATATTACATTGAACCTCAAGAATGTAACACCGCTCATGTGTATATTCTCTGCAACACACCTGAAGTACGAGAACATCTTCAGTAAGTGTGCATTTGAAGATTAATTCAATCCATATTATATAATTCAATCCATATTTGAGTCGGATTGGCTTCAGTTGCAAAGGATTCGGAATGGCTTCAGAAATCAAACAAATTTGAGTCGGATTGGCTTCAGATCCTAAAACGTGGATTGGATTTGGCTTCAGAATGGCTTCGGATCCAGAAATTTTAGCTTCAGAATGGCTTCGGAATGGCTTCAGAATGGCTTCAGAATGGCTTCGGATTTTTTCCGAAAGAAGATAGGCTTGGGAATGGCTTCGGACATATCAGAATTATGGCTATTTATACACCATTTCAATCATTCTCATGCCTTTTTAATCAACATCTTCCATCTTCTTTCTAAAATCATAAATTCATATACATTTTTTTCTTCATTTTTGTTAAATACTAATCTTTAATTTGTTTTTGTTTTCTAGACTAATTCATAAGAGGTAACCATTCTAAATTCAACTTCATATACATTTTATATTTCATTTTTGTTTAATATTAATATTGAATTCATTTTTCATTTTGTAGGCTAATATTTCATAACAAGGTCATAAATAGGTAATTTTATATTTGCATTCTTTTATTATTTCAATCATTTATTTATTTGTCTAACTTTGTCCAATTTTTTTCTTCTTATGTTATTTGTAGGAAAAAGTATGTTCCTCAAAATATTTGAGGTATTTTTGTTTTTTTGAATAATGTTTATGTTTTATTAAATATGTATCCAAGTTTGATGTATGTGTGTTTTGAATTAATGGATTTTTCTTTGTGTTTTTTGTTGAGTAGGTTGTGTTTAAATGTATTTTGGATGTTTCATTATGTTATGTGTTTTGGGTATTGTATTTTGATTGTAATTGTGTTTCAAATGTGTTTTGAATGTATTTTGGGTGCATTTGATACGATTGCAGCCTGGAATTCTGCATAAATTGCAGAAACCAGGCTGCAAATTTTTTTTCTACTATGAAGGATTTGGCTTCGGAATTACTTCGGAAATCATAGATACTTGCTTCAGAATTACTTCGGGCGTCATAGATATTGACTTCATAATTGCTTCGGAATTGATTAGATAAGGCTAGAAAGGAGTAGGATTTGGATTCAGAAATGCTTCAGAGTTTGGCTTCGGATTCGCTTCAGTATAATCTTTATGTCAAATCAATGTTGGCTTCAGAATGGTGTCAGACATTTTGGATTCAAAATGGCTTCGGATCTCAAAATTGCGACAACTTTTTTTCCTCGGACGTGATCCGACTCCATTCCGAAGTAATTGCTCTTTTTTCTTCGGATGTACTTCGGATTTGGGCGACGCAAAAGGTCTGTTTTCTAGTAGTGTGAAAATACTCAAACAAATATCTCACACCAACAAATATATCGCTACAATTTAGTGTATATGGCAGGCATTGCAGGGCTTCAGTATCTCTTCCCTACCGACTTCTACTACCCTAAACCAAGCCGTAACGGGGAGACTAAGACTGCAGGACAGGAGCAAATTGTTGCCGTTCGAACACATCAAGAACTAGAAGAGGTTAATGGAAACGATGGTTTACAACGTATTGGCAGAGGCTTGAATCGCTATGCCACGACTTTCTCAACTGCTTCCTCCTCGTCCAAAAGCTTAGTACCCATTTTCCGAAGAAAACAAGAAGATCTTGATCGAATGTTTTTGGTTTATGAGAGGTTCAAGAAATTAGAAAACTAATGCAGTTGTACACTGAAATTTTTTAGTTATCATTGAGTTCCCTTAGTTGAGGATCATGTACAGTTATGATTGTCATTTATCATTTATATTGATTTACTCTGATGGTTGAAGTATCAACTGAATATTAATACAGGTTATATATCATGTGTTTCTTATCAATGTTTGCGATAATGTTTTTGGATCAATATGCAATTTCATTCAATTTTCGGAGAACAATCGCATAATGATCTCTTTATGTATGTAATATTGCTTTGAAAATTTTGACTATAGCAGAAAACAATTGTCTGTAATGTCAATGGGGGACGAATGGAAGTCCAAACCCCAAATCTGAAAAGGAAAACTATAAGACTTTGCTGTTTGCCAAAGGGAATAAGTTGAATCATCAAATTCGTAGAATATACTAGGTGCAGCATCACATCAATCCACCAGCAGTTCTACTGGCATACCCAGTCTAATTAGTGATGGTGGTCGGCATCATCATCATCGCTGTGTCCATCAGGAGGTCCTCCAGGGCCAACCACTTCCAACTGTGCCAGATCAAAGAAAATGTTAAGAAAAGAGCTATGTTTTGTTGCAAGTTTGAATGGTGTTATGACTGTATCCATCTCAAAACCACATCCCGTCATCAAGTCAATTTTCATTGTACTCTAGACCGAAAGCATGTAAAATCCCCAACAACATTTAGCTTTAAACATGCCCTAGGAAATAGGAATGGTAATCCATTTCAATGACCAACTCTAATATGCCATTCGACCTTGTAAGAAGTTTTTTTTCTGAACTTTTCTTGGTGGGAATTATAAAAACTGGCTATAAGGATTTAAGCTTTATATACAAAGCTGTCTTGCAGCTGGTAGTTTAAAAACTGTAGTTATCTAACAAGAAAGATCCCCAAACATCAAATCAAGTACAAAGTTGAATGTCAGCTTCAACTTACCTCGAAGTACTGTGAGCACACTGGACACTCATGAGATTTGCCCTTCTCTAACCAGAACCAAACAACATCATGCTCATCTTCTGTTAAAACAATGAAAAAAGAAATAAATAGTTAAATTACATCAAGTTGGATGAAAGGAATAATTTAACAATTGATTGTTTTAACTTTTAAGTGCAGGATACATACCACCTTCGCCCCCAGGGCATCCTACAATCCTTCTGTCATAATAAGACTTAACGACAGCAGGTGCTTCCTACAAGTAAAATAAGGCAGATGGGGTGAACAACCAGATAATAAAAAAAATACACAGCACTTTTTTATAAGAGTGAGACGAATAAATTTGAACATGTTCTACAACTAAAAGATAGTACTATTATTATTCGTTTGATTTTTTCTTTTATTTTTATATCCATCTCTATATTCCAAACCTACTTGTGTAGTCAGGTGAAATTAAAGTCGAGCAATACTTCAGTCATAGTGAATTCTAAAAAAACTGTGGCCAAAAAACACCAACGAGACTGTGGTGCACGACATGAAACATGGAAATAGGAAATTTGGAAATTGTTCTACAACTAGATATTATCTAATATTGACGATAAACAAAACACTACATGTGTAAGGATCACAAAAAATCATCTAATACAAGATTCAAAAGTTACCTTAGTACCAAAAGGGCCTTCTGGAAAATTAATGTCCAATATCTTCCTTCCCTAACACCAAACAGTAAACGACCATTATCTCCTCATTCTCCAAACAAAATAACTCAGTTATCAAGCTACAAACAACTCAACCCACAGTTCAAAATAATACAGATAAATGAAACAAAAATGTGGCATTGACAAACAAAGACTTAATCTTTACTTCAAGTTCAGCTTCCAGCTCTTCTCGTTCGTGGCCAGTCGCAATAGGCATCACATCTTCCACTCTCTTCTTCGACACAACATTATCTATCATTCCACATTAACATTTGGAAGAAAAAAAAACACCCATTACTATCATAAACAATTATTAATCACAACTCAACTTCTCATTTTTACCACTCAATTTGCTTCAGGGAGAGTTGCATACTAATTATACGTTGATAAATATGTGAAGCATAAATGTCATTTCAGTCCTCCCACCTTTCCTCAAAAAATACTTCATTGAGATAACACGAATCCAATCACCAAGGAAAATAAGGAGATAAAGTAATGATGTTAGATGATTTTGAAAAATCGAATGCAAAAGTTACTATTGATATAAATTAGATGATCAATTATAACGATATATGAAATTTGTAGTAACATTAATTATGTTGGAACGTAGGTAGTACGAAAAGTGGAGTGTGGTTATCCAATAATGTACTGTAAAATATTTTTTAGAGACATGGAGACATGTTATTATGGCCGGATAGGAGGAATGAAATCCTTACCAGATGAGGTGGCGAAAAGGCGAGGGAGGAGGGTGGTTGAGGGGCGTCGCAACGGCGGAGAGGAGGTGAGTTTGCGGATGTGCAAAGAGAGTGCCCTTCTCCACATGGCGGCGATGTGATCTCAGGTCAGCCCCCGGATTTTGACAACAGTGGGAAAGGGGATTTCAGAGGTTAGCTGGGTTGCTATAGACAATGCATATATAAAAATCAGCCAAATAATATTTGAGGGTATTAGGGGTAAAATAGTACTTATTTTAAAAAATATTACTTGGGTTGCTTTGATCATAAATTATTATTAACCAAGAAATAGTATAGTTGTTTAGATTTTATTAGATGTGGTGTAATATATATTTTTGCAGTATTAACTTTTTATAATTTTTAGACATAAATAATTGAAAGTGTTTACATTTTAAGTCGTGCATCAGAATAATTCATACGTTTTAGTTGGAGGGAGTAGCAAATCAGTTAAATACGAAATTACTTCTTATCCCTATAGTAAGCCGCTTGTTGAAGCGTAAATATAGATGCTCACTCACATCCGCTCCCCTAAGTTAAAATAGGATATGGAAAAACTAAAAATGATTAAAATGTTGCTTTTTCAGCTTCCATATAATATGTTGGACCCTCAAAAAATTATTCACATAGACTGTTTACTCCTCAAATTTATACTCTCCCTATTTGGAAGTTATTTATATAAGAAATAAATAGATAATAATTAAATATTTTTCATTAAATATAAATATAAATTATAAATATATTTCATTTAACATCCATATATAAGATATTATTTTATGCTTTTGTAAAATTTAGCGTCATCCTAAATATTTTATACGGTATGTGAAAATTTTATTTCTTAATAAGTTTGAAGTCAATAATAGGGAAACTGCTAAAGTCTCCATATAAAAAAGTAAACCCCAAAATTAGAAAAAGTGGCGGTTGAAAATGTATTATAGAGAAAACTTGGGGAAGTTGATGTGAGTGCTCTAACGAAGTCCTTAAGAAATGATTATGCACACAAATTGAACTCCCATTTTTGTTGTGTTTCGAGGAAGTTGCAATTAGGAACAAAATAGTCAATTCTGGTGCTTTATTTTAATGTTTGGGTGTTTGTAGTTAAGAGCGGTTTTTTTTAAAACTCACTCACTTCCTTTTACAATGAGAATCGAACTCAGGACCTTCAAGTTACTGGAAGACTTCCTAATTACTAGGTCATTCGATGTTGTCACTGAACGAGAATTTAATTGCATTAGCACTGCTTATAGTGATGAAATACATCACCCTTAGCGTTATGGAATACTTGTAATAATGATGAACATTGATTGTAATTAGGTCTTTTCAGCTAATAAACAATGCAACCAAAAGATAGGCCTTTGATAATAGTAGGCTAGTAGCACACATAAGATACAAATTCAAAGCTTCTTGTGTTTCTTACAACTTCCAACATTATATAACTGCGATAGACTTAGCGTTTATGACACCCACGATAAAACTATAAGAACTACTATGTAATAACAATTGTCGAATTATCCCATGTTTCTTAAATTATGCACTTCGAATTAGAACCAATCTCACATCATCAACAACCGGACCGCACATAGAGCCAGAATTATCACTCTTCATGTGATAAAATGAGCTAAGGAATCTAATCCTGGTACGTGTAGAAACTGCTTTGAATTTCAGATTTGAGTGAATGAATCCTCCTTTTCCAGCAGATGTGTATGGAACCTGAAGAACATCTTTCCCGGCCGCGACTTCGACCACCATTGATCCCTGGCAAGAATTCTTGGCATCTCCTATTAAGAAAGTGAGGGAGTATGATTTCCCTGGAATGGTTCGAACTATTTGTGCCAATGCACTTTCCCTTCCTGCAACAAGTTCGACTGCTCGTTGGCCTTGTGGAACAGAGTGGTGCTCTGCATCAATGTATTTCACTGCCTTGAGGGACTCAATCATCCATCCTGGTAGAGGGGAGTGATCATCCTCAATGTGGGGTGGAACTAGGACTCCCCATGATGTCCTTGGGAAGATGTACGGTCCTTCTTCGAAGTTTCCGTTCTTCAACAAGTTCTCTGCAATCACAATTAGACACTATCTTCATTAGATCATGCATGAAAGACTCTCCGGAAATCATTTGTTCTTAACATGGTATCAGAGAAGGGTCACAAACTTATATTCGACGTAAGTATTTGGACATGAAGTAGAAAGGGAGGGAGCTTACTTGTTGAAAACCTTGGTGGGTATAAGGTCTTGAGGGCAACAGAATCGATAAGAGGGCCACAAGCTTGATCCTTCTCTTTTCCAGGATTATGAATAACAAGCTCAATCAGACTAGACTCAGCAACAAATCCCCAACCATAAGAGTCCCAACCATTACTTCCATACATAGTTTGCATAGGCAAAATTCCCCAATGATGTGCATGAGAACTTGGGAAAACTGAAATATTGAGTTTCTCTTCTTGAGCACAAGTCCTAGCAGCAGTGAAAGAGAGTGAATAAACACTCCCTTTCTTCACTTTCACCCAAGTTTTAAGGGATGCTTCGTCCCCTAGCCTTACTGCATACGTTCCTTCGGGTACTACTAGCAACATGTCGTCTTGTGTTTGCCCTGATTTTATGTACTCGACGAAACCTGTAAGTTTCCAGTTCGGTATTGCGTGAGGATTTATCACTCTGCTTCCTTTCAAGTCTGATGCTTTTGGACCTCTTTCGAAATTCCCATTTGGCAATAATCCTACAGAAGATCATTCAAAAAAAAAGATCCATAAGATCATTCAAACCTGAGATTCCTTTTGTCTTTCGAAAAATTCGACCTTGTCATTAAAATAACTCCACATTAAGATCTCTTTATTACTGACCACTAGACTAAATGAAAATATATATGCAATGCAACTTTAGTAAGGTTTTCGCAAGGTATTACGTCAATCTGAGATATACACTTACGCACTCAACGAGTAGCGGCTGCGTTAGAAAACAACAAATTAAAATTAAATTGGAGCCCTTGAAATAAAGAACGTACCATCAATCAAAGAAAATGTGACATGAAATGATGCGACAAGTAGGAGGCAAAATATACTTATCCTCTTCATTGTATAACTAATAAGATTAGTCTATGAATGAATAAATAAATATTCTTGCAACAAAAGAGAGGTTTGATCGAGATAGTGAAGGTTGCAAATGGAGGTTTTATAGATATTTCCAGATGATATGAAGCTGTTTGCACGTGCAATATTAATTCA
The DNA here is from genome assembly GCA_003412495.2 of Echium plantagineum. NCBI lineage: Eukaryota > Viridiplantae > Streptophyta > Magnoliopsida > Boraginales > Boraginaceae > Echium > Echium plantagineum. The sequence goes on along the minus strand of CM016564.1, from coordinate 1,630,769 downwards.
ACTATCTGAGGCTACTCAGAACCACACCACCACATTTTCTGGATTCTGTTCTATACTTGTATATCGTATATATTAATAGTATATACATTTAATATTTTATCATGGTCTGTTTCAGAACCGTAATCAAAGGGAAATTATCAAGCTTCTTAAATGGTAATCATAAATTCAAGCAACATGGTATCACCATTAAATTCAATCATAAGGTGTATCTGGTGTAGGTGCTTTTTCGGTTTTTATGCATTAATTTATTTAAAGTCAATCTGTAGCATCATGTGTAGCTTCTATTGTTCTCAGACTTCTAATCACATGTTGATGTTCCTCGACCGGACATAGCTCAACTGGTAAAAAATTATAGTACAAAATACTCGCAGCCTCGTCTCTTCATGCAATTCGGGTTTGATTCTCATTGGAAGAGAACTTCGTGTTTCGAAATAGTTAACATGTTCTAATTCCCTGATTAGGTGAGGTACATTCCGCGATTTACCTCCTCCGTGTACTCCATGACAACAATGAGTAGGGGTCGTTACAATAACGATTTCGCATTTTTATGTTGATGTTGCTCCATATATCAACTTGAAAATTTCGTATAAAATGATTCGTAATTGTATGATAAATTTCAATTTTTCTAATAGAAAGAGTGGTCATCCTTGTCTTTTCTAAATTCTCTTAGTAGGTGTAAAATCATATACTACTATTTATTCTAATAATATTATACATATCATTCTTGAGTTATTTTTTAAACCATAGTCCTTAAAATATCACATGCAATATATGGAATAATCTTGGTTTTGAGCTTCCACAAGTCGAGAAGAAGGTGATGAGAAACTTCAATTATGTGAATAGGTGGCTTCTTCATCAATTTTGGAATATTTTGGGTTCCGTTAGGTTACAGATACAATACTATACATAAATAAACATAATATGGAATTCATCAATTGCAGGTTCATGTGCAATTAGTGGTTGGACAAGTTATGAGGTGGCACATCATCTGCTATAAGTGCAAGTCTATTATTTTTATTATCATTACTTGTCCGAGGCCTAATAAGGGGAAAGGTAATTGAAATGAAAATACTCGACATTGAGAATGACAATACTTTGCTGAAATATTGTTGACTTCCTTCTAATTTTATATTCCGTTAATCCTCTCTTGTAGGAATGTTACTAGAGCACATCTAGAATGGTTAAAAATGATATGATTGAACTTTTACTTTTAGCTAAACCATATTTGATAATGGCTCTTGTTTAATTAGTGAAGGGGAGTAATTTGGTGTTCCATCTATTTCAATCACGAAAAAAACGGTTTCCTCATCAAGAAAGTAATGGTCTTAAGTATAAACTTCATCAAAAATAAAAATGTCAAATAAAAAAGAGATGAAAAGGAGTATTAAACATGTGTAATAATAACCCAACCAGAGATGCAATAGAGCAACCAAGAAAATATCACAAGAAGATATAAACCAGAAAAAAATAAAAACGCGTTCATTTCCTTCTAAAAACATGTACAAAACGATGGAATATAACACTAATTAACTAAAAAAATTACAAAACAATATAATACAATTAGGGATCTTTACAATCAAGTCGGTCTAGAACTTCAAAAATTCACCAATACACTAAAAAGGTATAGCTTAGCTTCGAATCCTTTTGAAGGTATAGTGATAATCAATAAGGGGGATTGACAAGAGTAGAAGAAAGAATTGGAAGCAGGCTCTATATTCAAACAAAGTATCTTAATTCTGCGAATCTGAATCCGTTAGAAGTCTGGCTATGAATGGCAATATAGCTTCAAGCAATGCCTTGGGGCATTCCTCATGCGGAAGGTGCCCACACGCAGATATTGCAATCAGTCTCTGCATGGTCATAAAATAGTATCCTTAAGTAAGAAAAAAACCAATTAATTCGACATGAGAAGGCAGAATCAGTAACTCTAAGATTCAAAACTAGTGTTAGACTGTAAGTTGAAGAACAAGATAGGTGAAGTCACTGCTAGCCTAATCAAGTGAGACTGAGAGAAATGCAATCTCATCATTCTATAATCTATATAAGTTTTTGGCTAGTTGTAGATATAGCTTCATATGCCAACTCCAGACTGCTGAGTTAACAGCAATATCTCACGTCAATTTTGTACAACTATGAACATTGAATTAAGAAAGGAAAAACGAGAGAGAAGCATGATACTTGGCACATTGTGCTATGCACGACTAGTACCACTATGTGCACTCTTAAACACTATGGTTATGAAAGAATGATGAGAAGCCGTCAGGGGAACTTACTGAGTTCTCTAATTTTGATGCCATAATATGAACAGACTTTAATGGGACTAGAGCATCTTCAGCTCCAGCAATGACCAAAACTGGCAATGTTTCAACTGCCTTGAGCAATGATGCTACACTCTGTGATGAGAGGACCATCTCAGATGATAGCTTTCCAATCTCATGAAGAGCTTCATCCCAGCCCTCTACACATAATGGGGCCTGACACCGATAATTAACAAAACATTGAATGCCAATACCTTAAATAAAAAGAAGGGACCGAAATGGTCAATGTACAAAATCCTCAGAAGTACCTTGTATAGGTTGAGTACTTCTGTTGTTAGCTTGGTGACATCAAACCATGCACGGCGATTCACAACTTGAGTAATCTCTGTCCGCAACAAAGAACGAACCAGGCGCTTTTTACCCAATGAAGTGAATAATAATATTCTTGCAAATGCCGGAACAACTTCTCGAGACAAGCTGGTCCCTAGTAGAACAACCCCTTTGATCTCAACCTGAGGTATAATTACAACAGTATTTAGAAATAAACACAAAATCACCTAATTTCACAACTGCTGATGTTACAATTGAATATGAATATCTTGTTATGAAACATAATTATTAAGAGCTATCACATCCGAATTGCTAAAATGATCTATTATCCTAAGTTCAGATTTGAAGATGTTAAAAATGTGAAAAGCTAAAAAACTGAAGTTCCTATTTCATATCAAGCGTCCTCAAATATTGGAGGATGTGACCAGAAATATTAAGTTTCAGAATCAGCTTCTATCATCAAATCTACTTTATACAGTTAATCTCTCTTTGCACCTCTTCTCACTCTCTTGTGTATTTGCATAATATTAATATTTAAATGTTTTAAATAGTATAATAAGAAATTTGGTTTCGCAGGAAAGTAAATTAGGAGTTATGAAGTAAGATAGGGATTTTTCGTTTCAGGACAGCTGATTTGAATGATCTGACCATACAACTACACATGATCAAACTTCACACAATAAGTAGGTAACAAAGATTATGTTTGAGTAGCTTAAGCTGAAGTAGAATGTAAAACTGCATAAAATCTTCTATTAAGTTTGAGACTTTTGGCCTTTCCATACTCGTTCACTAAACGTTTAGCGAATAGAATACATTACAGAGTATTCAAGGTTTGAGTAACTTATTATGTTTTCTAGTATATGCGACAGCTAAACACAAGTTAGAGTTACTCGTATCATCATATGGCATCAATTGAAAAATATCAAAATAATTTGATGTATGTAAATAGGTAGCATGACTACTAACATTGAGAGAAGTAGCTGATGACTGGATTCTTTCTGCTGCTTTCAGTACAAGCAGCCCTCCATCGTCATGACCAATAAGGACAACTGATGAGAAGCCCATTTTCAAACAGAAGGAAATAAGAAGGTCAACCTGTAAAGATGCAACACATTGTTTTCAATAACTAAGAAGACATTATTTTGTAAACTGATACTATAAGAACAAAATTGTTCCCGTGGAAAATTGCAATAGGATTGAACCTAATAAACTTGTGATTCCATAGAAAATATATATTACTATAATTTACTTTCTTCTTTTCACCAGAAAATTTGCAAATTATCAAACGCTTGTACTAGGTAGTAGGGACTATTGAATTTTTCAAGGTTCTATATCTGCAATAGAGGAAAGGTTAAACAGAGATGAATTACCTGAGAATCAAGCTTATACGGATTGGACAACTGATTCTCTTCCCAATCCTTCCTACGTGGCCTTGATGTCAGTCCCCATCCAGGTCTATCGAAAGCAACAACTGCACAACCAGTCTGCTGCGCCAAAACTCCAATCACATTTCTCCATGAAAAAACTCCTCCACCAAACCCATGCACTAAAACAATACCGAACTGTCCATTGGCTTCCAAATCTAGTTCTACAGGAGCCGAACCCATATGCATATTTTCATCATTGTCGCCCATGGTATCTAAATTAAGTACAGGCATATCCTCAGACAAAACTGGCGAAATTGGATAACCATCTAACAAGGGAGTTTGGAGAGAGGAAGGATGATATTGATTACTGTAACTCTTGTTAAGACGATATTGGGCTTTTGTCATTCCAGTAGGTGAAGGAAAATCAATCAATGTAGTAGAGGCCAGCACACGTAAGGAAAAACCAGGCAAGGCTAGCTTATAGTGGACGTTGAGCCCTGCACAAGAAGTAAACAAGCTATCGAAGTCTGCCAGTAATCTAACAGGGAGCTCTCCGTTACCACGAGCAAACCCACATTGTTTTCGCCTTAATTCGCTATCACTTTTAAAAGACTTCCAATGAGATGGAGTAGGAGACCGAGCAACCTTCGGTAAACCAGAGAAAACATGCTTGCAAGAGAGAACCTGGCAGTTGGACATAAAAAGTAAGACAATCTAATTCCGACTATATCTGAATCTAACCACACCACAACGAACTTTTAAAAATAGAGGCAATTAACTAATCACAGTAAGTTACTTCTATACCATAGTCCCCACATGTAAAGTTTACTATATTTCTTTACAAACAAATTAAAAGAGATAATAAAGACATACAAACTGTGAATAAAAATAGATTAAAAGTCCCACGTTCATACTGTTTCTGCTTCTCCGCGGTGAAAGAGGAGCTTTCTCCTTGCTCTGCAGCTGGTTCTGTAAGCAAGAACAGTATGCCCAAGTGCAAAAACCACAGACGAGAGGAACAAAACTGGCATGCCCCATGACTTTTTAAGATGGATTTTGTGCTTCGAGATAGATGAAGCTTCAGCTTCAAATTGGGAATTAATAGTGAAAACACCAGCCTTAACCAACAGAAGCAGTACAGAACCAATAGAAGACAGCGCCACAGTCCCAAAATAAGGCCCATGTGATATAGCAGAGGCATCACATAGTAGATATGCACCTATTCCATCAGACGTAAATACACTGATTAATTTTCCCAAATTTAATAAATACAACATATAATATGCCCAAATACCTCTAGAAGGCTTTCGGCTACGCGGGGTGGGGGTGGGAGGGGGTCCCATTCCTAAAATCCAACAGTTATCCTTAAAATTCTGTTAGCCTGAAAAAAAAGCAGTCTTCCTACCAGAAAAATTGCACTATGACAAAGAACCATCCACGGAAACAGCAAAGCAAATAATTCATGATAATTAAATTAACTTTGTTTGATCAATTATCAATCACTTGAGCATCAAAAAAAATACTGGGATTTTCAAACTAGTGAAAATTCAAGAATTTCGTAAAACCAAATGAAGACTATCACTAGTTCACATTCAAGCTTAATAGAGACAACAAAAGTACAAAAATAACAAAATTTCAACAATCACATTTCATAAAGTAGACAAAAAAGAATGATATCAACACAATCAAAACATTGACTTTTCAAATTGAAATGCATTACATGTAATAATGAAAGATCTTATGATAGAAACCAATGGAATATCAGTCAATGAGCTCTTGAAATTATATCTTCCCAAATGCTCTTTGAAAGTGTAACATCTTATGCAGCTGAAATTCGACACCACCAAACATGGCACACCAATATCCCCAATCGCCACTAGTAAGGGAGCAGATACCACCAGCAGTGACGCCACCATCACCACCACAAACCAAGCTACCCTCAAGAACCTCTTCACTTTCTCCACCACCCCACCTCCCTTCATGTCCACTTTGTATCACCGAGCAAATTGAAATAAGCGCGATAGTATATAGATGAAACCAAGTTCAAAATAAAGGCAAATTGACGTAAATTGAAATATTCATGATGATTTCAAATGCCAAATAGATGAAACCAGGCTCGAAATAAAAGCAAACTAATAACTTCACTATAGTTCGTCTGCCACGTAGATCACAAACATAAAAGGACAATTTCAAACTTTTAGATAGTTCGTTACCAAAAAGATCGAATTAAACCCAAAACGAATCACACTGGAAAAATATGCCCTCAAATATGAGTATATTCATCAAGTGGTCAAAATAATTTGCGAAATACTCATTTAGGTCTTAATGAATTTGGTACCCTACACGCCGCTGATGAAGGCGGAGGAAATGCCATAACGGTGGCGTTCATCCACCGCGGGAGGGTAACAAAAAGGAACAGAAAATGTTTTGGTGTAAACAGAGGATTTTCGGAGTTTCCCAAAACGTTGTCCGATTTCTCCGTTTTTGTGTTGACGTTTGTAAACAAATCTTAAGGATTAAAAGACAAAGTGGAGGGGGTGGGGGTTGAAGTGGGGAGAGGTCCGGCGGAGGTTTTTATATGGTGTGGCTTGTTGTACTAATTTGTAACCGTATTGGGTCGTTTGCTAGCTGCGTTGATCCTTCGATGTTTTAATACTTCGTATTATTCCTCAATTTTTTAGCTGATCTGTTATACACACCAGAATAGTGATTTCCTGTAGCTGGAAATTACTATTCTACCCCCCTATTTTGAAGTGTAGTAGATGAGGAAGATAAATGGGAGGGCAAAATGGTCATTTCCAGCAATAGTAAATCACTATTCTGGTGCGTGTATAGTGTTTTATTGTTTTAGACTATAACATAACAATTAAGAATTTCATAGTTATAGTATAAAAACTATTATAAAGTCATAATAGAGAAACTAAAGCAAAAATGTCTTGAAAATATAAAACGTCAACTGAAAAAAACAATTATTTTTAGTAAAACGACAAATAAAAAAGGTGGAGGGAGTATTTCTTTACTAGAATTTGTGAAGTCAATAGTATCACTTCTTCGTCCTATTTTTTAAGACTCGTTTTACTTTTCACGGTCGTCGAAATACGACTTAAACTAAATATCTCTCATTGATACTCGTAAAAACATTAAAAAGTGATATTTTCGAAAATATATAAAAAAAAACATCTAATAAGATCTCACATTATTATATTATTTATTATCGCGTAATAAAAATTCATGATCAAAGCTTTTAAAATTTGACTCTAAAAATATTAAAGACATTAAAGAAAAGGACAGAAGAAGTATAAAGATACTTCAATTCATGACACTTGAATCATATATAAAGTAATTTTTAAGTACCACTGAGTATATAAAAGGAAAATATATGAGATACTTAAGTACCCCCTTTTTAAATAGAAAAATAAAAAAATTAGGATATAAATGATTTTCTCACTAGTTTGATGTTAGTCGTCTCTTTTCTTGAATTTATGAATTTACTAATTGTATTGATGTTTTATTATTGTAATGTATTATTCATATTAATAAAGTCAAAGAGTACCCCCTTTTAAAAAAAATTAGGATAGAAATGGATATTAATGACACTTTAGTCACCCGAAATGACGAAAATATGAATCTTTTCTTCTTCATCTTTTCTTTATCAAATTTTCACAATTCTCATCCAACTACCAAATTTTCTTTATCGATTGCCCCTGAACTTTCATTATTTTGTCTATGTGGTCTCTATACTATTAGTTCTTGTCTCGCTTGGCCCCTAAAGTTTTGTTCTTTTCTCCCTTGTCCGATTCATTTTTTCCAACTTTAAAAGACAAAATGACTATTATACCATAACACTACTTTAAAAGTATAGGGGGCACGTAATAAATATTTTACATAATTAAAATAAAACTCCACTCCTCCTTCTTCAACACACCTAACCCAACCCCTACCTCTACCTTAACCCCCTAAACTTTCCATAACATATCATGCCCTCAGCGTAACTACAAATCTTGAAGGCATACAATGCTTGCCTCACACCAATCAACCTCTTCTTATCAACAGCGCCATTTATCTTCTCCTTCAACCTCTTGGCATTAAAAATCCGAGAAGCGACCTCCCTCTAAAAAATATCCAATCTAATGGAGCAACAATAGTGAGAGTTGTAATTGGCAGCTCAGCCGCCTGATGAACGGTCTACATACTTCCCAATTCCCTTCATTCCCATCTTATCTAAACCATATCAACCACCTCCCCACTCCCCTTATCATCCTTCACCTTAAAAATATTCGTAGAAATATCGATAAAAAAAACTCTCTAACTTCCCGCGATTCCACTCATAAAAAATCGCCCAAGCTCCTCATTCGAACATCATCCCGCGTTCTTCAAAACATCATACGCCTCATGAATTAACTACATATCACCGTACTTAATCCCATTGTCGAAGGGGGCACCAGATTTGACGAGGATAATGGATTTGGGTTTCTTGATGGAGAGGACGAAGTCCGGGCATTCTTAAGGGTACGATCTCGGATCTAGGTTTATTGAAAGTTTAAGGGTAAGGGTAGACGTAGGGTACAGTGGGGTAGGTTTGTTGAAGAAGAAGGGGGTGAGAGTTTTATTTTAATTATATTAAATAATTTAATATGTGCCCCCTTATACCTTTAGAGTAGTGTTATGATATAAAGTCATTTTGTTTTATAAAGTTGGAGTAAGAATCATGGGGTAAGGGAGAAAAGAACAAAACTTCAAGGGGCAGGCGAGACATGAGCTGATAGTTCATAGACCACACAGACAAGATAACGAAATTCAGGGGTATTCTGCTAAGGTTTATTTTTATTTTGCACCCTCTACTATTGTCGAAATTTCAAATTGCATCTTAATACTTTCCTAAGCCTCAGTTTGCACCTTATACTTCATTTTTTTCCATTTTACACCCTAAAATGCAAATTTAGACCCTGAACTAAAGTAAAAACAAGGGCACACTTGGAATACCACATTTGCATTTTAGGGTGCAAAATGAAAAAAATGAAGTATATGGTGCAAATTGAGGCTTAGGAAAGTATTAGGGTACAATTTGAAATTTCGACAATAGTAGAGGGTGCAAAATGAAAATAAGCCTTCGGCTAAAATGCCTAAACTAGCCAATTATAGAATGTTAATTGATTGTCATTCGGCATTTTTAATGCACTTTTAACTATATACATTTTTTAATCTACGTACAAATAACTAAAAATACAATATCAAAAAACAAAAAAAGTATATGGTATGAGATGAAACTGATTATTGAAATAAAAACAATTTAAAATGCACAGTTTATTTGTCGAAATGTTTGAATCTCAATGCGACCCTACTAAGTTGTAGCCCTGTTAAGAAAACATGGTATTGGTGGGTAATATTTTAAAATTAGAAATGTGTGATTGAGCATGGGGTCTATGGGAGAAAAGGAAATTGTGTAGGTCCAGATTTAGTATTTTCTTATCTTTTTGTCTTGATGACAGGGTAGTCCAGATATTAACGTTGGTTGTTTTTCTCAACCATCTTTATCCACCATTCACCTATTCTATACCTTTTTCTCTTTCCTTTTTTTTTTTTGACAATTCTCTTATTTGGGACCCTGCTCAAATTTGCATATTTGGCAGCTTTGTGAGGTGAGTATTAGTCACTAGTACAAAATCATTCTTAGACAGCACCACTTAGACAGCACAAATAAAAAAACGCAGTCTAAATTTCACTTAGACAGCGCTCCCGTGTCGCGCTGTCTAAGTGAGCCTTAGACAGCGCTCAAATGCGCGCTGTCTAACTGAATCATAATATTTTTGCCCAATTTCCATAAGTCCAATTCAGCACAGATAGACCTTCATCCCCAAATTCCCCTAGTCCCCAAATCGTCGGCAACCCCATCTTCGACCACAATCTTCTACCTCCAAATTGTCATTACCTTCGACCACAATCTTCTACCTCCAAATCAATTAAAGTCATCGTCCTTCACCAGCATTTTCTGCCCCCAGTCACTGTCGTCGACCTTCTTCACCATTTTCGCCCTTCACCAACATTCAATTATACCAAATCAATCGAACCCTAGCAGCCCAAATATCAATTAGCAAATATCTCTGAACAACTCAACGAAGATGTTGAAGACGGTTATATGTTATTTTCGTATTTTATTTTCCTTTACATTCTACATGTTCAGATCTGAATGTTAAGTGTTCAAATCTGAGTTGCAATTTTTCATTTTTTTTGTATCTAGTTGGTTTCGAATTGATTAATTATGGTGTGTTTTTCGATTTTTCTTTTCTTTATTTTTTATATATTTTCATTTGATTTTTGACAGTGTTTAGATCTGATTTTTTTTGTGTTAATAAGGAACTCTAAAATAAGGAAAATATACATCTTTGATTTTCTTTACAGGTGAGACTAGGTGAAGATAGCTGGAGACAAAGATATTATGTAAAAAAATTCTCAGTTGATGGCTCTGATGAAATTGAATGCTTACGGAAAAAAAGTGGTATTTATCTCTTTAGAAAATACTCTTTCTATCAAGTTTAGTACAGATTAAGCTTGTTATAGGTTGAGAAAATACTCTTTCTGATGCATTGTATTGCTATAAATATGTTCATGTCGGTCCAAATTATTATTACAAACCGTTAAACTCTTTTTGTAATTATCTATCTTTTGTAGTTAACATTTCATTCTTTTGAAAGGCATTTTCAACCGTGGGTATGCCAGAAGAGGTGTTGCTGAAGAAGGGATATGGCATGGAATGTGAATGGTTAGTGGAATCCAAACATTTCATGAATGTAGTTGTTAAAAAAAGTGGAGTATGGTCATACTAAGAAGTTGATTCCCTTTGTGTTATAACATTAAAATTTTGCGAAACTTCGTTTTATATGTAGTAAATCGTTGCACGAAGTTGTTGTATCAGCTTCCAAGAAATGCAGCATCAAGAATCCTCAAAATCCTGATGAGTTATATGAAAAAGTGAATGATGAGCAAGTTGCAAATACTGGAGGGAGAAAAATTCTACACACTGATGGATTCAAGTAAGTTCTTTTCGTCGAAGTAACCCTCGTTCTTAATATGATATTATGAGACAGCCTCGTTGAGGTCATGTGTTAACTTGGTGATGTGGTTCAAATGGACGAGTTACACGTACTTTGTTTTATTCCTCTACATTGTATTGTTTGTAGTTGATTTGTAGAACTGGACATGAATTTTGACACAAAGTACATTTTTATTTTATTGCAGATTCTTGGACAAGGTTGCTGTGATAACATCGGATGGGAACGAACAAGTTCAAAATCCATGGCGCCTTTGCACTGTTACTCAAGTGGAAGAAGTTAAATGCATACTAAGACTTCTTCTAATTTGGTTATGTACGATCCTTTACTCTGTTGTATTCACTCAAATGGCGTCTCTCTTTGTCGAGCAAGGTGCAGTCATGAAAACCAACATTGGAGACTTCCACATTCCTGCAGCAAGCATGTCTAGTTTCGACATCCTTCGCGTAGCAATCTGCATTTTCATCTACAGACGTGTACTCGATCCTCTTGTCGCCAGATTCAGGAAATCCAAAGGCCTCTCAGAGCTCGAACGAATGGGTATCGGATTGATCATCGCGGTTCTCTCAATGGTGGCAGCTGGACTGGTTGAAGTTTTCAGGCTAAAATATGCAGACAAAGATTGCACAGATTGTGAAGGTTCAAGTTCTCTGAGTATTTTCTGGCAAGTTCCTCAATATGTACTCGTTGGTGCATCCGAAGTGTTCATGTACGTCGGGCAGTTGGAGTTCTTCACCTCTGATCTAGTATCAATCAAGTATACTGGTTTTGTTTTTACTACTCAATTCTTTTTGTTGATTGGATTCATAATATTTTCTTGGTTTGATTCCTTCCCTATATTTTCTTAAGGTCATTTGCAAGCTTCCGTTCATCGAAGAAGATCGCTTATTGTCAAAAACTAGAAAGCTTCAGAGTGTTCTGAAGGTTATGCCACTTCAACTAGAAGGGCAATATTAATTACCTGTAACCTTAGTAAATTTTATGAAAGGCCTATTGTTTTTATAATTAAGGTTCTATAAAGGTTATATTAATTTCTAAATGCATGTGCCTTGAGTAATTTTAAAAATAGATTCTACATCTCATTAGACTATGCTCAATATTATATGAATGGAAACTATGTGTCGTCCTCTGCAGGATCACGAAATGATGAGAAATGCTGAAAGCAATGAGCTGCTGTTTGTGGAAAGGTCAACTCTGTTAGGTGCTTTTCTACTTCCTCTGTACAACAATATCCCTTCTTCAAAGCAATCTGAGGCTATTGAGAATGATGCAAGCTTGAGGTAATGTTTCTCTTATGTGTATCAACTGAATATTCATATATTTTACACAATTATATCAACTCTATATGTGTATCATGTAGGATGATAAATTTGTATATTTGAGTGTATCGGTTTTCTTAGTCAAATACTTAGTTGTAAGTGTTGTTTTCTTTTTCAGGATGAATAATGAAGAAGAAAGATGTGGATGTGAATGAAAGATGTTATTTTCTTTTAATGATTTTATGTAATTTTTATCACATTTAAATTTTTTTAATTTAAAATGTATTAGTAGTTTATTTAATTGAAGATAATTTTTGTTATTATTTGTCAGTTTAGTACATTTTTCCCTATTTTTGTATTAATAGATCTAAAATGAATATTTTATTTTATTTTTTTTTAAATTTTTTTTTTCACTTGGACAGCGCTCAATGAAGCGCTGTCTAAGTCCCACTTAGACAGCGCTCCCGTGTCGCGCTGTCTAAGTGCTTTTCACTTAGACAGCAGCCTCCGTAATAGCGCTCATATATGCTGTCTAAGAGCTTTTTTGAGCGCTGTCTAAGAGGTTTTTTGTACTAGTGAGTAGTATATCTGTATATGGTATTGGTAGTATTATTATATTGTAAGGAAACACTTTTTGTGTCTAAAATTCTTCAATTTTTTTTGTTACAATTGATAAATATAATACGGAGTACTTCTTTGTTTTAATATATTTGATTGTTTAAAATTTTTATCATGTTTCAAAATGTTTGATTTTACATTTCTAATGAACTTTCAAACCTATTTTGTCATTTTTGCTCCTATAAAGTAATTTTCTCTCTAATAAAGTAACACTTCAACACATTTATTTGAGTACATATTAGTAATCTTGCCCCGTTCCTTAGTAAGTATTTTTTTTCTCAAACAATCAAATATATTGAAACGGAAGGAATATTAAATATTGGACAAAATAAAAAATAAAAAAATTAGAAGTTGATCTCCAACATGATTTGAACTTTCAAAAAAAAAAAGACAACAACTATAAAATTATGTTTTCATTAAGTTGTAATATAAAAGTTTCATTTTAAAAATTAATTTATAATTTTCATGAAACCTACATTGTAAAGGACTTTCAGAAAAAATTATTATTTTATTATTGTTATAATTTGTTAAACTCGCTTAAGTTAGGACCTGAAAAATGTGGCATTGGATTTTTTAGATCACTGACAAAAATCTTTTTCACTAACTATTCAATTAACTCTGTTGTTATTGTATTTTTGGGGTCTTTTTTATCAAGGGTAATTGTTTAATTGAAGATTATACTTCGTATATCAAGAGCTTCAATTAATTATCTCCCCCAGTCATTTCTTTCCTTATTTGTCTTAAAATCATTTTTCTGTCCATAATCCATGGAACCCCCCGATCATCTTCGCCACACTACCATTATCTTATCCCAAGTTGTTTGTAACTTTTTGGAGGATCAATGGTGGTAACAATCAACTATATATTTATAAGATATTTTTATTTTATTGTTATTATCTAAATATTTAATCATCGTTTTCTTATAAAAGAAACTAAAATTCAAGAAAATTATTATTTTTCAACTTTTACTTTTTTCTGTTTTATAAAAAAAATTAAAACAAAACATTTCTCTTTTTTTCCTTAATTGAAAATTGTGTCTTTTATTAGTTAATTAGTTTTTCATGTTTTATTAAAAATTATTTAAAAAAGAAAATTTAAAAAAGTTAGTTTTTCAAAGAAAGCGAAAGAAAAAAAGATTAAAAACTTACGAAATGCACCCAAAATCTTTCAAACGGCCCAGTGACCAAGTTTTTTCAAAAAAATGCAGTTGAGTGATCCAACATGGTCCATTTAAAATGAAAGTGATCGAATTGAAAATATTAGATACTTTCAGTGATCTTTGATGCCATTAACCCTATTATATATGATGTTATCATTGGAGCAAAATGTGATCACGCTCACATTAAGCGTCCCCTCACGCCGAACTCACAGCTTGAAAGGGAGTAAATTACGGTACGATCCCCAAGAACATGTGAGTTTTGGTTAAGGATATATTGCTATGTCAATAAATGTAACTAATTAAGGACACAAATCAAAAAGAAAACTCCAAACTCGATTTCAGCACATGTTATTCTTAGTAACATATTTTTTGTATATATATGAGTGATAAACTAACACATTTTGAAGGATATGTGATTCATGAAAAACGTTTTGAAATATAGGTGGCGGATCAAAAATTTGTAGTAATTAAGACTTTAATTTGATAAATCTATTTTGATTACATCTAATTCACTTGTTCGACAAAAGGTACGTTTTTATACAATAATCGCATTGTAACGGATATAGTTTAGTGGTAAAAGTGTATTTTATTCTATTACCCCTTTATTAGTTTAAAGGGTATTCGGTTTGATTCATTTTCCGATCAAAAAATCGAAATATAAAATTAAAATGTAATTTGAAGGGCGTCCATTATCTAATGAATAGGACAGAGGCCTTCTGAACCTTAGTATAGGTTCAAATCCTATTGGATGCATTTCTTTTTCATATATTTTTTAGATTTTAATATCAAGAGAAAGGCTTTTTGAATAATTTGAATCTTTTATTTTATTTTTAGATGAAAAAAAGTGTGATCGATTTCAATCGATGTCAAAACCTTTTTTTTGTATAAGCATCACATGTGTTAAAATACACATCCTGTAATACCCGGCCCAAAGTGGGGATGTGATATGTTTGATATGATTGGTACTACTCATACCATCAAGATGTATCTTCTTTTCGGTAGCTCAACTCAGAAGAACTCCATAGTTAAGCGTGCTTGACCTGGGGTAATTCTAGGATGGGTGACCCACTGGGAAGTGTCCCGGTGAGCACATGAGTGAGGACAAAACGTGCTGGAAAGACCCGTGGTGGTTTGTGAGGCCAGTCCATCAAATCAAATAACGTTCCGACCCAGTGTTCAGGGGCGGGGCGTTACACATCCCACGTCGAAAGTCGATGTTTTTCCAAGTCAATATATAAAATTTTAGGTTATTCCCTTTATTACCAATTAATTTTATAATAGAATTTCATAGACTATTAATAACATGTTAATAACAAAGGTTTCAACGAGGAAGAAATTGCTTATGATGGATAACGCATCTACACATAATTATGGAGGCAACAATTATATATGAAACTTGAATTTGAATGTTGAACAACATTTGTCTACGTTATTCGACCCTTTTTCTTATACTATAATTTAAGGATAACTATACCCATATCATATCCCTACTATGAAATATATGTACTCCCTCCATCTTTAATGGTCTGTTTGGATTGGGATGAATCAGGGAGAATTTAGTTTTTTTTTGTATTTGGGAACCTAATAATTTTCTACCTAGGAGAAACTATTCCCCTTGATTCACCCTCATTACCCCTCATTCCCTTCCAAATCTCTACCCTCCAAATCCAAGGGGAATCAAGGAGAATACAATATTAAACATTAAAATATATTCTCCATGATTCCTCTAGTTTAAAATCATGGTACCCAAACAACAATAAAATATATTCTCCCTGATTCCCCCTGATTCTCTTCCCCTTAAAATTCTCCTCCCCATGATTCACCTCAATCCAAACGGACCATAAATGATTGTCACATTTGACTTTTGGTGGTCAATAAAACACGATTTAAAACATAAATATCTCTTATTCTACATGCGAAAAAATTATAATAAGTTGATATTTCAAAAATATATATTGAGACGAATCTAACGAGGTCATACAAGACTATATTATTTCTTTTGATTGGTAAAACATACGGAAGTTTGAGACAAATATATAATGTCCATATAACTTCACAGTTTAATTTTTTTGAAAACAGGTGTTATTATCATATAATCAAATTCAATATAGTTATTAGACTAGTATGTAATGCATTACCATGTTGCCGGTCATATCATCATATGACGACACCTCCCACTAGTTTAAGCATTCAAAATTTGAACTATCCATTTTTCATAATGATTAATCATTTACTCACTTACCCTTTTAAGTTGATTACTTTTATCGTTGATGTTAACTATTGTATGGCGAGTCAATGGTTAATCAACACGTCTACCATGCTATGACTTTTCAGGGGTAAAATAGTAATTTCTTATCTAAAAGACTTTCAAAAAATAAAAAATGGGGAGATTATAATCAATCTCAAATTGATTTACATGTGAAATTATATTTTTGCCTCTGGAGAAAATCTTGTATATAGATTGGTAAATTTGTTAACTTCACAAAATAGTTAACAAGTAAAATAATTAAATAATCAACTTAAAATGTTGGTGGCCGAATATAAAATCATAATATTCATGAGTGAGTAAACATAAGATTGTTGCACTCTTTCACCCGAACATAAATGAAAAAAATCTCAACAATACCTTTACTATAAATCTACAATGCCCATATACAGAAGAAAAAACTGTGTGAAATAACACCTTCCCTCATCAACTCACAAGTCATCGATCCAACAACCAATTCAACACGTATCTATCACAATAACTTAGACATATAACTGTCCAGAAGATAACAAAAATAGTCAGAAAAGGAACATATAAGAAACAAATGTATATCGACAAATTGACCAACTGATGGGCCACCTTATATTTAACTCATAGCAGCATTTAAAAGTTGTAAATAATTATTTCAATTTCCATATATCATGCATGCCGGGCTAATTCAAATATCCTCAAGTGTCATTTAAAAAGTCCATTGGTTTACAATTATAAGTTTATTTATTCTGCACCACGTACAAATGTACAATTCTTAAAACATAATGTCAAATTGTTTATACACCCATAGCTAATGAGATTAAAAAATCCGTATATATAAATTTTTCAATAAACAAACGAATCGGTATACTATATACTATATTCACTCGATCTCCAAGAAACATGCCTCAAGAGTCAATGATGAAACAGAGCTTATTAGACACCTTAATTTATTTAATAATTGAAAAACAGGCTACAAACTCCAAAGCCCCAAGCCATCAAAAGCATGAATAATAATGGGCATACCTAGAGAAACTGAACAAAGTGAGAACCAAAAGTCAAAAAGAACACCATGGATGGGGCTACAAATAGATTAGATCATAAAATAAGGACTGGAGTACAAAAGGCATGATAAGGTAACATGGGATGAGCAATGAATAAAATATGAGAGTTGAGGTGTTAGCCATTCAATGTGGTTTGAATGTTACACTTTGTCTATAATAGGAGGATGACTATGTGCTCGACTACATGAAAGAAATATAGATCGTGGAATGTATGTGGATCAACTTATCAAGAATTTGTCTTTTAACGACTTCAACATAAGATTTGCTCTTTAATCGAGTCCACGCTGCGTGAAGAGGCAATAATGCTACATTAATTTACTACTCTAACTCTTTTCAGATTGAGCGAGCTATGCCCAGAGGAGCAAGGGAATTACACTTTAGACTACGTAAAAATGTATATTATACATCCTAAGTGCACTCACGTCAGTCTTCTTAAAATTTTCTTTAAAATACACTTATAACCGTCGTTTTTTTATTTTTGAGGTTATTTTTCACATGTTTACTTTAGCAGCTTTCTTCTTATTCACTTACATTGAAGAAAATAGAAGAAAAACTTGGTAACCATAATATACACATTGTGAAAATTTATACCATTTGAAAGAGTGTGTAAATTATTTAAGGGACTCAACCAATTTTAGGGGAACTGATAAAATAAATTTTTCTCACATTTTTAGTTTTTCAACCCCTATAATAATTTTTAGGTAAACTGATGTGAGTGCTCTAATATGACGACAGATGTTTTACTTATAATTACTATGCTTGGTAATGTAACATGGGTCCAAATAAATCGTAATTCGTATATAAATACATTTATTATTAGTAGGGTCGATCAAGATCATGGTGGATTGCCGGTAAGGAATGGTTCCATTTGCGTGACCCAGTGAAGGTGATTGGAATTCGTGAGTTTAATGGATATATAGTGGTGAGCATGATTCAATGGAGTGAGTGGTGGAGGAGGGGGTGTGTTAATATGCTGGTGGTAAGAAACAGTAGATGGTGATGGCGTTTGAATGAGTGGGAAGGATGGGAGATGAGAGGCAGAATGATTCTGTGGTGCGTGTTCACTGGTGGGAGGTGTAAAAGTAGATTGGAGGGGTGAGGAGGCTGCCGTGAGTGGTATGGGCAATGATAAGGCGACTGAAGTCAGGGAGATGTCGACAGGAATAGAGGTAGAAGCGGTCATCTCGGCTGATACCATATTGAATCGGAACACAATATAGTAACAAACACAATTATCAAATGGACTCTCTCAATTGTGTAGAGGTCCTGCTATGTATATATATTAATCATATTACAAGAGTTGTATATAACAAGAACTCTATACAACAAGGACTCTATATACTTATCTAGTGTAACAAACTCCTATAACAAAATGTAGTAATTATCACTAATAATTAAACTATAAAACATAAAATGGGGAAGGGATGCCTCTAACCTGCGCATCGCAGTAGGCAGACGGGCTTAAAATTATTGTACCTTGTGCACAAAAAGTGGTACCTTACGGGTCAAATGGGCTAAACCCGAATCCGATGGATCCATATGCGCACCTTACCAGATTGTTCATGTCAGAAACACAATGTCAGCAGTCTTCTTCTCTTTCATCTTCAATCTCAACCTTACAATTTTTTCGGCTACAATTCGACCGTTGATGACAAGTTGTTAGCTACAAGCTTCTACTGTTGCATTCAATCTGATCCATTCATATTTTGGTCTTCAAAATCCACCATTGATTTGGTTGTACTCTCTTGGACCAATTAATTGCCAATCAATGCAATTCAGTTCACACAGATTTTCTAACTGTTCTTTAATATCAATGTAATAAATGCTGTGTGAGCACAAAATCGTGAGTTTTATTTTTCCTACAATACCTACACAGGTCTATCTTTTGAGAGGAAGCATGGTTGTGAGAGCACAATATGAGGTTGGTGGTCTCCCCTAAACTACTGTTTATAGAGCTGAATATAGCTGAATTATATAATGTTTCATCCTATCAAGATATTTAAAATTGTATCTACTTTCATTTTCTTCACATTTCTGTTATTTGGTCTTTGCTATGTATGTTCTTTTCTTCCAAATATTTTATGTTGTCATTGTTATTTTTTGTTATGATCTAGAACTTTTTATGTTTTAATCCTTCTTTCATATCCATGTTATTTAGTTTGGGTAACTGGATTTTCTGCAAAATTGTTACCAACACTTTACGTGAGTGTAATCCTTCATTTTACTATGAAGTTTCTTCATGTTAACATACATTTTCGAAACTCTGTTTATAGAAACCATAGTTTCGGTTTCATGTGTATTTGTTTACTTTCACTATGAATATAGTAGTGCCATCTTTTTCCAGCTTCATACCAACATTCATCGTTGATGTAACTGACCTCCTTCATTTTACTATGAAGTTCATATTTAACTATATTAACGGACAATTTTTAAAGAAATTATGTTTATAGGGACCATAGCTTCAGTTTCATGTCTATTTCTTTACTTTCACTTCAATATAGTAAGCACCTCTCTCTCTGACCTTTACTAACAGAAGCAAGAGTTTTGTATGTAAGTGGATCTTTATTTTGGTATAGATTGCTTATATAGACAAAGCCTTTTTGGAAGTTTATTAATGGAAACCAGCTTTTTGCTTCAGTTTGTTTTCGGAGGCTTACTAATAGAAATATCATTCAGCCTTGAGGGTGAATTTGCTTCAGTTTGTTTTCGGAGGCTTAGTAGTACAAATATAATTCAGCCTTTAGGGTGAATTTGTTATTCTGATATATTGATATGTTAATGTAATTGTTATTTGACTACCTCTTAATGTTTTAATATGAATCTCTCTAATGTGTTTTATTTGCAGTTTTACCCAGGTCATCGTTGCCATTCTCAGAGCTGTTGCTTTCTGTGGTATACTTCCTTTTTGCCTTTATTTTGTGTGCAATCCTTTCTGTGCTTATGTGCTTATGTGGCTTATTATATGCATGCCTTTATTTTTCCTAAAATCGCAAATTTTTTCCCTGTGTTGTACTTTCTGTGATTCTATTCCTTCTTTGGGATCTGCTAACCTATTTGGCAATGTCGCCATTTATTTTACAATTGATGATGCTTAGTTAACGTGTCGTTCTAGAAAGTTATGTATTTTCTTACATTTTGAGTTTATTAGCACCATAGACAGATATTATTTATTTATGGTTGGGGAAGAACGGCGGGCTCAAAAGAAGGCTTATTATGAAGGTATTGTTGTTTCGTGTGTTTGTTCACTTGGACATCTTATTGGTTACTATTATATAATATTTTGATTTTCTTAATTTTTTTATTGTGTTTTGCTTGTGTTGGCATTAATCCTTTTACCTATCCTGGTACCCCATCTGTTCGGTGTTGTCCCGTGTTGTTCCTTGTGTGGTGGTATAATCAGCCAACAAAGAGGCCATCAACAAAAAGCGCCGAGAATTGACTCTTGTTCCTTCAATCAGGGATGCTGTGAATAAGCGCCGTCGGGAACAGTATGCAGGTATTTCGTGCTGTTTTTTCAGACCCCATAACAAGTCAAACAGTTTTTATACATTTCAAATTTGTAGTCATATACCATATACAAAGTATATGGGCTGATGCTCCCTTGGCTTTGCCTTGATAGTATAATCTGATCTGAGGTTAAATAAAATTGAGAATAAGTATCTATGTTCCTTTAGGTTACAAATTATAGTTATTTAGCACGTCACAATGACTTACACTATGATAATATATACAGCCGAATCATGCTCACAATAATCTCAATTTATGGACTTTCTTATTTTGTAGCTAAGCGAGCAGCTTCAAAGGTGGCTGAATCTCCACCTACAATTCCTATTATCAATTCAGCCGGACCATCAGCTAACCTTCATCTTGTTGGAGGTACTTCTATCATATCCTATGTTTAACTATATTGTGATTATAAATGTTCATCATGAGGTGATGTTGTAAGTAACATATTGTTTCTTTGTAGTTTCTTCACGTAAATATAATAATGTTAATTGGTTGATTGCTATGGTTTAGTTCAAATGTCTTCACCTTCTGCTGATTTTCTGCTACCTCAAGGTATAATCATGAAAAAAATGGCTGGCAACCTACTAAATAATTGTACTAATATGTTACCTCGACATAACAGAAATCGGAGGGGTTCTGTGTCTCCCTGGTACAAAAATATCTCATCAGATTATCGTAAGGTTACCTTTTTATAATTTTCCATCGGTTGCATTAACATCTTTTTGATAACTACATAGGCCCCGTATGACCATCCTGAATGTTAAGAGAATAGAAACTCTTAGACCTGCAGTAAACTACTTAGACAAATAGATAGGACAATGTTATTACCTTTAAATGTAGTTAACCATAATTCCTGAACTTTGTTTGCATCCTCTGTCTGAACGTTCGAGCATCCACTTCAATCTTGGGGTCATCTGGAAATGTAGTTAACCATATTTAATAGTGAGGCACTTACATAAGTTTGAATGCTTCTCTTATTACACGGTTACTTGATAAATTTCAGTTGTTTATTTCAATTATATATAATAATGTTGTGTTCATGTCCAGTTGTTGCAGATTGGTCTGCTCCTGCTAATGCACGGCTCCCCACACAAGATAAACGCACCTTAGTATTACGGAGGGTGCGTCCTTGTCCGTACTGTAAAGCGTATAAATTTTATCGGGAAACTCCACATTTCTGCTGTGGTGCTGGGCAAGTGTCTATTGCCTCAACTGTTTTGCCAGAATATTTAGTCCGGCTCCTTACAGACCAGAGTGAAGATTCAAAGGATTTCCATATGATGATTCGTACATACAATAATCATTTCGCCTATAGTTCAATGAGTATCCATTGTGATGTGGACCTTCAGAGGCGGAACCATGGTATCTATACTGTTCGTGCGCAAGGCCAAATACACCATTTCTTGAATGATCTACTCCCTTCCGACCCTGGTGCAATGTCTGGTCTTCATTTTTATTTTTACGATCCTATTGAGCAAGTTGCTGGGCGGACTGCTTCTCTTCCGCGGCTCAAACCTGCAACTATTAAGGGACTGGTTAAGGTTATGGAGTCAAGTCCTTATTCAAGTTTCCTAAGAAATCTATCAACGCTTGAACAGTTGGATCAATATTGTATCATTATTAAGACAGATTCTACACTTGATCAAAGGGTATATAATAAGCCAACCACCACTGAAGTAGCTGGAATATGGATTGAGGATGAAAGCGTTCCTACAAAATCGTATGAGCGTGATATTCGTGTTTATGCTCACTCAGGCCACAGTCATAATATCCAGTACTACTATTCTTGTTACGACCCCCTTCAATATGTTCTCATGTTCCCTGCTGGCGAGCCAGGGTGGCACGGTAATATACCTACTGTGGGTTCGGTTCTTGATGAAACACAGAGTAGTGTAGAAACTCCTGCTGATGATATGCTTAATGGTGGGCAACCAGCCTCTTTAGATGATCTATTAACAAATGAAATAGCAGGTAATCTGTGATTTCATGGTTCTTCATGCATGCAGGATACATACCTTGTTTTCAAGATAATCTCAAATATTTTTGCCAACTGTTTTGCAGGCCATAACATTTCGAGGAAGCGATATAAGCAAGGTGATTACATTCAGTGTGGGAATATTATTAGGACTAACAAGCGGTCCACTGTTAGTTGTAGACAATATTATTCATACAAACTTCAGATCCGCTTGTGTGACACGTCTTACTTATTACGGTTTGGAAGACTTCTTCAACAATATGTGGTTGATATGTATATCAAAATTGAGGCAATGCGGCTAGCTTATTTTGAACACCACCAGGATAACTTGCGAGTGGATCATTACAAGGGCGTACAGGACAGTGTTGTTGCCGGTATTGTGAGAGGAGAATGTGTGGGGATGCGCGTGTATCTACCAGCAACATTTATCGGTGGGCCTAGAGACATGCGCCATCGTTACTTGGACTCGATGTCCCTTGTGCAACAATTTGGCAGACCAGATATCTTTTTGACTATCACTTGCAATTCCAATTGGCCTGAGATCAAAGAGTGTCTGGCACGTGGCGAGGAAGCACAAAATAGGCCTGACTTGGTTGTCAGAGTGTTTAAAGCTAGACTATCGATTCTGCATGATAGGATCATGAAAGATAAAATATTTGGAGAAGTCGCATCTGTCGTTCATGTGGTAGAATTTCAGAAAAGGGGGTTGCCTCATGCCCATTTTTTGATCATATTAAAGCCTTCTTCCAGGCTACTTACTCCAGAGGCCTATGATAGATTTGTTTGTGCCGAGTTGCCAGATAAGCATTCAGACCCTTATTTATATAGTCTTGTTGTAAGACATATGATGCATGGTCCCTGTGGGCAATTGAATTCTGAAAATGTGTGTATGCGTGATGGCAAGTGTAAGAATCATTATCCAAAGCCTTTCTCAGAGCACACGGTACATGGAAAGGGCAGCTACCCTGTATATCAGAGACGAGATAATGGAAGGTCTGCAATGGTTCGGGGTCACAGTCTTGATAATTGTTGGGTCATACCTTATAATCCTGCCCTTCTTGCGGAGTTCAATTGTCATATCAATATTGAAATATGTTGTGACATACGTGTTGTCAAATATCTTTACAAATATGTGCATAAAGGACACGATCGTGTTGCTTTTAGGATTAATCCTGATAATGCTGGGCAGAATATTAATGAGATTGATAACTTTAGGAATGCACGTTGGGTTTCTCCTCCTGAGGCTGTATGGAGAATATATGGATTTCCACTAAGTGGCATGTGGCCGTCTGTGGTTCAGTTACAAGTACATTTGCCAGACTTCCAGACCATACGCTTCGAAGATGATGCAGATTTGGAAGAGTTGATGAGAGACGAGAGGTCAAAAAGAAGCATGTTGACTGAGTTCTTTCATATGAATGCTACTGATGCAGAAGTCCAGGCATTAAATTGCCTATACAAGGAATTTCCATCACACTATGTTTGGAACTCTTCAAAGCGGAAATGGACTAGAAGGAAAAAGGGTGTTGTTGTTGGTAGGATGTGTACAGTCAATCCATGCGAAAATGAGCGCTACTACCTCCGGATACTGTTACTTAATGTTCGTTGTCCTAAATCATTTGAAGATTTGTTAACGGTTGATGGTGTGTTAAGTGAAACTAACCAGGAATCAGCATACAAACGCGGGCTACTTCATCAAGACGACGATATTGACAAGTCAATGGAGGAAGCATCTATATATCAGATGCCTTTGCAATTACGGATGCTATTTGCTACGTTGTTATACTATTGTAAGCCATCAAAGCCTCAGGAATTGTTTCAAAAGTTTTATAGTTCCATGGCTGAAGATTTTGTAAGAAATAGGGATAGGCTGCGATATACAGATGGAGATATTATGCATAAAGTACTCTTTGGTATTAATGACACCCTCAAATCTCTGGGTAAGAAAGTAGATGATTATCACATTGTTCCTTTTTCATTCACGCCTACTGATTCAGAACAGATGACTAGGGAAGTCACTTCAGAGCTAAGTCTGCCTGTTCCAGATGCTGATCTTCAGTCACTTAATGCATTAAATGAGCAGCAAAGGTATGCATTCGATGTCATATTCAATCGAGCAATGGCTGATACGGGTGGTGGCTTCTTTATTGATGGGCCTGGAGGGACAGGTAAAAGCTTTATCTATAAAGTTTTGCTAGCGCATATAAGATCTCGTGGTTTTATTGCTTTAGCTGTCGCTACTTCTGGTATTGCATCTTCGTGCTTTCTTGGAGGTAGAACGGCTCACTCTAGATTCAAGATCCCTATAGATATCAGTTCGGGTGGGAAGTGTCAGGTTTCATTTCAAAGCGGAGAAGCCTATCTCATACGGAATTCACGCATTATCATTTGGGATGAGGCACCAATGGCGCATAGAACAGTGATTGAAGCTCTTGACAAGTTATTGCGAGACCTTTGTAAGAAAAATGTATTATTTGGCGGTAAATTGGTTGTCTTTGGTGGAGATTTTCGCCAAGTTTTACCTGTCGTTAGGGGGGGCAATAGAATCCAGCAAGTAAGTGCCACTATGATGAGTTCTACCATGTGGCCTTCTCTTACTAAAATTACCCTCACTCATAACATGCGTGCCCGTGAGGATCCTGGATTTGTTGAATATTTGATGCGCATTGGCAATGGAGAAGAGCCTGTTAACAGTTTGGGGCAAATTGAATTACCCGCACCCATGGTTATTCCATACACTACTCATGATGATTCTCTAGAGTCTCTCATCTCTTGTGTTTATCCACATTTGGATATGTTTGTCACCAGTCCTTTCACAATGATGAAGCGGGCTATTCTTTCTCCGAAGAATGAGTTCGTTGACAATATAAACCAGATGCTTATAGATCGTTTTGCTGGAAATCAAAGAGTCTATGTCAGTGATGATAGAGCTAAACATGATGGGGACCAGGGTGACTACCTTGATTATCTTAACAGCCTTGAACCACGAGGACTTCCACAACATCGGTTGATACTGAAAGAAAATTGCCCTGTTGTATTATTGCGCAATATTAATCCACTTGAAGGATTATGCAATGGTACCAGGCTGATATGTAAGGACCTCAAACCTCATGTTGTTGGAGCAATAATCGCGACTGGTCAATTTGCTGGTAAATATGTTTGGATTCCACGCATACCACTGGAGCCGAACCCTGGGGACAACAAATACCTAATACCATTCGTTAGGAAACAACTTCCTCTACGTCTTTGTTTTGCGATGACAATAAATAAAGCACAGGGTCAGACTCTCGATTATGTTGGATTGTATCTCAGGCAACCTGTCTTCTCCCATGGGCAACTATATGTTGCACTCTCGCGAGCACGGCGTGGAGACTGTGTTAAAGTTTTGATTGTACCTCCAACCTATAATGACGAGGGAACACGTTTGACATCAAACGTAGTATACACGGAAGTCCTTGCGCAAGCAAGGGCTGGCTGATTTTGTTCAGCCTCTCTCATGAAAACCTTTTTGGTGTTTTGATTGTACATATTGAGTATGATTAGTGATAGCTTTTATAATAGGGTCCTGTCAATTCTCTTTTGGCCTATTCCAGCAGCCTTCTTTGAAAATCGCCCTAGCCACCAGGAATGTCGGCTCTCTCATAATAAGGTTACTGGTATCTCTGTGCCATCTATGCATCATGTTAATTCTGATATTATTTGTCTATATTCTTATTTATATTAAATACTTACTGTTACTAATTATTTCTGTCTTCTCTTTTCATCTACAGTTGTGAAGTCTGTGCAAGAATGTCAATGGAGATTCCATCTTTCTATTTGGTTATCATCATTGGAGGGGGTTGGGGGCTTTAAATAGTGTATTATTGTTCTAAGTTGTTTGCAGATATATTTGCATTTGAATGTTTGCCGTTGCGTGCCTTCCAATGTATGTGTGCTTTTGTGCTTAGAATTTTATATGTTCTTTCAGTTTGAGTGGAGTCTCTATGCCTCGAGTTCTTATTTTTCCCGCGCAATGAATAATTCCATGATGAGTTTGTGATCTTAAAGGCTGATGTTCTTTTCAAACACTTATTTTTACTATATGGTGTTATTTAACATATCTGCATTACTTGTATGTATCTGCAGCATCTTCCTCCAAAAGAGAAAATGGGAGAACCTATGATGATGATTACAGAAATTCAGAATGAGACTGCAGATTGGACTGCCAAGATAACTGTTACTGAGGAATTGCCAATGCTGGTTGGCTATCAGCGTGGTACCAAATATAAACGATACATCTTCACTGATGATGCGGCAAGTATTATTTGGGCTTTTCGCATGCTATCTGGTTTCCACCAAGTTTAGTATTCTTTAACTAACATGTGTCTTTCAAACAGGGCAATACAGTACCTGCCATTGTGTTTGGTAATGAAATTCCAATCTTCGAGAAAACGTTGCGCTTGCATGGTGTGTACAAGATTTCTAATGCTCGTGTTAGGCAGCCTGCTGAAACACAACGTATGCACGGCTATTATTTGGACTGGGTTCTTCAGCGGAGCACTCTTGTTCGCCCTATGCGTTCTGAAAAACCAAACCTAGGCCATTTTCTTGAGGACATCACCCCTATTGAGATGATTACTGATGCAATGGCTGATCAGGAGGCAATTATCAGTAAGAATTTCTTTTTCTTTTTCATAAAAGATATCTATAATTGTTTCATCCCACATCTCTTCTACAATAGGCTAACTTTTCTATATGCTTTTTCTGATTACTTATGTTGTTTATTGTTTTTTCCCCAAGATGTCATGGCAGTAGTAATCAAAGCTGAACCTTCTAAGAATGTTCCAACTAAATTTGGCCAGGGGAATGTACAACGTTTTACATTGGTCGACACAGCGTAAGCTCTTCAAATGGACTCATTGTTTTTCTTTTTATTTTCAAATAGTTTGTCAGCTAATGTTGGAATATTTGCAGTAGGAGACCTATACCGCTTAGCATTTGGGGGCAACTAATCGAACAAGTTGGTGATGCTCTTACTGAAGCAGCGACTAATCATTCTGTTTTAGTGGCTAAACGAGTTCTTGTTAAAAGCTATCGTGGTGAGTTCTGTTAATAGGCCTTTGGCAAAATAGTATTAACATGTGCAGTTGCATTTTCAGTAGGATGTTCAACCTAATTTTGGATTCCAACTATATTGTAGTGCCACAGCTTGCTTCAACAAATGCGACCTCTTTTACAATTGACCCCCCCATTGAACGCGTTATGGAGCTTAAATCATGGTTAGTGGTACTACATTGATTGTCGAAAAATATCTGATAATGGCAACTTCTTATTATTTGACATCAAAAGATATATTGGATGTCGTTAATTATTCATCATGGGATTTTAATGAGGAAGCTAAAACAATTCAATGTTATTATATATGTGTAAAGGTTTGGTTCTGTTGCTGAGATGGAGATGCCGTCTCTTTTGGCTGACTATTCCATTTCTTACTACAAAGATTTGGTCGACCGAAACATTGTTAAGAAGTATTCAGTTGGGGAAATTGAATCTACCAACAAGGTTTGGTTTCTTATTTATTGTGTTATGACAGTATAGAATTTTTTTAATATGGATATTATTTTTTTTCCTCTATTAAAATAGTGTGGAGATTTCTGGGCACGTGCGTTCCTACAGCTTACGGATGGGCCTCAACGTCTGCACTATATCGGTTGTAGCAATTGTTACACACGAGTCAGCTCTCGTGTCAGTGTTCAATACGATTGCTTGTTGTGTAATAAGACTGTGACTGCATCAATAAGGTAACATATCAGAAACCTGAAATATATAGCTCATGTCTGATTAGCTAATATACATCAGTTTATTTACAGTTGGTAGAATCCTCTATTATTGTATATGTAGGCCTCGTGTATCAATGGACATATACGATCACAGTGGCCGCATCACTGCTGGCGCTATAGAAATAGTTGCAGAGAGTATCTTGCAGTGCACTAAAACTCAATTGGCTAGATTCGTAGCTCAGGTAATGCATTTATCATAGCCATTAAACCAGAGTGGGGAAAATCATCTTCCCCTAAGGCGTTCCTACTTTTTGCAGGGTATTGGTTACGACCTTGAACCAATTAAGGCTGAATTCCACGACAAGATGTACCTTGTGCTGCTCCGTCGTTCCCATAGCAAGCGATCTGAATCACAGACTAGAATGCTCCTGGTAGCATATTTTGATGACACATGTCCACCGGAGAGTAGTTCAACTAACGCTGGAACATCTCATGTTGAGTGCCTTCCTCATGCAACTGCGGAGATTACATCTATTGAGGCTTCTGTGGTAGATCTTGTGCCCAATATCTCTAAAGAACCAACTGAGAGCCCCTTGAAATTGTCTCCACTTAAACGCCAAATAGAAAACATAAACATCGAAAGTGGTAGGTATATTAATCCAGCTAATTAAATGATGGTATTTATAACTATGCATATTACTCACTGGTGTATCCTTGTTACTAATTTTCAGGCAACCTTGTCAAAAGGGCGTTGTTTAAAGGCTCTGGCAGTGGCGATACTGATCCAGGTTTTGATTCCTCTGGTGTATCAGAATCAGCTGAAGACCTGTAGTCGCCTTAGTTGCGTTTGAGGCTGTCGTTTTGTGCTACTTGCAGACATATTAATCGCGCTTATATATTTCTGCGC
The DNA here is from genome assembly GCA_003412495.2 of Echium plantagineum. Classification (NCBI taxonomy): domain Eukaryota; kingdom Viridiplantae; phylum Streptophyta; class Magnoliopsida; order Boraginales; family Boraginaceae; genus Echium; species Echium plantagineum. The sequence goes on along the minus strand of CM016564.1, from coordinate 1,601,281 downwards.
TTATGTCCTGCTCGATAAAAGTTAACCTGTTCGTTTTGGATTATTATTTAGATGCGCTACAATATTCTAATATGTAATATTAATACTTCAAACTGCATCACGCTATACTTTTGCCTATGTATATGCAGCCTCTATATTAATTTAGAATATCTAACTTGTGCCTCATCCTCTCAATTATGTTTCGTATACTATTATTTATTTTCTTTACTCGAGCGTCATGATCTTAAGCGAATTTGAACATGGAACTGGTTGTTCATTTCTCGGAAATAAACATGTGGAGCAGTTTCTAACTGCATTTCATATGATATTAGTGTATATGTAATCTTTCTCTTCTTTGATGTCAATGTATATGTAATCTGTATCCTATTTTTTTACCATTATCGATTCACCATAACGAGGAGGGAATGTGACTGTATTCTTACTTTGATTGCGCTACCTGACGTCGATGTATTGTTCCAATCTATAACTGATGCAGGTTGATTCTAAAAGAATTGTCAGACCGATTAGAAGATATTGGTCTGATTGAAGGTCTTTCCTTCATTTTTTTCATCTTTTCTGTGGTAATTTAAATTTATAATGATTCACATAATTATAGCTTCAAATTTTGGTACAACTAATCACCCTTGTAACTTACATTAGTTCACATCAGATAGCTGAGTTTTCTTCTTCTTTTATTAAGATTCTGATTTTTTCTATTTGTCAGGTTTTGATTTGAATCTCTTAACATGCTTTTGAATTAGAGTAGGGAAAGAGGGTGAAGCTTCCACAACGATTGAAAAGAGAAACATAGTTTTACAGAAATAGATATATTATAGTTGCATCAGATGGATAGATACATGATACATAGAAAACACTCCTAAACATACCAATAATAACAATATACATATACTTAAATAGACACTTAAACATAGATGGTCATTCTAAAAACCATATGAAGACACCTTAGCTTATATCATGAGATTTATGCTAAGAAAAGGGAAAGCAAAAGATATCTAATATTATCCATCGAATACTATCCCATTGATGCTAACAAAAGTCAAGGCATCGCAGCACTTAGATCAGCCTGTAGTATGAACGAGACCATTCATAAACAGCTTCCCAATTGTCATAACCAACGACAATCATCTCAAACTCCTCGGCATCATTGAGAAACAAAAAAATCTTGAAACCAACTTCAAAACCACATGCTGCCACCAGATCAGTCCAACGTTCGCCACGGAAATAACCCAGCCCCACATACACATTTTCAAATAAACGTTCTCCACTACGTATAGCGACAACCGGCTTCCTTTCAACACGAAGATGTTGTGCGAGGTTTGGAGGGACACGCTACAAATGCCCAAAAACATATTAAGATCTACATCCTAATATATTGTCCTAACAGATTTAAACAAATTACAGCCAAAACTCACCATAGAGAAATAGTTGTTCTGCTCAAAGATGCAGACACCACTGGGGAGAGCAAAAAAGAGAGCCATATACTGAGGATAATAGCTTGTACGCACGACAACAGCTTGTGCATCAGCAGCAAAGTCGCCTTTTTCTAAAAGCTCGCTCTCGATATCAAAAGGATTGGCGTTTGAGTTCCATGCCGTCCTCAGTCCCATTCCACCCTCGAATTTCAGGATCGAGAGTGACTGTCCCCCACTGTAAGCAACCAGAATAATTGTCCCTGTCATCAATTTTGCTCTACGAACAATTGTGCCCCATCCACTACGAAGTTCCCTCTGACGAACAATTACAGCAATTTTCCTGCCTCCATATCGGAAGACAACACAGCCATCGCCATGAACATTAAGTCCCCCAGTAAATGAATCAGGTAGAAGCTACATCAAAGGCAGAAATTAACATTTTCATACATTCTTTAAAGATAATTTCAGGGCATTAAAGTAAAGATATTGGGATTACCGTCTTTAGACCAACAGCATAATCTATCGTGAAGTAGCAAGTTCCAGCTTGCATTAAGAAGAAAATATGATTAAATGAATTGATAGGATCAAATATCATTAACAAATATAAACATACAAATATACCTTCTATTATCATTGACATGATTCACTCCAAAATGATATTGATAGCTAGATAGTTTTTGTGAGAAAAAAGGGCAAACACTCCAATTTATAATGTCAATTTCGTCCAAAAGGTTAGATAAAATCTCCTTCAAATCTGGAGATGTCATGTTATTGTACTCTACACTATTTGCCTAGCTCACTGGTGAAAGGATGAGTTTTGAACAACAGATAAAGATTTCATTTGTACCTTCCTAAAATCCGAAAACAAAAATGAACCAACTGCTCTTTTTTTTTTTATAAATTCTGTCAATTTCATCCAACAAGTTAGACCAAATCTCCTTCAAATCAGGACCTGTCACGTTATTGTACTATAAACTATTTCCTTTGATCACTGGTAGAAGTAGGAGGGGTTTTATTGATGAAAATAGAAAGTCAAACACAACACTCATCACCAATATCAATGTCGAACAAATAATATAGTTCTTCAACCACAATCTAACAAGAAAATGACTTTATTGTAGGATTTCGTCATTACCTTTATTACTTGAAATCCTTGCTCATTAGCACAAGGATATATGGCTGCACATTTCACTCTCTGCTGTCAAAGGAATGAGTAAACAAATGAGTAAATTAGATAACATAAACTATATTTTCCACTCTGTTCTTTACATAACATAGTTTAAGCGTCAATCTCCGCTCAGATTTCCCACTATAGTTTAAGAGTCAATATCTATATTTTCTTTGTATACACCTTGCTTATATATCACAAATGATTTGGAGGCAAAATTGGATAATCAGTGAAATTTAAGCGAGAGAATAGTATGAAGAAAAAATTGTGCTTACTTAGAACGCAAGAGGTCAAATAATATAAATTAAATAGAAAAAGCTAAGTATAAAATCATCAAAAACAATTACCATATGAACTTATGTCATCAAATTGATTGTATGATTGCTCAAGCCTCAAAGTAATTCTCTTAATATGTAATGATAGTCAAATATGATCCATGAACAATAATACAAGTTCCTCAACATCTGATATGGGCAGCTTGCTATTTAGTAAATTAGATAACTTAAAATTACTCCAGAACACTGCATCCGGAAGGAATTTCAGTATGTGATTCACGGTTCAAATGACTCTTTGTAGAAATGATTTTAGACGCTTCCATTCTGAATGCACAACATTCTAAAAGCCTTAAAATGGACAAAGAAAATGAAACACCTGCTTTGAGTTTTTAATTTCACTAAACATCCGAAAGAAACTTCTATATTCCCAAAACAAAATCATATCATGACAACCCATGATATGGATACAAGAAGGTTCTTTTGATTTGCAACATGGTAGTTCCAACATAAAACACAATAATTAACAGAAGGGAACTTAAACAGAAACTACGATTGACTACGATGCATCCTAAACAAATTGAAAACATGGCTATCTTAACAACTAGACCAGCCTATGTCACTAACAAACTCTTCCTCCCTTAGATACGCTTATAGTAAGTGCGCGACCATGGATAAATAGCTTCAAGATTGTTATAGCCAACAATAATCATCTCAAACTCTTCAGGAGCATTGAGGAAAAAAAAGAGCTTAAAACCAATATCCAATTCACATTCTTCCACCAAGAGGCTCCAACTCTGTCCTCGGAAGTAACCAAGGCTGACTTCAACATTTTCAAAGAGGCGTTTACCACTACGGATATTAACTTGTCGCTGCTCGTGCATGCTCAGAACTTGGGCTAGGTTCAAAGGAAGACGCTGCAAACCAAAATATGTCAATTACAAACATTTTGTTAACCAACATATTAATAAAGGAGTTATTGATCATATACAAGTTTCCGTAACTAACAATTAGCATTACCATCGTCTGAGAATTAGTATGTTCATACAAGCATACTCCACTGGGCTTTAAAAAGAAGAGTGACATGGATTCAGGATAGTAGCTGGTGCGAACAGATGTCATTAGCGAATTTTCAGGTAACAAGTCGTCTTCGAGGAGTCCAGACTCAATGTCCGAAGTGTCCGCATTCAAATCCCATACGGACATCTTACCCATGCCCATCTTGAATTTGAGTATCGACACATTACGACCGACACTATGTGCAGCTAAGAGTATATTCCCTGACACCACCTTCGCACGGTTGATAAATGTGTGCCAGCCTGAACCAAGCACCCGCTTACGAACGAAAATGGGAAATCGCCACCCTCCATAACGAATGACAATGCAACCATCCCCATCATTGTTTAGCCCCTCCGTGAATCGTTCAGGAAGTTTCTGACCATATGAAACAAGACAAAATATGAGAAACTTCAAATTCAATGATTTCAAGAAAAAATTTAGGATTGATGGCTACCGTATCAAATGCACAGACATACTCCAGTGTGAAATAGCAAGTTCCCTCTACAAATTTGAAATAGTCAATACACAATTAAATAAAACTTAATACTAAATACAAATTTTTTTGTTAAGCTTACCTCCCAACATTTTCAGCCTAAAGTTTTGATTGTTGTTGTTTTTCTGAGTATGTATTGCACATAGAAAATCAACCTTTTATAGCCAAACCTTTTAGCCTCCTACTGCATCTGTAACCCAAATATTCAACCAAGCACTCCATATCATATCCTTTGAAATCTACAAATGTCATTTCAAATTTATTCGTTCAGCCAATCCAATTTGTATGGTCATATAAGAGAGCCTTGAAATATGGGAAAAGCAGCACCAAAACGTGAAGCAATAGAGAACAAATTGACTATACCTCAGGAACTACACGTGAAGAAATGGAGTATAATTCAATACCGTTGAAGGAGTTACTGTTGCTGTTATTGTTGGGATAAACCGTTAGCGCTGGACCAGGCCCGTTTCTGGCTGGGCCATATATCAAAATATGGGCTTAAGCTTGCTCAACAAAACAACAATTCTATTATTTAACAATTCAGTTTGGGCCAAACACATACTTTATCACAATCAATTTAATTATGTACATTAATATCTTATCTCAAACAAATTCTTAACTTCATCAGCTTATTTTTTCAATTCACATATGAGTTATTTTATGTTGGAACTCAAAGACAAAATTAATTTAATCGATATAAGTATTTAATTTGATGACATTATGTTAGTTTCGTATCAATCGAATATCTTATAACATTGTCCTAATTAATTGAACCTCAACCCGATGAAATTAGCTAAGGTCTTTAATTCAATGTTTGAACCTTATAACATATTCCTAACATTGTCTTAATTAATTGAACATTATAACATATTCCTAACATTGTCCTAGAATATAAAAGTTTCAAATAAATCGTTAAGGCCTTATGACATTTTTCATAGTGTCTCGACCTCGCCCGTGGGCGGGGTATTCCCACTAGTCTAACATAACCAATAGAACCCAATTGGTGATGGGTCAGAAATAAATATATGGGGGACCCGTTTCTGAGTGTGGTGTTTGTCCGTTCGATTGGGGCCAACTGCCAGCATTCATCTTTCTGATCTCCACCAGCCTCCAGGACCAGCCCTGCCAGCAGTGCATGCGTCTGTATATTACAACTACTCATAACGGTCCCTTTAATTTGTAACTACTTTTTTGTAGAAAAACTATTTTCAGTCCTACATGTTTCACCAATCTCAGCTGCTAGCTAGACACATACAACTGATCAGATATTCTGATAATTGTTTGATGTTGTTGGTAATTGGTCACGTATTTTGAGGACACTCAACCAGTATGGTGCTCCTTGACTACATGAAAAATATCAATCTAATGACTTGATATACCACATTGCTCAAGTCAATAATTGAAGGAAATGCTTTTGTGAACTAGATGGTGTAAGTTCACTTACATAACATACCCAATTTAATTTGTGCCTCATACGCACCAATTCTAGTGTTAAGTGGCAAGGTGATTAGGGTAAAGATACCTCGACATTGTGAGTTTGAATCCATTTATACACATATTCCTCGATTTATAACTTGCCTGACCAAGGAGTCTGTGAAACAGTGACGTAGGTGGAGATAGATTTAACTTCCTTACAAATTAAACAATCAATTCAGGTCATTATGTGGTCTTTAATTGCCTATCTTTAGGTGATATTTTGTGTTCATGGGATGAATGTTACCTAACTTTTATGATAAATGTTACTTGTCATTTTTCTTTAGTGACTTCCATAATTGCCAAACTAAAAGTTGTATGGGGTTACAAGTCTAAGCTCCATTTGGATCTTCATGTAGCTAGTAATAAATTCTTACTTCGTTATACCCAATTACCCATCATTTTCCAGCAATAATTAAAAGAAAAGCTCAACTTAATTACATCGTTTTAAATGATATGGTTGAGTCGCTTAAATAGTTGAGATCTTAATTAAATAAAAATGATAACTACAAGTGGAAATCTTAAATGAGTGATAACAACATTAAGTTCATAGTTACGTATGCTTCCTAAATTCTATGCATTTTATATCATTGTTGCATAAAATCAGTCAAATTAGTATACAAATGAAAACAAGACAATGAAGATTGAAGACATAACGTAACTACGTAAGTAACCGAAAGTTTGTGCTGAGTTTGAAGTTCGAAGTAGTGGAACCAATTGGGCCTGATTATGGTCCGTTCATCTATGTTAGAATTATAAATGGACTAGACCAGTTCACTATATGCGGGCGTCCGATTATTATTGGTAATTGTATTTGTGTACCAAATCCTTACTCAATTACTCATATCATACGAGTTGTTAACGAACCAGAATGGTCCTCATTTTGGCCCAAACCGGTTCAGATCATTAATCAAATCGGTTTTACTCATAAATCGATTGGTTAACAAACCGATTTGATTGTTCAATCGCTATCTTTCGAAATAAAATCGTGTAGCACTGGATTGTTGATGGGCTCGTATAAAATTAAAAAAAAGTGGCTAGTTAAGCGGTTCGATATAAAAGTCGTTGGCTCATATCGCAATTTTTTTTAACTAGGAAATCAGCTAGTTACACTTACTCTTATGGGGGCCTCGACTATATATATCCATGTCAAATCTTTTTCGTTTTACATGTTTAGTGATAACAATTCGATAAATTAATATATTTAAGAGTGAAAGAGGCCAACTAAATCATGGGTGAATGAAAGGGGAGTATGTGTAGTGATAAGTAATTGGAGAGAATATTTAATAATCATGTGTAAAATAGGCCAATTAAATCATGGATGAATGAAAGGGGACCTGTGTATAACATAGGTGATGGTTCCGACCTTTTGCCTTATAAAATATTATTAGACTATGACTAATATAATACTACCTCCATCCCTAAATGATTGTCACATTTGACTTTTGTTGGTCAATAAAACACAATTTAAAACATAAATATCTCTTATTCTACATGCGAAAAAATTATAATAAGTTGATATTTCAAAAATATATATTGAGACGAATCTAACGAGGTCCCACAAGACTATATTATTTCTTATCGTTTAATGAGAATTCATATGATCAAATTTTATTGTAATTGACCACAAAAGTCAAAATGTGACAATCTTTTAGGGACGGAGGGAGTATATTGTATCTAGTAGCTCAATTGTTTTAATTTGTTAAATGTTACTTGAAATCATGTGTATTATTGACATTGAAAGAAGTATATGTGATTCCATATGATGAATTGCTAGTGCAGCAGAGATTACCTATTTTGATTCCTCTTTGTCAACTTCCCTTCCTACCTAATATCTATGATATTGATATTATCGAAATTTGCTTCTCATATTAGAATTATAGAAATATATATTATGCAAATTGGGTTTGTAAGAAGATGTTATCTCTATTGCCATTTTTAGAATATAAATGATAGCAATCCTATATTATATGCCACCCACTTTTCAATCATAATCCAAAGAGTTGGCCTACTGCTCACCCTATCTATTTTATTTTTTTAGTTATATATTAACCATTTACGTTAGTGCATGGTAGACCCTACCTTAAACTCACTTCTTACCAACTCTTCCTACCCTCAAATACCATTCCCGGGTAGGTGAATACCACATAAAATACTAATACTCCCCAATATCTTAACATAATTACATAACTTTAATAAGCGTGTGATTATATTTGCATTAGATGTCATCAGATTATTTAGCTAATCGATTAATTGTTAATTCATAAGTAACTTGAATATTATTGGTATAAATAATTTAGTTAAATGATAACTGAGCTAGAATAAATAATATTTCATCCGTCCTTAAAATAATTGATACATTTTGACTTTACATGGTCAAACTTTAAAAAGTTTGATCAACAATTTTCATTAAATAAACGATAAGAAATAATGTAGTCATATGAGATCTTCTTAGCTTCGTCTCAATATATACTTTTGAAATATCAACTTTTTATAATTTTTTCATATGTCAAATAAGATATATTTATGTTTAAAATCGTGTTTTATTGACCATGAAAAGTAAAAATGTATCAATCATTTAGGGACGGAGGGAGTATTAGTATATAAACCAATAGAGTAGATTTACTATCTATTGAAAACATAATAACTTGATTAAATCAAAATTGGACTATAAAAAGTTAATATAGAAACAAATAATAAAATATTATATAGAAATAAAATAATAAGAACATCAATATCCATTTTCGACTATCCAACAACTATATAACCACTACCACCTTCATGCTCCACAACTCCCCACTCCCACCACCTCAATTTCCACAAATATTCCAAACATACCTTCAAGAATGTCCACACAACCACCACCACCTCCGCCGCCAAACTTCTGGGGGGACATGCCGGAGGAGGAATACTACACCTCTCAAGGCGTCAAAAACACCAAAACATATTTCGAAACACCATATGGAAAGCTCTTCACTCAACGTTTCCTCCCATTGGATCAAACCCAACAACTCAAAGGAACAGTTTACATGAGCCATGGCTATGGCTCAGACACAGGTTGGATGTTCCAGAAGATTTGCATCAGTTTCGCCACCTGGGGCTACGCCGTCTTCGCGGCGGACTTGCTGGGACATGGCCGCTCAGAGGGGCTGCAGTGCTACCTCGGCGACATGGAGAAGGTGGCGGCGGCGGCGTTGGATTTTTTCAAGAAGACGAGGGAGAGTGATGAGTATAAACATTTGCCGGCTTTCTTGTTTGGGGAATCGATGGGCGGACTTGTTACTTTGCTTATGTACTTCCAATCGGAGCCTGCCACGTGGACTGGTGTGATTTTTTCGGGCCCACTTTTTGTCATTCCGGAGAATATGAAGCCATCTAAGGTGAGACATCCTTTTTTTGTCTTAATAATATGGTAAGAGTCATCGATTATACTTTTATGGACAATTCTATATATGATAGTTCATAGTTTTAGATTATACTTATAAATTTGTTTTTCATTATTTCGTTATGCGACAATTTTACCAATAATGTTTTCATGTTTTAGTAGTTTACTGTTCAAATATTATTAGGGAATTTGGCTCGTTATATAATGAGCCGGATGTAATAAGGTGATTTTGGCTCGAGATTAGCTAGTTATTATCAAATTTTAACAGAATATGGGAAAAGGGCCGTCTCTTGCACTTTATGTTACATTCCGTCGAGAAACTGATGATCCAAAGTCGATATGTACTAATAACATGTCGCGTCTTTTTTAAGGTTCATCTGTTCGGATATGGACTACTATTCGGCCTTGCTGACACATGGGCAGCAATGCCGGACAACAAGATGGTTGGAAAAGCGATCAGAGACAAAGAGAAGCTGAAGATAATAGCAAGCAATCCAAGAAGGTACACCGGGAGGCCGAGAGTTGGAACAATGAGGGAATTGCTTAGAGTAACTGAGTATGTCCAACAAAATTTCCATCAGGTGACGACACCGTTTCTGACGGTCCACGGAACGTCTGATGGTGTGACTTGCCCATCAGGATCAAAGTTGCTGTATGAGAAAGCTAGCAGTGAAGATAAAAGTTTGAAATTGTATGAAGGAATGTATCATTCATTGATTCAAGGTGAGCCTGATGAGAGTGCTGATCTTGTCTTGGCAGATATGAGGGCTTGGATTGATGAGAGAGTTGACAAATATGGTCCTAAATGTAATGGAACTACATAATAATTGTTTGGGGAAAAAACTAGCAATATGTTGTGCTAATTTGTTGCATCTTAAATGAAATTAAAATCATATTGTTCTTATTTTCTTTAACAAGATGAAACTTGATGGTACAATGATACAATGAGATCGATAATCAATATTTAACTTCGATGACTAACAAAAATACTTATAATTTATAGTATATGATTATTGATTTTCTTAATATCGATATCAATCTCGCTCGTTTAATTTAGGTAGTTGGTAGGAAAATACTAGGATGCACCAAGACTCAACCAACCTTATCTTTGAGACGCACTTGATGACTTTTTACTTGACCATATAAAGTGGCAAAGACAAGTGTCCCCAATCCACATATGCTGTTGTTGGTATACCTAACCTTAACAGAAGTTGGTGTTTCATTGTTAAAAAGTTTGATTCATGCTTCTGTTATGATGTCAAAGTGACCCACTATTGACAAAAAAAAAAAAATGGAATTATTATACTAAAAAGTTATAGGAGACAAGTGTCCAGAGAATAAAATTAAACATTCACTAAATAGACTTTGACAATTATTATTATTCTGTACTCAAAACAGCAAAAATATCATAACTGTAAAACATCTCATGTTAAGTACGATATATGAAAAATTACATAGGAGAACATTTATTTATCACTCAAGAGAGGAATGCGTCAAGTATACAAGCACGATAGTTTTGGCGCGCTCCGGTTGGTATGTGATAAAATAAATTATATTCCTCCCAAGAGCACGAGTACCATATTGTATAATGTGGACTGCGATAATTAGGGGGTACATTAGTGCCCGGTATATTCATAACAAATGGAATTTTTTAAGAACATCCAAGTCGCTAATGGTATCCTTGAGTGCACGGACGAATTTGTCAATGTCCCCTCTGGTATTATAGAAGTATGAGCTTGCCCGAACACTGTCCTGAATCCCCAGATAGAATGTAAATATCAAAATAACAAGTATGCTAAGTCATTGGCAGAAGCAGTTCGTTCCACTGTTGCCATGGCAACCAGTGGAAGTTGGAAACGTTAAATTTAAGTTTTTCTTATTTAATCGAAAAATTAAACAATTAAACCTGTGCTTTGGTGGCTGCTTGGATTCTCAAACAACAAAGGGGTTAAATTCCTTAAAAGTGTCTATATCATAATTGTCTGAGAAGTGAGAACGCTTATAGGCTATTGGACGGGCTTTATACTGGGCTAAGACGGATCGATTAAAACAAAACCCTTTTCTTGAATTGGGCGTGTGCTCCATTTCCCATTCCAATCTCCCCTGCCTCCAAAGATTCTGCCCAAAAGCTTGTCATAGTTTCTTGAATTGTTTCTTACAATATCATTTAAAACAGAATTATTAATTAATTTTAACACTAGTTTCAACATACTCCATTTGATATGTTGCGGCCACCTAGTAATGGAGTCCCTTCTTTTCCGCTACAATGCTACTGAGGTCAGCAAATTATGTGTCTTTTTATTATATCTTTTATATTTACTGAATTCTGAGCTATATAATCTTACTGTTATATTGGGGTCTAGGACAGTTTGTGAATTCTTGTGTTATCTGAACTTACATGAAAGCTTTTATCTTTTACATGGTGCTGTTTTATGGTCTATTATATTAGTTTGGAACTTTATGTTTGTATTTGTTTTCTACATAAATATAGGATTTTGATAATTGGGGTTTAGGTTTATAGAAGCTGAATTTACTTGATATGGTTGGTTTTGTTGTAAAGTTATGATTCTTAAGGAAACAGGCTCCCTGTAATGTGTAAGGCTGCGTACGTCCCCCTGCCCTTTGTCTTGCTTAGATGGGAGCCTCTTTGTACGACTTGGGGCATGTTGTTATTGACTTGTTGTCTCTACTGAATTTGTGCATATATAGTTGACCTGTATCCAAAGGTAAGGTAGCATTCTGATGGCACTCTATTTGATGGGGTGAAATTTGTCACTTTGATGTTATAGATGAGTTTTCTGAACTCTTTTTTGCATTAATGTTGAATCTTAGTGGATGGTATCCTGTACCTAATTCATTAATAGCGTTTCAATTGCCTGTTGTATGACAATGACGAGGTAAAGTGAACAACGAAATAAGAAATGAGATTGTGGTCTAGGATGAGGCAGTTTCCGGCTATCGAAGATACGAAGTAGTTTCAAGATCATATGTATTTGTACAAACCAAGTCCAATTTATGCAAGGAATATGTCCCTTTTGCCTGTCGCGTTTTCCTAAACATGATGATTTTAGGAACTGTACTGTCGTTTGTTACTGCCGTTGAGATAAGTTGTTGTATTGTGAGGAACTTATTAGCTTGGGTTGGTATGTTGTTCAAAAGATATTCAGACGCAAGTAGCTGGGCTGTTTCTTTGAAATAAGGAGCATTTGTTTTAGGACAAACTATACCTGTGTTGCGTAAGAAAATTTTAGGATGTGATTACTAAAATCAGTTTGTTTGCCTTCTTCAAAATAGATTAGATGTTTCCAAAATAGGATCATGATTCATGAGAGTTTTTGCAATTCTCCTATATGCTATTTGCATGTCAATCACACTACAGGCTTCGTATTTCAACTTCCTTGGCTACACTAGGAAGATGAAGTGTGCAAACATGATTTCTTCCCTTTTGTTAGTATGTCTGTTTTCAAGAAATCTGGTTGTTATAAATATAGAAATGGTGAACACAATACTTGTATTGCTTACCACAGTTAGAAGCTTAACTTGCTCGGGTGAAGTATGACATTTTATTACCAGAATGAGAGATAATTAGAGGTTACTCAACTAAACTGAATGACTAAATCAAGACCTGCAATGCTAGACAAAGGGTGAAAGGTGTGATTTTTATTTAGATTCATGCCAAGTTGTCAACTTACTTTTAGGACCTTTTAGATTTTTATTTAGATTCATGCTATACAAGTTTAGTATACTATGTCATCTTTATATGTATTTATCTTGCATATTTATAATCTTGTTTGCAATAAAGTTGGACAAACAACTTGTGCAAAATATTTGTTTATGTTGTAAAATGTATTATAGATATTGAATCTCACAAATTATGAAACATGTTTTAAATAATACTTAATATATTTATTGGCATCTTAAAAAACTTATGATCAAGGTAAATATTTTGGTAATAGATTGAGGTAGTTATTTTTATGTGTCGTGAAAATTAAAATGTTGGGTAATAGAGAAATTTTATTTTATATATCTTTTTTTAGAAAGGAAGTGGATTGTTTATTTTTGTATATAAATAATTAACTGGAAAAAAAAGGAGACATTTCCATATGACATTTTTGGGTCTTAGGCATATATAGTATAGATAATGTATATTTATGTGCATAATTAATTGATAATGTATGTTTTTTTTTAATTGATAATGTATGTTTAGTTGATTTTAAAGTGAATTGATTAAGCCAATAATGAGTGAATTAATATACTTTTAATTATGTCAATTGATTAATAGAATTAATTTGACAATGTATAATTAAAGTGAATTGATGTTCAAATTATTTTTGTATTAAGCCAATCATAATTGAATCAAATTAGTTTCAATTAAGTCAATTGATGAATAGAATTCACTTGATTTGGAATGGATGTTGAGGTTTTTTGAGTTGAGTTTTTTTGAGCCAAGAGATAGATTAATATGGACTAGTAGTTGAAAGAGTATTTTTGGGAATGAATTATGTGAAGAATGTGAAGGGAAACAAAATGGAGAATCCATGGCTTAATGATTGCTTAGTTAATTATGTGGAGAAGTAAGTGTTTAGCACAATCGGTCATATGGATATCATTAATCATTTTCAGTCTATGACCAAGAGGAGGATGTACCCCGAATTAGAATTAGATATATATACTTTTGAATTGGTGTTTGAACCATCATTGTATTTTGGTTTGTAATATCCATATACTTTTGTCGATGATTATTTTTGTTTATATTTTAAGTTGTTTATTCCTAGATCCGCCGTTGGGCGAGACCCCATGTATCCTCTTTCCTTCATATTTTATCTTAATCAATTGTCAAACTTGAAACTTTATATTTTAGACATCAAGGATTCAGATTATCCAATTAAGAATTTTAATAAATAATTGTTGTCAATTAATATTCCGCGGATGTAAAAAAGAATCTGCATTCTTTGTTTAACAGCTATGTTCTTCGATATCTGAACTTCATGGTAGTGGTAACTTGTTACCTTGCGTATTGCAGGTGCAGTTGAGTAGCTTTGAGCAGTTAGCGTGATCAAATCACTATATTCTTCGTCTCCTTGGTAGTCTTGGACGATTCCAGTGGACTTGAATAAATTCCTTGCAGAAGTTAAGGTTAGCCAATTGAAGTAATATATGCTCTGGAACACAATAGGTTTGCAATTACTAATAAAACCCTATTACTTCTCATTATATGTCAGTTATTACCTTTAGTTTATCTTTTGGTATGTTAGAAAGTGAATTCGAGCACATCCTAAGCATAACATTTTGATTAACTTTAGGAATATGTAGGCCTTGGATGAGAAATGTGTAGATCATGGGAAATTAAAAATTGAAGTAAGAAATATGTTTAGTAGGTTGTTAATGGAATGTTTTTTAAAATATCCTGTTTACTATGCATTTTGTTTGTTAATGTTTCTAACTTATACAGTATTTGTTTTATTTTGTCAGAATTATCTTTGCTTCATGTGGTAGAAACAATTTTATGCTATACGTGTTTTATTTGGAATATCTTTGTTTCATATTTGTATTGGAATATTCTGTATGCTCACTATTACACTCATCTAATTTTTTTATTCGACGTTTTGAACAATTATCATGTGTGGGACATTTTAGAAGATGAGGCAGTTGAAAGAAGCACTGTTTGGTTTCCTCGAAAACAATGGAAAAAACATTGGGTTGAAGCAATTGAAACACCTCCATGCACGTCTCATCCGTACAGGTCTGGAGCAAGACTGCTATCTGGTGAACATCTTGATAAAGTCAACCCTCAACACTTTCCGCAATCCCCTTTACGCGACTCTCATTTTCAAGCAAACCCACTCCCCAAACACCTTCCTTTACAACACCATGCTTCGTGGCCTTGTTTCCAACCAATGCTTTTTTCAATCTCTTGCACTTTTCAACCAAATGAGGGACACACAACACCTTTTGCCTGACAGTTTTACCCTTCCGTTTGTTCTAAAAGCGTGCATGCATGTTTTGGATTTTGTTCTCGGGCTTCAAGTTCATGGCATTGTGCTCAAGATTGGGCTTCATAAAGATGTGTTTGTGAAAACTGGGTTGGTTTCGCTTTATAGTAAATGTGGTGAGTTGGGGGATGCAGAGAAGTCGTTCGATGATATTCCTCAAAAGAATGTTGTTTCTTGGACTGCAATAATTAGTGGGTATATTAGTTCTGGGAAGTTTAAGGAGGCGATTGATGTGTTTAAGAGGGCGATTGTGGCCGGTGATTTGAGGCCTGATAGTTATACTTTGGTGAGGGTTTTGTCTGCTTGTAGCAAGTCGGGGGATTCGACCTCTGGCGAATGGATTCATCAATATTTGATTTATGTTGGGTTGGGGAGGAATGTATTTGTTAGTACTTCGTTGGTGAATATGTATGCCAAGTTCGGGAATATGGAGAAAGCACGGAGTGTATTTGATGAGATGCCGGAGAAAGATATTGTTCCATGGAGTGCTATGATTCAGGGGTATGCTGCCAATGGGCATCCAAAAGAGGCGTTGGAGATGTTTTATTGTATGCAACGACAAAATTTAGGGATAGACCGATATACTATTGTGGGGGTGCTTTCAGCTTGTGCTAGTTTAGGCGCACTTGAAGTAGGTGAGTGGGCTGTTGGGTTGATGGATAAGCGTGAATTTTTTAGCAATCCTGTTATGGGTACAGCGCTAATCAATATGTACTCGAAATGTGGGAATATGGTTTCAGCTTGGGAAATCTTCAAGGGGATGAAGGTGAAGGACATTGTCCTTTGGAATGCTGTGATATCCAGCCTTGCTATGAACGGGCATGTAAATCTTGTATTTGCTTGTTTTGGGGAAATCGAAAAGTGTGGAATACGTCCGAATGAGAACACATTTGTCGGTTTGTTGTGTGGATGCACCCATGCTGGTCTTGTTGAAGATGGCAGAAGATTTTTCCAAAGCATGAGACGTATATACTTCTTGGAGCCCACTATAGAGCATTATGGATGCATGACCGATCTTCTTGGACGTGCAGGCTTGTTAGAAGAATCTCACTCATTAATTAAAGACATGCCGATGCAACCCAATTCTGTTGTTTGGGGAGCTCTTCTTGGTGGATGTCGGTTATATCATGATACCGATCTGGCTGAATATGTTCTAAAGAAATTAATTGAACTAGAGCCATGGAATTCAGGTCACTATGTTCTTTTGTCAAATATATATTCTACTCAACGTAAATTTGATGACTCAGAAAATATCAGATCAATTATGAATGAAAAAGGATTGAAGAAGATTCCTGCATATAGTTGGATTGAATTAGATGGAGTAGTTCATGAATTTCTTGTAGGAGATACATCTCATCCAATGTCAGATAGAATATATGCAAAACTTGGTGAGCTAGCAAATAAATTAAGGGAAGCAGGCTATGCTCCAACAACAGAGTTTGTCTTATTTGATGTGGAAGAGGAAGAAAAGGAACATGTTTTGGGCTACCATAGTGAGAAGCTTGCTCTTGCTTTTGGCTTGCTTGCTAGTAAACCGAATGAGGTGATCCGTATTATAAAAAACCTACGTGTCTGTGGTGATTGTCATGCCTCCATCAAACTTGTCTCGAAGATAACAGGTAGAGAAATCATTGTGCGTGACAACAACCGTTTCCATTACTTTAGAGATGGATCATGCTCTTGTAGAGATTACTGGTAAAGGACTAAAAGAACCCACCAGCTCCCCCTATCCTCAACTGCCCAAATTGTCCAGGTCAACTTCAGCCCCTCTTCCCCTCCATTAACCTTGAGGTATGTTTCTCCCTCTCTAATTATTTATTTGATTATTTTTTGCTTCTTAATTTATTGTAATAAGCTAATTACTCATTTACGTTTGTTTTTGAATATTAATCTAGGGCCAAAATGAACATTAGTTAATTACTTGATTCTATTATAGATATTAACATAAATCCTTCTATGCATCATCTACTATGTCAGATGTTGCGAGCGTCATATATATTCATTTTTTTGTAGACTGCCAGACAAGTGTGTAGGCAGATCCTAGAACATGTTTCAGCCACACGAGACCTGTTCCTTGCTATCAGCCATTATTCTAGGCCTGAGACATGCACTAAAACTTGTAAGTGGAAGAAATGTTGGGCCTATTTTCAATTATTAGCAATGATCCTCCACTTCATGTCCTTGCTTCAAGAGCTATAAATCAGTCTTCATTGTTAATATAATTTTCAGCGAGAATAGCCACAATCTAAAGGCAGCACTAAAGTAACAGGATTTGCAATAGTACCAAGCACTTCTAGATAGTGTTTCTTTCTAATAATCATGAACTAGTTATATGATCATTGAAGGCACATGCTTGCTGAATTGTTTTCTTGAAATTAGCTAATGGAGTATTGATTAATTGGGGTTTTGTTACATTTATCAGTATCCCATTGCAAGTTCTCTGCCATTCATGTACAGTGCATTAGAGGTTTCTATTAGCTATATGGAAAATAAGTCTATATACCACTGCAGAGATTTTAGCAGCAACATGCTCTCTCTTTTAGATAGGCTGTATGATTTCCTTAATTATATTTTTATTTTCTCTTTGTGGTTTATCTTGTCCCCAGGCTCAGTTGGATTGCATTTTATCAAATTTTCAGCATTTACACCATTTATTCTTTGTGCTATGAAAATTACTTAAGGACGGTAATTTATCTAGTAAGAGCACACGGGGACACTCACCAAATGTTGTTGACTTGTCCAAGTTTTCTTCTCCAGGTGGATTTCTTCGGCAGCCAGAGTTATGTTCTTCAATGAACAATACCAACGAGTATTTATCAGTAGTCAGCTCTGAATTGTGGGAGAAATTTTGTTGCATTCTTTCAGAACTTAGTTGGATTTCCATAAGAAAGTGTTTGGCAGAAGGAAAGTCATTGAAGGATCACAAATCATCACAGGTGTAGGTCGTTATCAAAAGTTGATATATTATTTTTGCCTAGTCTTTTTACTTGACTTTTCCATTTTTTAGCTTACATACTGTTTGGTGAAGTATTGTTGTGTGCCTTAGTAGAGCTTTATTGACATTCTTGTAGACAGCATGTACTCGACTCGAGTGTTACCATAAATGAAGTTTGATAGTAGCATGTAATTAGAGATGAGATAGTTGACCCCTTCTCTCCAAATCCAATATTAATACTGCAGCCTTACACGAGCAGTAATGTTAATAACTTTATCTTGCGAACATGGTTGAGGCATCTTTATGGTCTGAGGGTACTGTTTCCATTAATAGGCCCATTGATGGGGTTGTGGCTAATTACTTTCCAACTGCATCTTTAATATGTGTGCTGATCATTCTGTTAATATTTTGACGGTTGTTTCTTTTGTATTCGACTTCTTCCTTCAGTAGAAAATAATACATAAAAATTTGTCCGAGAACTTTTGGCGGGTATTGAGGGTTCATACTTAATACCCACTTGGTTGATCTATAAATCGGAACTCGGAAGGATTGAGCTTACAATGATCAGTAAAGCGTCGCATGCTCATTGGTATACCTTTGTTTTTCAGATAACCTCTATCCGCTTACTTGAGTTAGTACCTTTCATCTTCAAAAGGATTTGTAGAAACACAAAAGCAATGGTGGAAAATGTTGCAACCTTGACATGGTTGCGTGATTTGATGGATTGGGGCAATTCTTCCCTTCCTGTGGTGATCAGGTACTGGAAACTTGCAGTAACCTCAAGCTGATAGAGTCCTGCAGTAACTGCCAGCTCAT
Organism: Echium plantagineum; assembly: GCA_003412495.2. Lineage (NCBI taxonomy): Eukaryota > Viridiplantae > Streptophyta > Magnoliopsida > Boraginales > Boraginaceae > Echium > Echium plantagineum. The sequence goes on along the minus strand of CM016564.1, from coordinate 1,582,275 downwards.
CCCTTCGTGTGAAATGTTTTTGGAGCAGAGAAAGTTGAAGTAGGTGAAACTAGTCATGAATTTGAACATCTTTCTATTTCATGAAGGTAGCCTTGCAGTAAAGAAGCCAAAAACAAACATAAATTTGTTGGTATCATCAAACTTAGTTCAGAATAATATTAGTTTAGTGCCATCATTGGAAGAAGTTAAAGTACAGAGTCAGGTTTCTAAAGAATTCTCTTATGTCGACAAAGGTGAGTATGGAGAAGTTCCCAGCAATCAGAACATTCAGCCTCTCATTGGATTGAAGGGTTTGACATCGCGTGATGAGTCTAAATCTGTGATCCTGCCGTCAAGGGGTGACTGAAATATTAGATCTGGAGAAGGTAGAACCCAGTGGCTGTACTGTTGATATCTCCTGCGTAAATCTCAATAATGCAACTTCCGCTTCTGTTCATGAGGAACATTCCACCCAATTATGTGACAGACAAAGAACTGTTAACCATGTCAAGTTGATATCTGAAGCTGTTGACAACCTTAAAAGGAGTAATGATAGCAGTGTAAAGTCTTCAACTTTCCAGCATAAAAATAAGTTAAGTTCGGCCGAGCAAACTGTTACTTCACAAGTCTTATCCAACAAAAGTGAGAGAACTATAGGCGTTGATAGAACAGGATAGTAAAAGCGAGATGCCAAAAAAAGATGTGCATTGTGACGCAGAGGATGATGCATGGGAGTTCTCATATTTCAAATCTACAAATCGAAATCAGACACTTTCTTCAAAAGTGAGTAATCCCATTCCTAAATGACAAATCATCCAACTTGATTTACCTGCAAATAATCGAACTGGAAACCTAAGGTTTGTTGGTGCTGTGAAAAGATTCAAGCCTCCTAGTCTTGATGACTGGTATAAGCCCACTTTGGGTTTGGATATCTTTGCAACGGCGGGGGCTTGTTTCTGGAAGTGATGAAGTTCCTTCGAATGCCACCAAGTTGAAAGAGGTTCATGTATCTTTTCCATCTCCTGAGGAATATATTGAAGTTTTTCTGACCCTTGGTTCTGGAAGAGTTCAAAGCACAATTGCAGAGTTCCTTCCAGGAAATGACATCTCCAGAAGATCTCTCTTGTGGCAGTTTATATGTAATGTCAATTGAGGGGATAGATGATTTTCACATTGTTCATGTGTCCATGAAGAATCAAATTCTAGTGTATGTGGGAGTTTATTAGAGAATGATCTTATTTTACTCTCACTACTGTAATATCCTAGAAATTTGAATCAAGTGTTCAAACAAATCGATCATGGAGCTTTTAGTAATTTCATGAAAGTAACTATATTGATATTAATTTATATACCATATCATTCGAGTGTAGTTTTAAAAATAAAAGATAAATATTTCACAAATAAAACCAGTATTTCAAAAACATTCACTAAATAGACTTTGACAATCACTATTATTCTGTACTCAAAAACAACAAAAGTATAATAACTGTAAAACATCTCATGTTAAGATATATAAGAAATTACATAGCAGAACATTTATTTCTCACTCAAGAGAGGAATGCGTCAAATTGCAGTAGAGAAACTGAAAGAAAAAATACTACGAAAAGGGAGGATTGAGGAGAGAAAATATACAAGCGCGATAGTTCTGGCTCGGGTTGGTATGCATGTGAAATGGAAGAATGAAAGTAGAGAGGGAATATGGAATAATAAGAAAATGTGCATCTGGTAGGAAGAGAATGGGGAAGGGGATTACCCCTTTCAAATGAGTAAATCTACCCTACTTGCACAAACTAGAGAACTATAAGGTATAAACGTTCACCCTCTTCACTTGCCCACGCACAAGAACTTCGCCCTATCTTCCACACCACACATACCCTTAATGACAACAATTACATTAAGAGAGCTCAAGCCTTGGTTGGCCATGTTGCTTGAGCTGACATGATTATTCCAACAATAACGCCAAAGAGTCCGAGAGCACTTCCAAAAATCTCAATCACAAGGATCTTGACAAAGAGTGAAGAATTTTGAGCATCGGATAAAGCACAACTGCTTCCAATAATCCCGACGCACAACCTTTAATTAAGGAAGAAAATAAGCATTTAAAACCGCAAAGCATTAAAGAAATATGTGTCTTCTAAGAAATTAAAATGTTGAAATTTCATTAGATACTTACCCACAAACAAGATTTGCAAAGCCAACTATTAATCCAGATGCAAAGATAGAGTAGCCTGCTCTAAGGGATTCTGCTGCATAGATTTGGGAGGCAGGAACACTTTCCAGCTTGGTTTGAAGAATGATGGCCACAATAACACCATAAATAGCAACCGCCTCACAGAAGATAACACTGAGACACAAGCAAGAAATCTCAGCATTAGGCATAGTAGTGTAAGAGTGTTAGGACGACAATCAGCGAAATACATTATTTACAATTTCTAATACCAAAAGCTGGCATGTACTGATATGACCTAAGTAATACTGATAAATGCGTGAATGTAACCACCATAAATATTGAAGTAATACTAATCTACCACTCATCGTCTCTCAACAAGACAAACTAAGAATGCTAAAGCAGTATAAAGTGCAAAGTAGAGTTAAAACGTTAAAACATCTAATTGCAAGGCCATTTTTTCTTCATAATTTCTCATTTTTATCATATTTTTCTCTACAACTGATAGTTCAGAAAATATGAAGTAGCAATCGGCAAGTGCAGCAGAGAATGAGATTCTACATGAAGGTGGCTGAGAGGTAGGCCTTTTGCTTGTTCTTATCCCTGTTCCTCATATCTTCCCAATATCACGCTTCCACTTCTAGGAAGAAACGCAAAGTTGGTCTAAGCTACCTTTTTTATTAAGTTCAATCTTCAAATCATCCTTTTTAACAAGTACAGAAAATCCTTGTGGATGATTAGTAATCAAATTGCATGTTGGACGCTGTGGCAGATTAACAGCAGACCAGCAATAAGGAGATAACTCGTGCAATACCATGAAGAGTTTTAACCATGTGTCCACGATATAGAGAAATAATAGTCGTTTGGCTTTCCTATTAGATGAAGGTAGCCAGAAATTTCAAAAAAATATAACAAGAAAACATTTGAAGATTGAGAGTATAATGAACAGGTTATATAAGAAAACCTCCAATAGATGCACCAATCAGAAAATGTGAAGCTAAGATCGTCACAAATGGAGGTAGAGGCAGAGGTACAATTTATGGGAGGGAACACCCAACATAGGGCTGATTCGAAGACACTGGATCCATATAGGCGACCCCACTTAGCGGGATAAGGCTTGAGATTTGGTTTAATGAACAGATTACAGGTCCGAAAGACATCAAAGATCAACTTGATACAAGTAACCTCAGCATCAAAGTTTATGAATATCTGAAGAATATTAGTATATGAGTTGTGTAGGTCCAACGGTTTCCCCTAACACCATCACGATCATGCTTGCAGTATACTTTAAGACAGACATTGTACTACAGTGATGTACGAATGGGTATATTAAGTTCTAAAATATGTCTTCACCACCTAAAATAATGCACCACTAGGAAAAAAAATCGTCCAATTCAATTTTCAACAGTCAACATTAACAAACATTTTCACTTAACTGAACCAGGTAACCTCAATTTGAATCAAAACTATCAAATTAATACTCCCAGACACTAAAAATTCAATTACATGTTTCACCAAATAAACCAAAAGTTATTAAGAAACCAGAACCAACTCCTAAATCAAACTCTACAAATCATCAAAACAAAAAATAATTACCTAATGAGGTTCTTGGAAGTAATTCGGGGCGCTTTGATCGCCGCACCAATCAAACTACTCCCGGTAATATAAATTCCCCTAATATTCAAAAAAGATAAAATTCAAAATTAGGGTTTTCTAATTAACATCAATAATAACGAATAGAGATTAAATAGGAAAAAGAACGTACCAGGCAGCCCCGAGGACGGAGACGCCAATAGCTACGGCAATACCGATGGCGGAGAAGGTGTAGGGTGAGATGTGTACCAATGCTTGCGACCATGATGATGAGCTTGATGAATATTCCATGTTTACAGATCTTCACAGTTTCACGATTTGATGTTGGGATCAAAGATCAAAACAGGGTTGTCTAAAAAAACACTACAATATATGGGTGCGTGTATATCATACGTTTGAATCTTTATTTTGTCATTTGTAACTATAGTTTTAATTTGAAAAATAGATCAAATTTTCAAAATGACTATTTCGATAGTTGGTCGACAAGTAGATCAATTTTAAAACTTTAATATGCAAATTAACCGGATTACTGGAATGTAAAGGCATGAAGAATTTAAACCTATTTATTTTGTAGTGCAAGGGTATCTTGTTTTTAGTCTAAATCATATTTTCGATCTATTTCAATTGATATATTCGGGTAATTGCTCCAGTTTCATACTATAATTTTTATTTTTTTATTACTTTAGTTGAAAGTGCTCAAAATAGATATAGAGAAAGTCGACATCATTAGGATCCCTAACAACTCATCATTGATTATGACGACCTTGAGTCCTAATAACCCAAACCCAAACCCAAATCACCAAGGTATAAGGTGTTTGATCGATTCGGCTCGGCTCATGTGACATAACAATATGACATAAGTGACTAGTAAGTTTCACTGTTCATTTAGGTCTCTTTTATGCGTGTTCGTTTTTGTTTGTCAATTACATTGTATGCATATGGCTTCGTCTGGAGGTCAATTTATGTAATCTTTTTTAGTTTTCAGTTATGAAATTACATATTTATCATATAAAAATCACGTGATTAGCACATGGCTAAGTTAACAGCAATAGTAACGATTAAATACATCGTTGTACCGAAATATCCACTGCTTTGTTCATTTGGAGCGAATGAAATATTTAAAAATGAGTAAGAGAAATTATCCAAAGTAAAACACATGTAATGCCAACCTTTTGCTATATTTTATTAATATGTCAATAAATTGAATAGGGAGAGGTGATATCATCAATATTTTTAGTTTTCATTCGATCATTAGCCTTCCATAAAAATACTAGGAGGTTCAATTAACAAAATCTGAAGTTTATAGGCCAAATTGCACAAAAAGTCACTTACATTTCTTACAGGTTTTCATTCGATCATTAGCCTTCCGGTCACAACCCACCCACCAACTAGGCACGGATCCACATTCAATAATGGTGGTGCAAATGCACCACCATCATTTTTTATATAAAAATTCCCCCCCACAAGCACCCCCCCAGCTCAGGGGGACCAGAAAAGGCCTTTCGTTTTTCCCCCTTCGTCGGCCTTTATAATTTTGTTATTTTTATAGATCAATAGAGAGTTTTTCTTTTTGTTTTTCCTTAATACATTTATTTTATAGTTTTCAAAATTTTCATCTTGTGTTTCTTTCCCCTTAATTTAATTTAGTAGATGAATGCATATTTTATCTAGAATATAATATATCTAATTGAATTATAAAATGAGATATTTTGCTTTAACATTTTTATAGATCAATAGAGGATATAAATGAAGTTTTTTTGGATTAAAATTTATATCTTTATATTGTTCTATTGTAAAAATTGATATTATAACAAATACTTATAAGAAGTTATAAATGATATAGAAAAGTATAAAAATATCAATTAAAAGCTTGCAATAACAATTAAAATTACAAAAGATGTGATTGGTTTCCCTCTTGAATATCACCCCTCCTAACAACTCTCAGATCACCCTTGTCTCTGAGCTCCTCATAAATAATACACATTGGAACATTCCTCTCCCCAATTCCCTTTTTCCCCCCATCTTCATAGGAGCCATCCTCAGTATCAGCCCCTCTGAATCTGATGATACCATTATGTGGTTTAAAGATAAATTAAGTACCAAAGAGATATACATCAAACTCAACACAAATTTACATAACACTACCCATCAACCTGCAAGCATATCTATCATCCCCAGAAACACTTGAAAAAAACTTTATAAAATTCCGTTCCCAGAAAAAATCCATACCTTCCTCTGGAAACTTGTCCTCAACAGACTTCCAACAAATGACTTGCTCTCCACCAAAACCAAACATCAAATTTGTGCTGATTGTCCTCTTTGTATAACCTCTAAAGAGACCTCCCATCATCTATTTTCTGAATGTTATTTTTCTAAAAACTTATTTTCTCATTTTAATATTATTTTCTCTTCTTCTGACCTTGTTAGCCTTACGGTTGCCCGATGGTTAACAAAAAATTGGACTTTAAATAACATGAGAGATATTCTTAAATTTGGAAGTATACTTTGGGTTATATGGATTACAAAAAATGATATCTTGTTCAACAAAATCATACCAAATGTAACACATTGAATTGATCTTGTCACCTCTTTATCAGACAATTGGCACAACAAATATTCCAGTATTAAAAGAACCCCTAAACCAACTATCATCTCTCAACCGAGAAACCATGGATTGAGAAATCAATCCATCATTTCTTTCAACTCCATTAGCACTCTGTTTTGCAACTCTTGTCCAAGAGATTATCGCAGAAGAGATAGATAACAAAATCTTCTTAGGAGTTACACACTCTCCTGACTCTAGATGGACCATCTCTTGGTCAAAGTATGGAACCAGCAAAACAATAGAGAGATCCAAACTCTTTACTGAAGATAGCAACAGAAACTTATCACTCCAGAATATCTGTATTGGGATTTTTTACGGCTCTCCTCATTGCAAAGGATTTTGATCATCATAATGTCTTTATTGTTACTGATAGTTTTATGACTCAGATTTGGTCTAGATACTATCACATTTTCAACAGAGAAGCGAGTTGGACAATTTGCTCAAGAGTGAAGATAGAAATTGCTGCAATATCTTATGGAACCCAACTACCACAGGATGTTTCAATAATCGGATGTTGTAATTTATGCTTTCAATGCTTTGAACAATTATAATATTTTGGATGCGACATGTAATGGGTTCGCAATCCATAACTCTGTTTAAGTTAAAAATTGATTTATCTATCAAAAAAAAATTAAATAAAATGTGATGTCTTCGAAGCAAACCCATTGCTATTCATATAGACAATATTTCCATGCTTGCTGCTAGAAAGTAGAATCCAACCAAAATAATTTAGAGTAGAAGAATAATCCAACAAAAAAAGACCTAACATAGATCTCTTGCAATTTTCTTTTTCCTTTTTCTTTTATTGGAACGACTCCCGAGTATATTATTATCAATTCATTATCTTCGAGTTTATTTCTTTTGGAATTTGTTCACACATACTCCAAACAAGAGTAACAGCTCAGATCGATAAGGTATTTTTATTAACAAATACCAATTGTTCTCTAAATTAAATACCGTATTTTATCATGAAATTGGGGGCCTTACTGAAAATATATTATTAACAAGTACTCCATTAACATATAGTCAGATATAGTATAAACATTAGTTGTTTAATATATTTATATTTATTACTTTTTTTTGCCAAATACTCCCTTCGTCCCTAAAAGATTATCACATTTTGATTTTTGTTAGTCAAACATTACAAAATTTGATCATATATTTTCATTAAACGATAAGAAATAATATAGTCTTGTGGACCTTGTTAGATTCGTCTCAATATATATTTTTGAAATATTATCTTTTTATAATTTGTTCACATGTAAAATAATAGATATTTATGTTTTAAATCGTGTTTTGTTGACCATTAAAAGTTAAAATGTGACAATTTTTTAGGGACGGAGGGAATATGTATTTAGGCTAACAAATCACAAATGAATAGTCTAAATAAAGTAGGTGAACTACGGGGTGACGGTGAAGTAGTTCAATTAAAAAGACACCACCCATAATGCTATTTGACTAGTACTATTTGACCATCTAATGAAAAATATTTTATACACTTAATAAAACTCTAATTTCAAAGCTAAACAAAATTTGGGCTATATTATACTTGATTGTGTTATAATGGAAACTACTTTATACACTTTACAACTTTAAAAGCTAGGCAAGATTTAATTAAGCTATTTTTTAAAATATTATTTCACTATTTTATTTTAATTTGATTATATATATAAAGTTTTTAACTTGTAGTGTTCAAATTCAACACCAATAGGTGTTTAGCCACAGTTTGGCGTCAGGATCATCTGTCTCTGTTGCTCGATTTTTTTTATAGTGACATATAAATCATATAATAAATTCCTTCTTAGTTATCCTAAAATCATTGAATTTCTCAAATTCATTCGAGTTACGTGATAAATTGAAGATGGAATGGTAATTAAACTATTATGTTTAGTACTATAACGTATTTATCTCATTTAACTCCTTATATTTTTTATTTTTCGTTATATTTTGATAGATGTGTGTGTAGAATATGAATGGTTTGGGTATGCTGTATTTCATTCTTCAGTCATAAATTTGCGTCTGAAAATTAGTAGCAACATACATACAGACAGACATATATACCGCACATGGAATGTTCAAGAGAGTATAATTTAGTGGTACCACATATGCAATTGGTGATCTAATAGACTAGCAAACAGCTACACACGATCAAATAATATTTTCTTTTTAAGAGTGAAATGATTATTTTATTTCTAGAAAACTTCATAATTTATTATATTTATAAATAAGAGATAAAATAATTTTAATTTTTGAAAATATATTATTTTAATAGTATGTCGATGTGTATATAATAACTCGGGACAAGTATGTAAGTGGTAAGACTTGTAAAATACTATCTCTCTTACGTATAAAATACTATCTCTAAACCTCATTTACGCTATGTTATTATTCATGTGACTATATCTATATGTGAGCCACTTGTTTTGACGTTGGAACCAGTTGGTAAGATTGAGATCGTTCAAGTTGGAGGTTGGTGGCTCAACTGGGGTTTATCATATATATGTTGCGTAATAGAAAACTATGTTGTGGTTTTGTGGATGACTCATTAGGATTAGATATATTTAATTTAATTATATTTATTATTTATAATATTATTATATTTATATATTTTCATCTTTAATTTATAAAATATAAATAAAAAATAGTATTTCAGTGTAGGAAATTGTTTAGATATGATGAGTTCATATAAAATATTTTATCATTGATTGATAATGTCTTCTTTTTTATTATCATTAATTAACAATGTTTTCTTTGCTATTATCTTAATAAAGTATTTTCGAATTATACAATCTCTTATATTAAAAACAGAGGAAGTAATAAATCATTATTAAAACAACATTTACTTCTAATTAATATATGAAACAATTGTAATTATCAACCAAACCTTCTAATTAATTTCATGTTAAAAAAACTTGCAGAGCGCATTATAAACCTGCCTAATAGGATGAGCTCTTCAAGTTCTTTACGATTTTAAAAATTTAATTACTTAAAAAACGTGACTTATTAATGATGACCCACATGAAGGTCCAATCGTGCTTCGTATAATTAGCCAACTAGATATATTTCCAACTTGATCATGATTAATCTTTATTATTTCTAAATTTGTTTCTCTTTTTTGTAGTTGGATTAAATTAATATTTTTTCACTAGCTATGGGAGTTGATTAAAAAATGTTTAATGTAATGCAGTATAACTATTTTGGAATAAGAGTTATATTCCTAAAAATGATTAAATTGGTCTTAAATGAACTTCGATTTCTATATTCATCTTTACTTGAAAAAGTGACATTAAAAAAAAATCATTATAAGTAAAATATTTTAAAAGCTAGATTTTAATTATATATTATGATCAGTTTTTAGGAAACAACATTATAGCTAATTAGCTATAAATGGACTAACCTTGGTTAAATGTCAATTAATTTGCTACCTAATTTATTACTATTTCCATCTTCTCTGTACAGTAGTACTTATGTCGTGTGAAAGGAGTACAAATATAGAATGACTTCTGTATAATTTGGTTAAGAGCTTTGTATACTTAGTTTTATCTTTTTGCATGAATTGGATTTAAGTCATGTAGATGAACATAATTTTGTGTTGAAGTGCTGAATAAACAATTCAAGTTTTCTAATCCTCTAAAATACATTATGTAATTTACCTCATCAGCTTCACATAGTCTCAGAATATGATATGATGATGCCTTAACATGAAAATATTATCATCTTATTTTTTTGTTTATAGAATGTCATACTGTAGTGAATTAATGATATAGGACGATATACATTATTAATGTATTATGTTGAATGCATTTTCACTTATGACAGTGCTAAAACTGGTAATAAATTCTTAAAACCAAATCGATAAATATTTGGACAATAAAATGAGTCACAGGAGTAACTTCAATTTTCAAGAAAATTTATTGTTTGCTGATTATTAGGTCTCTGACACCTAGATTTTGCTCTACCCTCTGTCACTTCTGACAAGCTTATGGGACTTATGTTCTGGTAACATACCAAAACATCTATAATTAATTTTGATTTATTTCCTTATTATCTCCACAACCATCATGTTAGTTTTAAATTTCAATTCAACTAATGACATTAATATCTATCAAATATGCCATTTATATTAGTGTTGTTTTCATTAAATTAAATGATTTGGAGGAAAAAAAAAACTCACTCCGTCCCTAAAAAATTGTCATATTTTGACTTTTGTTAGTCAAACATTATAAAATTTGATCATGAATTTCATTAACTAAGAAATAATATAGTGTTGTGGACTTGTGGTACCTTGTTAGATTCGTCTCAATATATATTTTTGAAATATTAACTTTTTATAATTTTTTCGCATGTAGAATAATAGATATTTATGTTTTAAATCGTGTTTTGTTGACCACCAAAAGTCAAAATGTGACAATCTTTTAGGGACGGAGGGAGTAAGAAAGTTGCTATAGTGCAAAAGAAATGAAAATCGATCACAAAATTAAGGCAAGCTCGACGAGAAGCATAAAAAAGAATTAATGAAAAAACAATTTTATAAAACAATTGGAGTAATTTGGTCAATTGTTAATTTGTAGCATCCTTTAATAATATTTGCATAGATACATCGCCTCATCCTCCTGAAATGACTGTTCTACCCCTTCTCTTTCATCAACTTCCTCCTCACATATTTACCATCGCACACCTCAACCCACCACCACCGAACACCACATATTCATCTTGTTTTTCCACATTTACTTCTTATTCCCCACCTTTTACTTCTTCTTTACAATACCACCATCAATCACCATCGCATACCAAATCCTCCTCCTTACCCCCTCCATGCAGCCCCCCCCCTCTTGCAAAAACGAGCTCCTTTCCCCTCCTTGCAAAACGAGTTCACTCCTCCCCACACCATGAAAAAATCAACTTCCCCATTCCACCTTAGAAAACGTGTATTCTCGCCCCCATCCTGCTGAGAAATGTGACCACCTTCCCCATGTCCATTAGATTTTAAAAGAAGGTAGGGAAGTAAGTTTCAAATTGGGGTGGATGTAAGATGGATTATTGGTAAGGGTGCGTGTGGTGGTGGTTGTATTTGTATTTGTTAAATAATAAGAATATGTTGTGAAAGAGAAATTTGAGAAAAAATTATTAAGATTTAAGGGTGGTTGATAGTGATAATGTGGTGGTGGTAGGTGATGGTGGGGTGGGGTAGGGTGGGAGATGATGATGTAAGGAATAAAAAGATAAAAGGTGAGGGTAGAATAGTCATTCCCAGAAAGGTGCTATGCATTTTCCAAAAAAACTAAAAAAATGCTACAATAATTTTTAAATTTTCATGTCAAAAAAATTAGTACTAATTTCTTTAAAAACTTAATTTAAGTTAAGAAAAAAAAAACTATACAAATACTTCAAAATAAAATGACGAGATAGATTGAAAAAATCACGATAATTACGGCAATAGGAAAACAAGCCATTAGTTTTTTTTAGAATCTTCACCAAACAAGCAATATGGAAGATATTTATAGAGTATCTTTTCCCCAAACCCTTCCTTTTTCTCCTCAAAACCTTATCATCTCCTTCCCATATCTCTCCATTTCTCTCTTTATCTTCATGCTCAGTGCTTCAAGATAAATTTTTTATATTGGGTTTTCCTCTAAAAGCATAGAAAGAGAGAAAAAAGGAGAAAAATGGCAGCTTTTTTGCAAGCCAAAGGTCTTTTTTCACTGCCCTCAAGCCCAAAGATTAAAACTTTTAGGCCAACTCAAAGCTTGAGGCTAAGAAACTTCACTCAAAATTCATTAAAGCCCAAAACTTTTGATAAATTTTCATTAAACTCAAATGGGTTTGAGAAATTGAATGGTTTTGGGATAAACCCATGTGGGTTGAGCTTGAAGAACAAACCTTTTCCCATATGCAAAGCTGAGGCTGATGCTCAACCAGTGTTTGGTGAGGTTGAGCAGCCAAAATTTCTGGGTATTGAAGTTACAACGCTTAAAAAGATTGTACCATTGGGATTAATGTTTTTCTGTATTTTATTTAATTATACTATTTTGAGGGATACAAAGGATGTGCTTGTGGTTACAGCAAAAGGGTCCAGTGCTGAGATTATACCTTTCTTGAAAACATGGGTGAATTTGCCTATGGCTATTGGTTTTATGGTTTTGTACACAAAATTGGCAAATGTTTTGTCCAAAAAGGCTCTGTTTTATACCACAATTCTCCCATTTATCGCTTTCTTTGGGGCATTTGGGTTTGTGTTGTATCCGTTAAGTAGTTATTTCCACCCCACAGCTTTTGCTGATAATTTGTTGAGTGTTTTGGGTCCTAGATTCCTTGGGCCAATTGCCATTTTGAGGATATGGAGTTTCTGTTTGTTCTATGTCATGGCTGAGCTTTGGGGAAGTGTGGTAATTTCTGTTCTGTTTTGGGGTTTTGCTAATCAGGTAAAAAAAGTATTTCTATGTTATGTTTATTAGAAGTTATTGATTGTACTACTGTTTTAATTAATTTAGTTATTGCTCATTTTCCAGACTTGCCATTGTAAGTATCCAACCCGAGACTTCGGTATAGGTCACTAGGCTAACCAAGTGGTTGATTGTGCTGTTGCTTGATTGCTGTGATTGTTTATAACTGCTAATTATGTCAATGGTTTCAATGAAGTTTTGTTTGCAGTCTGTTATATGTTTTTCTATTTGAGATTCATTTTACATCATTTGTATGATTTGACCCTCTTAGGCACGTGGGGTTTAATAGGAAAGAATGACTTTGAAGATTGAAAATATAACAGACAAGATAAGCATTCCTATTTTGTCTGCTTCCTGATGTTTGCTTGTGTCTCTGAAAAATGAAGTAACAAGAAGCTTCTGTCTTTTTTTCTGGATAGTAGAGATAGTTTTTGGAGTTCCCTTGTTTCTTCTGGTACTTGATGATTAGCTGTTCAGAATCTGAATAACATATGAGGGTCTTGTTCCTATGTTAACTACGAATAGTGTGTGGATCGTTGATAATTATATCAGTCTAGTATTGCCTTATCTTTGTTCTCCTCCATTATGTAGGAACTTTTGATTTTGAATGAGGTCTAAATTACAGACTATGTAAATATCTAAAGTAGCAATATTGTATATTTAGGTTGAGGATGTGGATGGGATAAAGAATGATAATTGTACCTAATGTCAAAGAAGAGTAAATTTTGTTTAAGTACTTTGTGGGAGCCCATGGGTCAATTCGGAAATAGCCCCCCTGTTTCCATTAGGGTAAGGCTGCAAACTATCCAAAGTCAACCCCCTTTACCCTCCCCTTAGGCAGGAGCCTTTTCAAAGGCATTGGGAATGTTGATGATGTACTTCGCCCTTGCAGCAGTTCCCTCTCTTCAAGATGTGGAGTGTTTTTGTTTACTTTTTGGATTTGGGTTGACCATGTAGTTCTACTACCATTGTTAGGGATGGCAGAATTACAACTATATTCTGATATGTCCTGTATCTGGTTGCCTTTATTCTTCTTTTCAACCTCAGGTAGTCTTTGTCAATAAAGTGTGTGCTAAAACCTTTGGTTTCTTTCGTCTGAATGCTAACATTTCAGTCTCATTCTATTATCTTCTTCACCGCATGTATTTGGGGAACATTTTATTGGGCTGTTATAATTTTTGTTTCCTGTTTCAGATTACTACTGTTGATGAAGCTAAGAAATTTTACCCATTGTTTGGTCTTGGGGCAAATGTTGCTCTTATTTTCTCTGGTCGTACGGTGAAGTATTTCTCCAACATGAGAAAACATTTGGGTCCTGGAGTTGATGGTTGGGCAATTTCCTTGAAAGCGATGATGAGCATTGTGGTATTGATGGGATTTGTTATCTGCGCATGTTATTGGTGGGCTAATCACTATGTTCCACTTCCCACCCGCAGCAAGAAGAAGAAGGTACTTACATTCATGCATGCTATCCATTTGCCTATTATGTCAAAATTCATTTGCCTATTTTTCCAATTCCTTGACTTGGGGTTGCAAACAGTGGAGGCTTACTAAGATTTTCATCAAATAACCTAAATTATTGCATCAAATTACCTACGAATACCTAAATTTTCATCCATATAAGACCATTGCATCAAATTACCTAGGAAAACCTAAATTTTCATCCATATAAGAACATTTGCTTTGGATAAGCGTCTATTACACTGGGTTCCTTGTTTTAAAATTTGAGATATTACTCCAGATTCCCAGCATACACCTGCCAATTATAAGAAGGCTACCGTCCACATATCGACAAATCTGCCCACTTTAATCTTGTTAAGCTTCTGCGTTTTAGACTAAGCATAACATAGGCTGTTTCGTGCATCTTATTCTAGCTATTAAGCTGGAAGGTTTGTGTGTACATAGAGTACCAATTCAGGATTTATCTCTTTTGCAGGAGAAACCAAACATGGGAACAATGGAAAGCATAAAGTTCTTGGCATCTTCAAAATACATTAGGGATTTGGCCACTGTGGTTGTGGCATACGGTATTAGCATAAACCTCGTCGAAGTTACTTGGAAATCAAAGCTCAAAGCTCAGGTACGTGTTGATTTTATGGCATGACACTCTTTTCCTCATTAGTTTCCTTGTCGACATGATTTATTCTTCATGGATCTCATTCTTATCTGTTTTTTTACCTTCTTAAACCTGCAGTTTCCAAGCCCTAATGAATACTCATCATTCATGGGTGACTTCTCATCTGCAACTGGAGTTGCTACTTTCACAATGATGCTTTTGAGTCAATGGATATTTAACAAATATGGTTGGGGAGTTGCAGCCAGTATAACACCCACCGTGTTACTTATCACGGGAATTGGCTTCTTCTCCTTAATTTTGTTTGGTGGCCCAATTGCTCCTGTCCTAGCACAATTCGGAATGACTCCACTTCTAGCGGCTGTTTATGTGGGAGCTATGCAAAATATATTCAGCAAGAGTGCTAAGTACAGCTTATTTGACCCATGCAAAGAAATGGCATACATTCCATTGGATGAAGAAACCAAGGTTTGATTCTCTTGGTCTTTTGTTTACTTATTTGACAATATTACTCTGACTTGCAAATTTTTTCACTCAATCATACTGTTGGAGGATAGGAAGTCCAAGACTCTGCTGTAGGAATTATATATAGTCTCATCAACTTCATGCATAGACTCATTTCTATGTGATAGATACTCCCTTCATCCCCGAAAGAGTTGGCTTTACCCTTTCAAAATTTACGAGCTTGATGACTTAGTTTATTCCCATAAATGTGATTTGTATAAGAAAGTATCTGATATATTTGTTTGATTGCAAAATTAAAGAATTAAAAAATTCAATGATCGAGAGTCAAAACTTGACAATCTTTTATTTCTGAGTACCTTATATTACATGATATCTATTAGGAACGTCTTTTAATAGTTATTTTAGGTTAAAGATGTAGTTTTATTGACGTGAACAATTATACAGCATTTTTATTCTGTCTAATGAAAATACTAAAGCTATTTTTTGTTATGAACCTCAGTTGAAAGGCAAGGCTGCAATTGATGTCGTGTGCAATCCATTAGGGAAGTCCGGAGGTGCTTTAATTCAGCAGTTCATGATACTAACTTTTGGGTCACTTGCAAACTCGACTCCATACCTTGGAGGCATTTTACTGGTGATCGTTGTTGCATGGTTGGCAGCAGCTAGGTCTCTAGATAAGCAGTTTACTGAGCTACGCCGAGAAGAAGAATTGGAGGAGGAAATGGAAAGGGCAGCAGTGAAAATCCCTGTTGTTTCTCAAGAAAGCGATGATAGCTCACGTATGGGTGGAGCTGCTCTAAACACTGCAGGAGGTGACTCAACTGGACCATCATCGCCAAGAAACATGTAATATTCGTTGGTAAGTAATGCAGATGCTGGGCAATAATTAGGGGTTTTTGCTGGAATGGTTTAGCAGTCAACTGCCACAGTGTTCATTATTTCATAATTGGAGCAATAAGCAACAACAAAAGAATGTTGATGGAAGATATTGTATTAATAGGTATTTTGCTTTACTTAAAGGAACCAATTTAATTAATTGGTTTGTAGGATTCTGAATTGTTTACTTTCTTTAGAAATAATTGGAAAACCATGTCACCGATGTCGACGTGTGGCCCCGTTCTCATAAGTACGTTGAAGCCTTTCATATCATGCTCCATATATAATTAGAGAATTCTGTCATGTATGCCCTTTTCTTCAAATTGTGTTACAGTCCATCTGATATATCCAATTTGATGATTGAATCATGTTGTCTTAATTTATTTTTTATTTTTTGGCTTCGATGACGTATGGAGAATATCATGTTTGTCGGAGTATCATATTGTGTTGGGTCCTGCTCCTTTTTACTTTCAATAATCTACTATATGGTCTATATCTGGGTGATGTAATTGTGGAAAGAAATATGTCCAGGATGAGTTGGCCTTTGCTTAGAACCATGTGCATTTCCACATTAGTGTTTTTTCTCGGGTTACTTGATACGATTTTTTTCACTGGGTAGGCCTTTTTGTTGCTACATATGGAGGGAAAGTGTTAATCATCAATTGATTTAAGTGGTCGATGGCAATAGAAATCGATCCGAGGTGAGGGAAGGCGATCTCACTCGCTCAAAAATGGCATGCATCATCCATGTGAGGGGGTGTCATTCGGTTAAAGTTGTAGACATGCATCCTCGATCTCAGGGAGGGAGGGAGGGGGGTCATCGATCTTGAACGGGGGGTGGTGGGGGATGACATGCATAATCTATCTGGATTTCCATAAGAAGATGCATGGAAAGGGGAATATGAAGAGAAGATAGAGCTTCCCCTTTAGATGAAAGATTTGGCCTATGTACTTGATGCTCATTTTGACCTTTATCTAGGTAGTTTGTATGAAACTGTAAAAAAAGTCGAAACCAACAAAGCGAAGTTCACGGGATGTACAAACTGCTCAAAACCCATACCTACTTTCCATCAAAAACAATTTTCCCATCATACAAGTCCTTGTCCAATTACCATTATTCTCATATATGGACCACATATTTGCTATCGCTTCGTTCTCCTTAAATAATGTTCTTTACATATATCACATTGCTCATTTGGCTAACCCTTTTTTGCTATAGGGGCAATCCCGGGGGGGTGTGACTTCTTACATGATAAATCTTTGAAAAACGTCTATATATTTCGTGTAATGCTTTACGCCACAATCAATTCTAGCCGGTCTTTCAAATTTTGACTTAACGAGACCTTAATTTTATGTGGTTTCTTTCTGATTGATTGTAAACGAAGATTTTTGGAAAAAATCAATGTAGATTTTGCATAATGCACAGAGAAGATGCCTATGGAAGAGAATGGACAAAGTGAATTAAATGCAGAAGAAAAGATTCCTAAGTACAATGACATATCGTGACTTATTCTCTGGAATATGAAATACAAAATATCATTATAACGCCACTTATTATAGATAGGGACCGGTAACGGTTGTTATATCAGTTCTTCTTCATACTCATATCTTGTTATTCTGCTTCCTTGGCTGCTTCCTTACCGTGCTGTATGACCTATATTTCACATTGTTTGGCTTTTATTTGCGTAATCAAACAACCTGGGTGAAGTTGAAGATACTTTATTTGGTCGTTATTATGATATGTTTTAGTGTTGTTAGTAAATGATCTGATGTTACTCATCGACATCGAGTACTATTTTTTCATCTTAAAATCTGTAGATGTTTGACCAGTTGGTTTGTATGACGTTTTCGTTAATGTTGATGTTACAGTTTATAGAGACTTGTCTACCCAGCTGATATTTTTTAATGAACAATTTGTCCACAATGTTGTAGTTGAAAACATGAAGATTTATCAGCAAAGGGGTTTGAATAGATCATTAAAGTAGGCCAGTGTTTGGGTATATATATGATTAAGTTGTTTGCTAGTTACTTGAACCGGACTAAATCTTGTTAGGTTTGACTCGATTTGTTGTATACTTGTATTCAACTCAAAGCCGACCTACAACAATGATATATGACTTGATTCGATACCTGAAAATAACTTACCATGCAACTGTGCCTTCAATAAAGTGCCATATCTAATCAAATTGTGTAATAGTAAACATAGCTAGAGACTATCTGTATAAGATATGTCTTGACTGAAAATACGAGTCAAAATGGAATGAATGAATTGTAAACCTAAAATATTTGCTTTAAACTCGATTATTTTGAGTCGAAGACTCGAATCAATCCATATATTATATATACGTTGGGTATATAGTTCACAAACAGCAGCCAGGTGAGGACCACAGATTTCCACCCGAGTGTTATACTGTAGATTGTCTTCCTTCATGTTATTCATTCCATAATGACATACTCAGAGCTTATAATCTTTACTAAAAACTACCTACAAACTTAAAGTATACACTCCTTCAGACATTAAGTACTTTGATATCTAAAATTAAGAAAGAAACAGTTACTAAACCAGCAAGAATTACATAGTAGTATAGTACACAAAAAATTGGCTATTTTTTTGTTATAACAAGTTGGTAAAACATCTGTTTCTATAATAAAACACTAGTATACAACAGACAAAGTTGCTTATTATTACAAACACATGCTGCATTTTACTCATTTCATTCTTTGTGTTAGTTTTACTTCGAAAAGAATCAAATTTTTGTATATATGTATGCATACTATAAAACAAACCTGTACAACATCAATAATTTGTGGTTTATATACAATCAAGTTTTTTTCATCTTTTTTAGCCTTATCTACGTAACAGTATAAAATCATGTGACAAGAAACAACCTAAATAGACAATGTAATAACATTCATCATCCCACATATACCACTTCCAACAACTGCTTTTTTCTTACTTGTCCCAAAAAAGATTTCCACTTCAATTTCTTCTGAAGCTGCATTTTTATTGTCCAAAATGGACAAAATGGTATTGCCTGAATCAACCCCATTTGCTGGAAAGCCAGTTCAGTTTCCTCCTGATTGTTGGTTCGACGACGCATGCATTCTTGATATGGACTATTTTGTAAGAACAATTTCAGGTATTAAAGCCAAAGGTGTTCGTCCTGAACTAATTGGCTCGATTATTACAAATTATGCTCCGAAATTCCTCCCTGATTTGTCCCCTGAAGATAATATTTCCTCAAAAAGGTTGATGACAAATTTCACTGAATCACCGGAAAGTGTGACATCCTCATGGCTTAAAAAGAGGTTCTTTGTGGAGACTCTTGTGGGCATTCTCCCCCCTGAAAAAGACTCAATCCCCTGTAATTTTCTCCTCAGGCTTTTGCGTGTAGGGAACATGGTGAGTCTTGAAAATGCATATCGAATGGAGCTCGAAAAGAGGATTTCTTGGCAGCTTGATCAGGCTTCATTGAAGGAGTTGATGATACCTTCTTTTAGCCATACTTGTGGGACATTGTTGGATGTGGACCTCGTTATTCGATTGGTTAGGAGGTTTGTGGATTTGGATGAAGCAGTGAAGAGTGGAGGTGCAGCTGTGAAAGTGGCTAAGCTTGTTGATTCTTACTTAGCTGAAGCAGCTTTGGATGCCAATTTGGGTTTGTCTGAATTTGTTGCTCTTGCTATTGCACTTCCTAGCCATTCTCGTGCTGCTGCTGATGGCTTGTATAGAGCCATTGATACTTACCTCAAAGTAAGCTTCATTTCTTGATTATGTTACATCTTCATAAATCATAATGCTGTTGACTGTTAGTCTTATAGAGAGTCAAAGTATCAATTCAGTATTATTTGCATGGCCTAATCTGCATTATTCGATAGTTACGCCAACTTAAGGACAAAGGTGAACACATTTGTGTACTTATATTTGTCAGATACGAATATTTGAGTTTCCGATCCCATTTAGTGGAATAAGACTTGATTTGATTAGACGAGTAAGATTTTTATCTTGTAATTAAAGGAAGTGGGGGTAAGGAGAGGAGGCCAGGAGGGAGTGATGATATAACTGACACCAATTATTGGAGGGATGCAAAAAATTACATGTGAATAATATAAAAGGAAATGATGGAAGTGTTGAATAAAATAGTTCTCCACAGTACTGAGTAGTTACTGTCACTTACCAACCTAAGATTCTTGAGCTAATCAGTGAAACAGTTGGGACGCTTGTATATCATTGTTACATATATATGCTTGTTCAGGATTGATTACATTTTTGGCTCATCTGTTGTCTTTATTTGCAATAATTTACATACGTAGCACTATACCACTGTGTGAATTGGGATAATGGGATACACACTTTTCAACACAATATTATTAGGTAGTCTGTCACTAGCAAATATGATCTATATGGAATGTTTTATTTGTCTGAACCTCCAGCAAAATAATTTCCTAGTCTCATGTCACATATGGCAATATCTATATGCACGTAAATCTCTGTGATGGTCCGCGGCTATGAAGAGTCTGTACCACTTCTTCTGATTTGTTTTAGCGTATGATGTTTTTCTATGACTGGAATATAGTGTAGATGAAGTCTTAAGTGATATGTTATGGGATATTTGGCAGGCACATCCAGGGGTGTCAAAGAAAGAGAGGAAGAGTCTCTGCAGATTGATTGATTGCAGGAAGCTATCAACTGAGGCAGCGCTCCATGCAGCTCAAAACGAGCGATTACCTGTGAGATCAGTAATCCAAGTGCTTTTCGCGGAGCAGAATAAGCTCAATCACAAACACAACATTGATTGGAGTGGATCATTTAGTGGCACAAGAAGTCCAACTACTGGATTAGAAATCCCCGGTAGATGCTATTCAAAGCGCGAATTTAATGCTCAACAAGTGGAGGTAAAAAGGCTGAAGGATGATGTCCTCAGGCTCCAAAGTCAGTGTATGAGTATGCAGGGGCAGATAGAAAGGTTGACAGAGAAGAAGAGGGGATTTTTCAGCTGGAAAAAGATCGGAATATCTTCATTGAGAGGCAATGTGATAAGAGATGTTGAAGGAGATGGTGACATGGGATTTGGAAGACAAACACCAGTGGATATGAAAGCCAGACTTGTGAAAGGAAGAACCCCTAATAGGTGGAGAAAATCCATGTCTTAAACTGAGAAATTTCAGGACTTTTGTGACAGGGACCTGTAGTCGCTACTCATTGAGTGTGCAACGCCTTGAAGACTTCTTTATTATTGAAGTATGTGTTAGTAACCTATTGTTGTCTATTTGTCTATCATCAGTATGTAGTATTAGCTACTGTTAGTTTCCTATATATGAGAATAACTACTTCAAACTACTAATTACTAAACCGAATTCGCCAAAGATGAAACAACCCAATACTATATGAGCCACCTTTATATAAACTTCATGTCCCTAATTTAACACTCATACTAGCATGACCGTATATAGTTCGATCTGGGACTAATGACACCAAAGATCACTCTGACTTGTTTACACTTCTTCATTTAGTTGTTGCAGTTTAAAACATTCAAAAGGTCCATATCGATCACTTGTCTATTTCCAACGTTGAAACTCAAGTTTCCTTTAGTTTTTGCCTTTCTTAACAAGGGTATTTGCAACTTACTAATTTACCAATTACATTAAAACGATATCACATAGTCCAGTATCAAGTAAAACTTTTGATAAAACATGCATTATATAATATATTGAATGAATAATATATATTAGATAGATACATCTTTGTAGATATTCAATAAGAATGTATTTTCTTATTGTGATACAAATTACAATTAAGATAGAACAACAATTGGACTCCTAACCCTGTGCTCCCCATCAGTCCATGTTAGACTACCAGCTGCATTGGTTTCTATATTTCCAACTCTTTTGACAATTATCTTGAAGTTGATTTTCTTAATTTGTCGTCTGAACTTCAAGGTCTTGGGAGAAACAGTTATGGTGGTACCAACAGGTGAAATGATTTGAGGAACATATACAGCATTTTTGTTTCCAACATTGGTAACAGTTCTTTTGATTGTGAGGGAATTTTGAAGGCCTGAAATGCCGATAGATGGTAGATTTACATTCATCAAGGCTTGTTTCTTTTTTGGGCAGACTGCACGGTGGTTCCTGGTAATATTTCTAATGTCCGCGATGGGATATCCAACACCACAAAGATATTTGACGTAATCACGGGGTTTCATATCATATACCAGACCTGGATTAGATGCAGAGTTAACAGAGGCTATACCACCTCCAATCTCAAGAGGACCAGCTAGGCCGGATTTAGCCACTGGATCGAAGATTGGAGCTCCATAAGGATCGGTGTTTATTCCAGTTGTGACGAATGCTGATTTGATAGCAGCAGGAGACCAATCAGGATGTGCTGCCTTGAGTAAAGCTGCAAGTCCAGCAACTAATGGAGTTGCCATGGAAGTTCCTGACATTGTCTGAAAACCATTATCCACAGGATTTAATCCGTTGCTTGTTAATTTGTTTACTGGTGATGCTGCTGCTAGGATATTCACCCCTGGAGCAGTTATATCAGGCTGCATCATTATGAAGAAGTAGAATAAATCACGATTAGTATGCTGGTCTCGAAATATGAACTTATAGAGACAAAATCGATCATTCAAACAAAAACGAAGAAACTATTCTACGAATAACTGGTGGATAACCTTGATAATAACCGGTGTATGGTGACTAGGTCCTCTAGACGAGAACGGAGCTACTTTAGCCTTGATGCTTGGCTGGTTTTTCACATACTGAGGTTTGGCTATGGTTACTTTGCAATCATTATTACAAAGTTTTGTATAAGCAACCATTGTTATTGAAAGTTCTTGTGGTACTAAAATTGGGCCAAGCTCCTTTGTTGGGTAATTGTAGGTGCTCGTATAGGAAGGAGCCATGTCCACTATTGTACCAGCACCACCAGCACTTTTTACTGAATAATAAAGATTGTCAAATGTCCCCTTATCGCCATGCGCAAGCTTCGAAAACTCAGGGAAGAAAGCAACATTTCCTTTTAGCTTCTCGACGAGCGTCTTGTTGCCAGAGGGGAAGGTCTTACCATTCACACTATTAAAAAAAGTTACGAAGTCGAATAAGAATACCTTCTGTTATCAGTAATGTTTATTACATATAACACAAATAGTTTAGTTACGAAAAGTATATAACTTACAAAATTGAATTATCAAATGTCACCAATTTCTTGAGACCAATTTCTTGTGTTCCGCCGGCTATCATACCCTACGTAATATAAAGAGGTAATCAATCAACAAGTTTCCTGTAAGAAAAAATATATTTGGAACAACCTTGTGTATATGAACTTACAATCAACGAGACGTTGTTACCCAATGTGATGGGAACAGCGATATCTTCGTCCATTGAGGTTGCAGCCACAGTTATATGCCATGGGGATGTATTTCCCATTGTTGAAACACCAGGTCCCATGTTTCCAGCAGCAGCAACAACGATGATCCCGTTCATTGCCGCATGGTATGCAGCAAAGTTAAGATAATTGTCCATATCAGTACCATGAGCATGTTGAACACCAATAGAGGCCGATATCACATCAACTCCGTCATGTATGGCTAGATCAAATGCCTCAACAACATCCGAAAACAAACAATCTTCATTGTCATGTCCTCCCTTCGGGTTGAAGCAGGCTTTGTATATAGCTAAGTGTGCCTTGGGAGCGGTGCCCCTAAAGCTCCCAAATTGTGTTCCCATGTAGGTCACATTGCTCACTTCATTGCCGGCAGCATTACTGGCACAATGAGTTCCATGCCCATTGTAATCTAGTGGAGATGGATTTTCACCTTCTACAACATCATTCGGGTCGAATCCTCTAGCAGTTGCCCCCTTCCTATGCCAATAGGCACCAATTACCTTCTTGTTACAATGTAGGGATGCATCAAAGTCCCCGTAAGATTCACATTTGCCTTTCCATCTTGCAGGAATAGGCCCGTAACCTTCATCACTGAAAACCTTTGAATGGTTTGAATAGATACCTACATGCATCAAAATATTTCATAATTGGTCAATTATTTCTCAAGTCGCGCAACATGATTCATTCGATATAATCACTTAATCAATCTAAATAACGACGTTACAATAGGGAGTGTTATTTTTAAAGAAACAAACCTGTATCAACAATTCCGATAATGATACCCTCTCCCTTGTTAGTTGTTTGAAGAATGTTGGTTGGAATTTGAGTAGATAGCCCTAAATAATCAGGAGCCCTTGTTCCATGTGGCTTAAACCCAAGGTCAGGCAATAGATGAATGACTCCAGGTTTAGCTGAACAAAATAAACAAGTATTCAAGATATTAACGACGCGACATACATTAAGTCAGCATTATAATAATTATA
The DNA here is from genome assembly GCA_003412495.2 of Echium plantagineum. NCBI lineage: Eukaryota > Viridiplantae > Streptophyta > Magnoliopsida > Boraginales > Boraginaceae > Echium > Echium plantagineum. Next base: position 1,557,697 of record CM016564.1, on the reverse strand, counting down.
ACGCGAGACCTCATCATTGGCCGTGAATAACATTTTGCGACCACTAGGATAATGTAACGTTAACGGTTGTTAGATTTCTTATTATAATTACCTGCAAGTTGTTTTGCTTGAGCCTCCGTTAATTTAGCGGAGAATCCAGAAAAACCATGTTTGTAATTGTGTATCATAAGTTTTGCCGCCTCTTCCTTACTGCATTTGGGATCATAACAATTATTTAATTTCAAATAATGCTTCTGAAAAACAATGATATTCATAATAATACAAGCCAATTCCATTTAATTTATTCATACATAAGAAACCATTACGTTGAAAAAATATAAATACATACTTTCCAACGACGCTTGCAAGCAAACCGATATGTGATTCTACAATCCGGTTAGGATCATCATATGGCCTATCCCCAAGGTAAGCAATGTAAACCTGTCATAACAAAAGAAATTTTGATTAATTGGGTCCAAATACGAATCCATGCTAACTAAATGTCTATGTGAAAGTTAAAAATATATAATATGCGGAATATATCTTGATTTATTTGATAGAAAGCTTTACAATATATATATATATAACTAATCTAGGTCTAGGGTAATTACAAATATGGGCCTAATAGTTAATACTATGGTCAAACATATTAACGTAATAGTTAGTACTATTAGTTAATATTATAGTCAAACATATTAACGTAATAGTTAATACTATCCTAATATACGTACATTGCTTTTCTGTGTCGCATGGCTAATGATAATGTTGGAGCAAAGATAAATATATAATAGGATAAAACAATATGTCTTTGAGCTCTTCATTTTGTATGCGTTTCCTTTGGGGATAGAGGAAAGGAAACTACAAGTTGGAAGGTCGTGAAGAACCATGTGTTTCTCTCATTTCTTATATAGGCTTTAATTGAACAACCAAGGGCGTTTTATCTCTAACCTCAGCCAATGATTTGAATATAAGTATCGATAATTGCGGAGTGTCTTTCATTTAACAAATATAAATTTTAATGGCTGTAAAGAAAAGAAACGATATATATTTAGTGATGATGATTAATTCATGCATGGTTTGAATACTAAAATTACTCATGAATCATGATCGTTAGAAGATGAAACTAAATATGGAAGAGACACATGTCTCCATATATATCGACTTTACTTATAATGATTTAGACCTTGTCAAATGGAGTAATTTTCTAACACATCACTTTTGGTATCAACTAAAGTAAAAAAATACGTTTCCACTACTACAAAGTAGCGTAGGCTGCGTAGCCAAACATCTCACATGAACGATCATCTTTTAGAATAAGCAAACATGTATACTAATTCTCTTCATAGCGTCATCAACCAAAGGAAAATATATATTTTCTTCTTCATAAATTACTAGTTTCTTTAAAAATAAATTATGGGATGATGTGAGTAAGTGAAGATCGTTGCACTTTAATCCTTATTAGTGGCGCAACGACGAACATATAGTCCCTATAAATATAGCTATTATAAGGACCGTTTGCTTGAACAATAATACACCCTCACTCTCTAGACTCTAATTGTGAATTTTTGGGATTAAAAAAGGCTTTTTTTCATTTGGGCACCTGAACTTCTGGTTTTATAACAAATAGGCACCTGATGAACTTTTTATAACAAGTAGGCACCTGAGACCGAAATTTGGACCCTGAACTTTTGGATTTCACAAATTTTTTAATTTCTCAGATTTTTGACATTTAAAAATTCCTTAACCCAGGGGCAAGTTAGTCATATTGAAAATATGACTTTTTTGAGACAAAATATTTTAGAAAAGTTCAGGTGCCATTTCGAAATATGATTTTATAAAATTCTTTGTATTTAAATTGTATATTCGAGCTGTATTCGATATTCGGATTCAATAAATATATTGAAACTTTTTAAAAAATAAATATAATTATTAAAAATAACTTAAAAACTAAAAAAAGAAAAAAGACCCCCCCACCCAACCTGCGGACTGTTGGAGTTCCCCCCCCCCCAACCCAACCTGCAAATTATTGCAGTATTCCTTCCCGCCCCCCCCCCCCCCCCACACACACACACACAACCTGCAAACTGTTGCAGCTCCTTCCCGCCCCCCACCCCCAACCTCTCCTCCCCCAACCTGCTGCAACCGCCTCGCACTCCCCCCCCCCCCCCCCCCACCTGCAACACCCTCGACTTGCAACACCTCCCCCCCATCCCTCGACCTGCAACAGCCCCCTACCACCCCCCTCCCCGCAACAGCCCCCTACAAAAATCTTCATGACAAGAAATTGTTTTTCCAGTAGAATAAGCAGACAAATTATACCTAGTCAATTTAATTCCAAGATTGCTTTTTGTTGGACACCCTTCACAACCAGCACAGTTAATTGGACACCCTTCACAACTCGAGCCACTATTTTCACTTCCGGACATTTTTTTGGTGTGATTATTGTCGAAAGTTTTGACATTTGAAGAAAGAAAGTTTGGGTTGATGAAGGAATGAATGGAGTTGAAAAGTTTGATTTTTTGTTTTGAATAGATATTAATGGAGGTTGGGTTAAATGGGTGGGTAGAGGTTGGGTTAAAATATTTGCTTTAGTTAGTTTATGATGTGATCTGACTATTTTGCCCTCCATCGAAATGTTTAAAATCTGAAAAAAGAGGAAAACAAAAGTTCAGGTGCCAAATTTTGGTCTCAGGTGCCAAATTTTGGTCTCAGGTGCCTACTTGTTATAAAAAGTTCACCAGGTGCCTATTTGTTATAAAACCAGAAGTTCAGGTGCCCAGATGAA
>CM016564.1:1424020-1554833 GCA_003412495.2 Echium plantagineum | reverse complement strand
AACAATTAAGTATATTGAAACGGAAGAAATATTAATTAAAGAGAAACTAGCATAATCAAATCTATTAAATCATAAAATTTTAAAAATCTAAAATACACTAATTCAATGGTTCAAATTATGGTTCAAATTAAGTTGAGACAAAACTAAAATCAACTAATTAATACACAAGAATTGACTCCGTTACGTAACCTTTTCCATTCACTAATGTCAATAGAACGGTGAAAAGTCGGTGCACTTGAATTTTTCAATAAATGAAGCACGTTGAATTGAGTAGTGGTTCAAGATGCAGAGAGGTTGAGGACCATATGCCCATATTGTTTGAGAAGAAAAGTAGTAGTCCTATATTATTTCCCTTTCATGGATGAAAGATAATTTTATATAAATTTGACTCTCTATTAAAACGCAAACAGGTCAATCTTTTGAGAAAAGGACAACCTATGCATTGTAGAATAGATGAAATGGAAATAACACACATGTCTCGGATTTTTAGGTGATATCAACTAACAACTAGTTTCAAAACTTATTGAGTGTTGAATAGAAAAATCTTTTGGAAAATGGTGACAATGCCACCACAAGACTGGCAAAATTAGCTATAAAGCTACTGGAATTTCTGGTTGATCCTGATGTTCTACCGGGCACCGGCTGCTGGTGACGAGGAAGTAGTCAACCAGGTGCCGTTCAATCATTGCCTCCTCTGGTGTCATCGCGCCACCAGATCCATCCAGAACATCGGTGGCTATTAGAGTAACATTTGCAGGACCTATAAGATTCTGTGAATAACATGTATCATAAGAACTAGGAAGCCTTTTTTACTTCTACAGTTGAACACTAGAAAAATCAACTGCATACCGCATAGGCACATATATACCAATAGTGCTCTGGACTTCTCCTCATAGAAAATTGCTAATTGTTTGAACAATTTTGAATTAAATGAATCTCTGCAATTTGAAATATGGTGGATGTCTGCTAGGCTTGATCCGGATAGGCATAAGCAATATAAGGTAAAATGGAGAAGATCTTTTGCATGCGATGTGTAACTCAAATCTGGACCCTTGCACATAATTAGTTACCCAATAGGCCAAGAGATCTTCGATTATAAATTTCTTGTTAGCTACGGAAGTGGTATAAGCTTTGGGGTACGTAACTTGGTTCAGTCATCGAGAAAATTTGCACAATGGCCTCCGTCAATAACTCAATGGTCTAGAAAACAAGTATCCCGATAGACTTAAGCATTAAAACGACTATGAACACCCAACCGTATTGTGAGAGATTCTACGACCCTATGGAGGCTGAACCTGTGATTTTATGTGTCTAGACTGATCATAAAATCAACCTATTGCTTGATTGCGAACCATGGCCTATTTGGCTTAACCTCTCACACTCTCATAAGTCATAATAGTGTATCATGAGTTCATGACTTATGCAACTCGTACCACAAGGCCTAGGGCTAGGGGCCCCAAGACCAAAGGACTATTTCCACTGGACTCATCACTCATCATTTATCAAGGAAGGTGACTAGTCTTTCGGACCTTGAAGATGATCAAATCCAGATAGGGTCCAATACGTTTATTATCCAAGAGGCAAGAGCCCAATATCACCCCCTCGACATTTTTGTCCAGATGACCAAATAATATGGTACTTATATTCACACGCCGTTTAAAATTGTCATAGTCCATAGATATAGCTAGTGCCTAATTTTTTAGAACGAGCTTTTCTTGGTCATATACTTAAGTTAACATTAAGATTATATTAGTTTCGAATGGTCAACTTTCTCTTGCCAGGTTAATAAAAATATTAAAAGTATTCATCCTGTTAAAATATTGGCTAGTTTAGTGAGATTGCACTTATCACCAGGTTAAAATAAAAAAGACAATTCAAATGATTCAACGGAAATTGATTAAGAAAACCGAGGTTCCCATACACAAGGTAGTAGTATTACGTTGACTATTTTGAGATGTTGTGTTTTCTCCTGATGAAAACCAATTTAGTTGGTCTAACCCAACAAGACAAAATCTGAGGTTGCAAACATTGCCTCTATTTTTACTTAGTTTATTTGGGTATATAGTTGAGACTGGTTTGACTATATTGCCATTATACGCACGCTAGTATAACTACTGGGGACGTGGACATAGTGAGGTTTGCAAGTGTACCAAAATAAAATGCCAAACTTCCCCTATAATATTAGGCTACCAACCTTATAGTTACTCTTCCAATTCAAATAATATATTATACCATCCCCTGACCAAGAAACCTTTCTGTTTTCTTACCAAGATTTTCCCTCTTACGTAAGATTACAACTACTAAGCATTTTATTTGACAAAAATGCCCTTCACTAATTAAACGAATACATATTTAACAATCTTCTTAGATTCGTTTATTATCCGAAATATTGGTATTAAACATAAGGACTATGTAGAATATTTATAATTTAATAATATGACCTTTTTATCAAAATATAAAATCGGATTTTTTTTAGTACGAAAAACAAATATTTTGGAACCAATGCAATCAACACATACTACATTTTTCTATTGTTTCATATAAAGACACCTTTTGGTTAAGTATTACAGAGCAAGCAAGTGATGAGGAAGCCCAAAGACATTTAGGTGAAACAATAATTAGTCTAATCTATAATAAATAAAATAAAATGATGAACCTTCCCCTGAAATAAGGGCAAAAATGTAAATTCCAAGAAATTTGAAAAAGCCATGTCAACCATGGATTGCAATATAAATATATAAACACATGTACATATCCAAAGATGGTAGATTTTCATTGTCTATTTCATTCGACTATTGCTTGCTTTGAAACAAAGATTACGGAACCTCTTTAAAACACAAAGATGATGACCCATATTTTTATTTTCTCAGGAACCTGTAAAACACTTATCAAAATGAAGAAACATCATCATACAATAATACTCTGCTTGCTTATTGTTGGATGTTTTATGATAGAAAGTGTGAAAGGACGGATAAACCCTTTGGTGGATCTCTCTACAAGAGAAGAATTGGTGCATGTTGCTGGTTATGGTGAAGAGAAGCTCTCAACAGTTATTATAACTGGCCAGCTTCTTTGCCTTTCTTGTGTGGATGCGCAAGCTCATCATCTTCCTCCCCACCCAATCTCAGGTAAGTTGCAATTTGTATATATAGTATATACTCCCCCGTCCCTTTTTTTGAGTGATCATTTGCTTTTGTACAAAGTTTATGAAAAATTTGATCGAATTCGTTTCAAAAACATAATCTTACCTCCACGTTGTTACCAAAGTCGATAAAGTGGAACCATGAAAGGAGAATTTTATTTAAAGAAAATGATTGAAGATTTAAGGACGGAGATCATGAGTGTCAACTTTCTTATTTATTGTTTTGTTTTTACATGGGTGACTTTTCTCATTACTTTACATGAATTACTCACTCTATTTGAACGATTTGTCCAGTTTTAATTTTGATGGTTTATTTTTAAATTTCATAAAAATGTATATTTTTATATATGCAAACTATATGACATAAATATCAAAGGCATTATTTTAGTAAACTTAACGTTATTATTATTATTATTCAGATTTTTTAGTGAAAGTTATGCTTGCAAAAAATTTGAATCATTATCTAAAATCAAATCGAAAAGTAGACAATCGATTTCATCATAACCAAGATTAATGTACAAGTTACCGAGACGGATAACTTGACATCACACAAATAAGAAAACTCATAGCAAAAACTTAACAGTCGAACAACACATACACTTTTGAAAAAGATATACGTATTCTAAAAATATGCTCATAAAAATTATACTACCTCCATCCCTAAATGATTGTCACATTTGACTTTTGTTGGTCAATAAAACACGATTTAAAATATAAATATCTCTTATTCTACATGCGAAAAAATTATAATAAGTTGATATTTCAAAAATATATATTGAGACGAATCTAACGAGGTCCCACAAGACTACATTATTTCTTATCGTTTAATGAGAATTCATGATCAAATTTTATTGTAATTGACCACAAAAGTCAAAATATGACAATCTTTTAGGGACGGAGGGAGTATATTTGAAAAATTAAGAGGCTATTTCTCCTCTAAGTATACAATTTAAAACAAGGTTTCCATCATCTATAATTCATCATGCATGTTGTGTTGTATCTATTAGGTGCATCAGTTGTTGTACATTGTGGGCATGGAAAGAAGAAAAAGCAATGGGCAAGAGGCATAACCGATGCATATGGAGACTTCTTCATCGATCTTCCTTCTCATCTCCATGCTATTCCAAATTTGGAGAAGGTTTGCTATGTAATGCTCAATCAAATACCCAAAAAAGACAACAACAACATAGTAAATTGTACTAATAATAGGTCATTAACAATGCCGAAGAAGCATAAAAGGAGAAACATCAAACTCATCTACATAGATGATGGCATCCGCACATACACAACCGAAACGATACATGTAATTTCGAAACCTAACAGACATGATGAAGCATATAAGATTAGCTCCAACTAGGTTTTTAGAACATATAGAGGTTATTACAATATGAATGCATAGCTCATCAAAGAGATGGCGCTTTAGTCATACCAGTAATGAGTTATTCAAAAGCTTGGTTGAAATGATCAACCATACTTTCTTTGTTTATACTACTTCGGATTTGATGATCGATTGTGTATGTGTGTGTGTGTTTATTTGAACTTGAAAGAATTGTAAAGAGAACGAACGGGTGATATATAATTATGTATATCTATTGATCAATTTGTTTGGTGCCAAATGATTCTTCGTTTACAAGGTTGATTCAATTGTTTCAATTTCCGTCAAAATTTAAAATATTTATGAAAAGAGAGATTAAGTTGTACATTCTCGATCAATATTTATGAAAAAGTTGAGCCATCCCTCCTCTCCTAGAACAATAGAACAGTGGGACCACTTGTATCAAAGCACCCCTGTTTTGACTCAATCATTCATGGAGATAACTTGAGAAGCAGTCGTGTGAAACCATTTAAGGAATTTATGATTAATCCAGGGATCAAAGTACAATCGACTATTGTTAAATTTAGGATTAAAATACAACTCCTACATTATTGGGATTTGGGAGAATGTTATTGTAACTCTTTATCGTTTTTATTATGCAAAACATCAACACATTTATAGTATATGCATTTGTATTTTGCACACAGAGCTCTGTTTTCATACATCATTTAACACTTTGATTCATTTAATAGCAAATTCACAACTTGTTGATTTCATTCAATTTTGTGAGTATATTTATAATTATCTCACAAAATTGAAGTTAATGTACATAAAATGTTTATCTTTTCCTTTTCTCCATAGTCATAATACAATTGGAGAAGAAATTTATTAACTGAGCAACATAATGTACGAATTCCCATAGTTGTGCTTTTCCCTTTTACTTGTCGCTCAATAAGGCCCTTACTTATCTCGATGCTAACTTTTTCGAATGTTTAAGATATTAATGAAGTGTCTCCATGATAGAATAATAAGCGATCAAGATTGGCAAAGATAATATTGTCCCAAATGAAACCCTGAAATCAAACAAGAAAATACAAATATTGTTAACAACTCGATCATAAATCTCACTAATATTTCTCGCCGTTCTTATTATTATAAATCTCAAAAGTAATATTTATCCTTCTTATTTAAACTATACATTATCAAACAAATATACATTATAATACCATAATTTGAAATTATGAACAACATGCGCCAATAATTAATAGTAACAAACTCAATTATATATTTTAAAGAAAATATTGCAATAACGTTAATAAAACACTATGTACAATTGACTCACGCGGTACTAAGTACTGTGGCATGCAATCCATACTCTTTTGCAAAAACAAAAGCGGTGATCGATTGGGGTAGTGCTGCCTTCAAAATTGAATAAGAAATATAATTACTATTAGCAATTGTTCATTGAAATGAAATAATTACTTGAGAACAAATAATACTCAATTATTTGATTTTAAAACATTATAATACACCTTGATGTTGATGAATGATGATAATACCTGGAGAATTGCAACACGAAGCACAGTGCCACGCAAACCCAAAGCAATAGAGCCAATTGCCATTGTTATTGATCCAACTACAAACCTCAATACTAACCCTAATATCATCAAACTCACTCCACAACTTATAAATTTCTCTTGTAATGCCATAAATAGCCCTGAAATATTTAATTATAGAAATAATATTTGATTATTAGTCAACAAGTGAAAATCCTTTTAATTGGTCCAATTATAAAAAACCCAAATGTCTTAAAAAAAGAAGAAGAGAAAAGCATATTATTAGTTCATACCCATACTAAACATTGCAACACCGGCTCCGGCCTTGGAAAAAATCAGTATAGATCCTTCAACTATAGTTGGCATGTTGATATGCCACCTAAAACATGTTAAATTATGGAGCTTAGTAATATACAGAAGCTTGGTGTAGAATTAATTGTCAAAATTACCCTATTAAATTATGAGGACCATTTGTAGTTTGGTCCTTCGTTAGCACTTAGCAGCAATGTGGAGAGGGTCCCTCATAATATGTATTTAAATGTGTTATTTGGTTTCTAAATTAATTTTTCAGTTAAACCTTAACGTTAAGTCGTTGACTGGAAAAATGGTGCATTTTTGGGACCAAAACGCACCTAAATACACAATATCAACACTACCTAGCGAGAGACTTCCATTTAATAATAGTACCGTTTTAATAATTATCTCGCAAAGTGAAGAGTAATCGATCAATACTTCTCCAAAATTATTCACCTAATAACGGAGTTAATTGCTGTAATGGTCCCACTAAGTGGGTGTCTGGTGCAGTTTGGTCCCCGAAATTGGCATTGTTGCAGAAATGGTCCCTGAAAGTGTGTATAATGGTGCATTTGGTCCCCGATCCGTTAACCTTGATGGTTTTTGACTGAATAGTGAAGTTTTGGGGCTAAAATGAAACTTTTGAGAAGTTTCTTACCTTAATGAGACTTAGAGGTAAAAATGACATAATTATCCCCCAACATTTTGATACTCTTTTTTTTCTTTCTTTCGAATTTTTTCCCTAGTAAAAAGAGTTCGATTTTGGTAGTTGTTTTAGATCATAGTTTTGATTTTGGCAAAAATGTTTGATTTTCTATTTTTATAGTTGTTTGACAAAAATCTACGAAAATCGAACCTTTTTTATTTCGAACATTTTTGCCATAAATTGAAACTTCTTGATAAAACAACTACTGAAATCGAACCTTTTTTACTAGGAAAAAATAGAAGGTAATTGAAAAAAAATCAAAGAAAGAAAAAAAAGTGTATCAAGGGGTAATTTAGTCATTTTGTCCCCCCAGTTTCATTAAGGTAATAACCAACTTCTCAAAAGTTTCATTTTTGCCCCAAAACTTTCATTAAGGTAAAAACCGTCAATATTAACGGATCAAGAACTAAAATACACCATTATATACACTTTCACGGACCATTATTTCCACATTCCACAATGCTACTTTCGAGGACCAAACTGCCCCATACCCCCACTTACTGGAATCATTCGAACAATTAACTTCCTACTCGCATAAGAAAGTGATTGATGACTAATTTAACTTATTAATAGAAGCGATTGATTTGATTAATTGAAGCATCAATTTGTATTAGTTAATTGTAGTCCACTCCATAATAAGATATGAATTGACTCCGGTAGCTTGTAAACAATTTTTATAATCATCTAAAAGTCTACTTATGGTAATAGAGTTTATTCAATAATAATAAAATAATTTGAAATCAAATGAAAGTTAACAGAAAGAAATTATATGCAAAAATCATGCCGTATGTACTCAAAGTGTACACAATTTCGAGTTGATGATAACGTACTATGTACTTACTTGTTAGCAATAAGCGACCAAGTTATCCCTATAATGCATGAATAAACATTAGGATTCTGAACAAGCTTGAGAGTAACAATCTTCATGAGCTGCAAAAATGGTGGTGTGGCTTTCTTCATCTCAATAGAACGACGACCTACGACGATTTCTTCATCTTCAACTGAAATAATATGGCCTTGAGATATATCCGTAACCTTATTATCAAACTCGGAACCGAAACTATTTCGAGCACGATGCAATTCTAGCAAGAAAAGCAAAGCTATAAACCACAAGAGAGATTGAATAACAAATGATTGAACAACAAGATCACCACCTATTTCACCATACATAGCCCTTAGCAAGGGCACCCCTACTACAAGTGTGTTATTTAAGCTAGACAAGGAGAAACATGTAACAAACCATGGATAATTTCCTTTGGTAGTGAAATTTGCCCAAATGAGAAGCACTATAATTATGATGGCTTTAGAGATAATATCGGCAAATATGAATTTAAGGTTAAGTTTGTAAGGATTGATATGAGACGTGAAATCGAAGGCGAAAAATGGGGAAATGAAGTAATAATTGAAGCGGTTTATTGCATCAATTTGTTCGGGCTTGAACATCTGCCACCACTTCACGGCACCGTAGCCTAACGCTAAGGCGACGTAAAGCGGTGTCACGGCTGCCACCACCTTATAAATATCTCCCAACGATATCATTTTTATTACACTATAAATTGGTGTAGGAATTTTATGATCACAAGGCAAGATGAAGTTTTTGTGTAATGATATTTGATTGAAGAGAGGGTCATGTATATATATACTATATGCAATGGCACCGGTGTGAAAGAATATTTGCTTTGTTTTTCATCAATATAATGCTCAATAATGCATGCATGCATTTATGTGTGTGTTCTACTCTTGTGCTCAAAGTTGCAATATTAAGTTAGTGTCGCTATATGCTTCATTCTTTTTCACTTGAGAATCTCCATCTGTCCCTAACTGGCACATTTTGATTTTTCGTGATTAATAAAATACGATTTAAAACGTAAGTATGTCATATTCTACATGCGAAAAGATTATAAAAAGATTGATACTTACAAAATATATATTGAGACTATTCTAATAACAAGATCTCATGTGACTACATTATTTTCTTATCATTATTCATTATCAAATTTTGTAAAGTTTGACCAACAAGCAAAAACTAAATTATGTCAATTATTTAAGAGCAAAAGAGTATTAGATAATAAGGGCTATTAAAATCATTTAGCACCAGACGGTATTTGCCACACACAGGCAATTTACTCTTCTCTAGTTAATTTTCATTAATTATCATATATTATGAATGGTATGTTAATAAATTGAACTCTAATTATATTCATTAATAAATTCGTATGAGCTAAAATTAGGAGACAATTGATGAAATGGTCTTAGTAACCGGTCAGCCGTTATATTTTGGTCCCTGAAAGTGGTAATGATGTACAAATAAATGATCTTTGTAAATGTATATTGTGTGCCTCACATGGCCCTTAAATCAACATCATCGTAAATGTTAACGGAGAAAGAAAATTTAAATTTGTTTTGGGGATTATTTGCTCATATTATACACGCTTCCGAGGACCATTCGCGCACACGATCACACTTACAAGAATCATTTACTGTCATTTAAAAAAATAATCTAAAAATAGATATTTTTTTCAATTTTATTAGAATTGCAAAAATAGCCAAAAAATAAGTATTACAGTTAACTTTTAGTGGATGTGCTAATTTAGAGATCATTTACGCACATGATACATACTTAATTACATGAGCCATTTACGCATCATTATCACTTACACGATCGAAATGTAATAATTACCCACTTAATGGCACCATTTGGAGAATCACCTCACTACACACCCAAAGTTTCACTAACTTAAGTAGAGGAATCTAAGACATAATGATAATTCACCATGTGCTTCCGATAAAATGCGATAGAATCGTTATTAAGTGAGATATATATCATCTTTGTTTTGAAGAAAGGGGAAATGTGAAGGATTGGTTTTCATTTAGTGCATGTAACATGCATCCTAGTTGTTCCTTTTAGCTAAGATATATATGTTTGACTTAAGATTTCAAATTAAAATGGAAGACATAGAATAATAAACATCGTTGCCATATAGTTTAATACGGAGTAGTATAACATAGTTTCTTTTATAAGTTCCACATGAGAGGTTATTTGACTCCCATTGATTAGTTCTCTTTTTATTTAATGTAAAAAATATTCTTTTTTGGTAGTGTTAGTTGAGATGCAGCTTTTATGTGTTAAATGATGACAATTGACTTCGGCATGGAAATCGCCAAGGAAGAGTATGTAACGATTCCTCAAGGTTTCGGATTATATTCCATTTTGTCTTGTTTGATAAGGTAATTATAGATTTAGTTTGAGATAATAGACGTTGTTACATTTTAATCTCAAATGATTATCATTTATATATTGCAAATAATCCTTGAAAATAGTATAACTATTGTAATATAGTTCGCGAAAATAACAAATATTACAGTATGGTCCTCGAAAAAATAAGGACTAATGTGCGACGTTGATACTTTTGGAGATTGTATTGTAACATTTGAGCCACTTTTGGGGACTAATCTGTAATAGTATAACTATCTACGACCGAAGTGATGAAACTTCGTCCCACTATCTGGGACCAAATCGACAATTGTCTCTCTTCTTTGAATCATCAAGTTGTTTGTTTCAAGAGCGAATTACACAAAGAGTCCTCGATAGTGTAATCAAGTTGCAGTTTAGTCTCGAAAGTGGCAAAAGTTACAGATTAGTCCTCATATTACCTATTCCGTAAATTTTTAATCCAACACACGATGAGAGAGGTTAAATTCGGATCAAAAAATTATTTCGTAAGATCTAAACCCATTATTTCAAAGAATAAGAAAAGCAAGAAGAAAGAGAAGGAAGAAAGGGACAACGGTAGATAACATGTAACTAGATGTTTGTACACAGTCTTGTCTGTGCAATTTCATCTATTCTACTTAAATACATAATTTTTGATTTATTTTTATGAAGTTATAAAAAATATTAATACTCCTATAAAATATCGACAAATTCATATATTATTCATATAAATAATAAATCGTAGTTATTATTTTTTTCCTTCCTATAAAATAGGAGATCATGAGACTTCATATATAACTTCCAATTCTCTTCTTCCCACATTATATATAGGATAGATAAATAATAAATAATAGTTATTATTTTTTTCCTTCCTATAAAATAGGAGATCATGGGGCTTCATATATCTTCCAATTCCCTTCTTCCCACATTATATATACAATTAAATATAGTGTAGATGATAGATAAGGGGATAGTTTCATTAAGAGTAAATTTGTCAATTTCATAAGGAGAAGTACTAAAATCAAAGAAAAAAAATTAAAGGGAGGCAAAAATTGAAATAAAAGGGGGGAGGGGTTATTCTTCCAAATTTCTTTGCGTATTATTTCATACTAGTGGTTTGAGCACAGTCTCGTCTGTGTGAATAACTTTATTTTATTTTCGTAATAATTTTTCTGTAGTTGAAATTCAAATGATGCATTATTATAAAAACATAAAACAAAAGAATAATTGCATATGATCCAAAATTATTACTATTACTTTTTAAATATTGAACAATTATTGTTATATAAAAATAAATTCTTATTTATAAGAATATTATTAAATATATATGCATAAATAAAACATATTTGTAATTTAAATATATTTTATGAAAAACATGACTAAACATATATGTTTATACAAAATGGAGGACTAAAGACACTGTTCATCATGCACGCTTTCACTTGGGTTCCAGTTCATCATTCACGTCTCAAAACGTCTCAGTTCATCACTCACATTGCGAAATGAGGCAAAATCACTACTCCGTTAGTGAGGCCGACCTGGGACACATGGCAGCATTTATTGAGAAACTTAAGGAATATACTTTGTCGGCTATGGTTGGTTGGTTGGTTGGAAGGTTGTCTTCTCTGGTGGGTTTGGCCGGAATTTGGTCCAACTCAAATTAGACACTGTAGAGGTATCGTTCAAACTGGTTAACTTGGTCGAAAATGGTGTTTTTGACCGAAAATTAGACCCAGAACGGAAGTTTCCTTGTTCTTCTTCAACAAGTTTTCCTCGATGGGAAATTACATTAATTATAAATAAGTCAAAGTAGATTCAATAGTTGGTGGTTACTACTGGTTAGGGACTAGGACTTACAAAAAATATACAAGAAAAAAATATTAGTAGAGAGATGTTCCAGTTGATCACTCACGTTACGAAATGAGACAAAATCATTATTTTCGTTAAAATGACTAAATTGCCCATAAAATGAGGCACATGCCTCGCACATGACCAAAAAATGGTGTAGTTAACTGCCTCAGTGACGGAAGTAATGATCTTGCCTCTTTTCATAGTTTGAGTGATGAACTGAAATGTTTTGAAACATGAGTGATGAACAAGAACCCAAGTAGAAACGTGTATGATGAACAATGTCTTTAGTCCTAAAATGGATAACATGATAGTTATTTTCAAATATAAAAATGAACACATGTCAAGATTTAATCGCGCCACATGGATAACCTAGATGATGTTTCGTGCTTCACCAATTAGTTGAGGCTTCTCACGTTATAAATAGGCTTATTCACTATTTGCCCCCTATACTATCGTCTTAGTTTCAATATGCCCCTATACTGAAAAAAATGGTTTAGGGACACCTCAACAACCAAAAGTATAAAAGACATATTGTAACTAAAGCGATAGTATAGAGGACATATAGTGAATAAGTCTTATATATAATTTATAGATAATAACGACTTGAAATAGTATATTCCCTTAAAAGATGTACTAATGACCTTAGCCTATAACCTCAAAGTCTCACTTCATCCAATTGGGTTATACTTGTATAGTACATTGAATGAGTAACAAATGCTTGCTGGAGGGTTGTAACAAATGAATATTTGAATGAGTCTGTATATTCCCCTAAAGTCCCAATATTAACATTTATTATTATTGTTAACTAGTTATATTTTTACTTGTATGGAGAAAGAGAATGACACTAATAAAATATATATCAGATTTTTGGCTATTTGAACGACTTTCTTATATTCTAACATTCATACTTCTCAAATCATCAAACAAAAATACGAAACTCACCATTCATATTTCTCAAAATTTTGATGTGTTTATAATTAAATTCCCCTACTAATTAAACCAAAAGTAAATATATAGATATGTATTGTTTGACTTTTTCCTTTGAAGCTAGGATTATACAATTGCGGTAACAAACATCTTGAATCTTGTACAAATTTGTTCAATGCTTTCAGTTTAGAGCCTCCAGAATAGCAAAATAAGCTATCAAGATTGGTAGGGAGACTAAAGTTCCGAATATAACCCTGAAATTATCAAAGACTCCATTAACAACGTCACAACTTTTAATTTTGAACAACCAAATTATGAACAACAAAATTATGAACAATAGCAAACTATCTACTATAGTTTTGAGTTTTGGTAATTTAAAACTTCTTAGGTGTTATAAACTCAATTATTACTATATAGAACATATTAGGTTGTACAATATTTATTCTCATAAATATGGCAAATATTTTTATTTCTAGTATATTTTATTACTAACTTAACAATTTTCAATTTAAATATAAAATTATATATAAATGAATTTATAAGGTAATATCTGTTTATTTTAATAGTTAAAAACTAAATAAGATAATTTTACAGAATGTACGTCATAATACTTTTTGTAATTGGGTAATTTTACAGAATGTATACAATAATCCTATTTTCTTATAAATTAGCGATAAATGTACACAATAATCTAGATGAAAGGTGACAAGGAACTCACGCAGTGCTGAGCACGGTGGCATGCAATCCATACTCTTTTGCAAAAACAAAAGCGATGATTGCTTGTGGTAATGCGGCCTTCAAAAATAGGAAAAATGTGAATCGTTAATTGAAATTAAATTGTAATTCTACTAGAACAAATTTGTTATGACTAACTTGATGATAGTAAATCAACATAATCCGATTTAATTGAATTGCCCTCAATTCAAGTTTTGAACAAAAACAAACTCAGGTCAAACCTAAATATTATCGATTTAACTTGAATTTTATCACAAATTAGATTGGAATTGAATTTGAAAAAAATATTAAAATGAAAAAACTCAATAGTAAATTATCCGGAAAGAATTGTACTCGATTCCAACTGTTCAAAATACAATTATGTATTGCCGTATTGGGGTGGACTTTTTAATTAACAGAATTGATTCAATATTTATAAATATATCTACCTGAGCTATTTAATCAATGTAATTTCCAACTTATTAGTCTCGTATTAGTATATTTCTATATATGACAAACATACCGAGCCTAGCTGATGGATTTGGGGCTTGCCCATCAGCACGATTCTAGTACTCCTCAAGCCCCCAAGGCCCAATAACGGCCCCATGTTCATTTTAGAACAGATCTGTTGGGCCTGGGAGCCTGGTTTCGTATTAGTGGAACCCATTTCTTAATTTAAAGACAAACATATGCGTTAAAAATGATATTCTTATAATGAAGAATTGAAAATTGTAGTATTGTACACATGTTAACTTCTTTATATCATAAATGTACATATCCTCCAAATAATATAATTAATTTAATTATACTTAATGTATTATTTAATATTGTCCCAAACAATTTTTTACTACATCGGGGTCAATGGCAGGAACAGTCAATTATTTGTATATTATGTCACTACTCTACCTCAAATATTTCAAATTGACATGATCAATGAACTTTCTTTTAAAATATATCTCATTCACTCCTCCCAGTCAAGTACACGTCGTGAACTCGATAAGGAACGTGCATGGCTCGTGAACTCGATAACAAAAACACTTATTGTTATATAACCCGATTAAGTGCAACAGTAGTGAAGTCGATAATAATGCATGTGAATATGCGATAGAATACCTGGAGAATAGACACACGTAGCACATGACCATGCAAACCCATAGCAATAGAACCAATTGTCATCGCTAATGGGCCAACAACAAACCTCAATACCAATGTAAACAACATCATATTTACTCCACAGCTAATCAATTTGTCTTGAAGAGCCATAAATAACCCTGATCATAACACTGGAACTTAATAAGCCAACTGTAATTAACACTTTATTTGATCAATAAAAATTCATCAAATAAACTTACCCATACTAAACATTGCAACTCCAGCTCCAGCCTTGGAAAAAATCAATATAGATCCTTCTATTATGCTAGGCATGCTGATATTACACCTACAAATTAAAACCATTAATTTGTCTTCAAAATTTCAAATCACAATAAAAATCAATTAAAAAACCATATATACCTATTAGCTATAAGAGCCCAAGTTATCCCAATGATGCAAGAAAAACAATTAGGATTGCAAATTAGCTTCAGGCTAACAATCTTCATCAAATCAATAAATGGTGGTGCTGTGCCTTTATTCATCTCCTCACGACTACCTTCAACGACGACGTTTTCTTCAACGCCAATCGAAACATCACCATTATTATTATTATTATTAATATCTAATTTGGAAGAATAATCATTTCTGGCACGATGAAGCTCTAACAAGAACAATAATGCAATAAACCAGACAAGCGACTGCATGACGAAGGATTGAACAACAAGATTAGCACCCATTTCATCGTACATGGCCCCTAATAAAGGCACCCCTACAACAAGTGTATTACTTAAGGTACACAAAGAGAAACATGTGACAGCCCATGGATAATTTCCTTTACTACTAAAATTTGCCCAAATCACAAGAATCACAATGATGATTGCTTTTGATATAATATCGGCCAATATGAATTTCATGTTCATTTCATAAGGATTGATATGGGAGGCAAATTGGAACGCAAAAAATGGGGCGATGAAATAGCAATTCAATCGGTTTATTGCGTCGACGTCGTCCGACTTGAACATGTGCCACCACTTGACGGCGCCAAAGCCTAATACCAAGGCGACGTAAAGTGGCGTCACGGCGGCCACCACCTTGTAAAGATCTCCCACCCCAATATTCATATTTGTGGCTACTTATTGGGTGGGGGGTTACGTAGGGAGATTTATTATGATACAAGGTGGACACTTTGAGAAAATAATTAAGAGAAGAGATTTCATTGTAGATTTATACTACTTTTTATAGGCAAGTGTTACTAGGTTTCATAACAGAATTCTGGTATATATATATATTGGGAAGTCATTACCTTTCAAGATAATAATTTTTGGTCATTTTTTTCGTAGTGTGTATGGTACGAGCGTTCGATTTACAACTGGATTGCGTGCAATATATGTTTGTTATGTAATTTTTTTCTCATATTTTTTCTAGTGTGTATGGTACGAGAGTTCGATGTATAACTGAAACGCCTGTCATATGTGTTTGTTATGTATATCGAATTCATGTTAATTATTCAATAGCTTTCTTATATATTAACGAACGTATATCGCAAACCATTGGTAGAGATAAATAATGTCTTAAAAAGTATGCGTTCAAAATAGTCTTAACCCAAAAGTTCAAAATCATGTAATAGAATAGTACTAGTGTACTTTCTCATGTTCTCTCAAATATTTAATGGTAACAAAAGTAAAAATATTTATTGGTAAGTTGTCTGTTCAACTATAAACTATTCACGAGAATGCAATAAAGTTCTCCAAAACTAGCTAGTCAATTGTTACACACAACAATAAAAGTAATTAATAAGCTCGGCTAAAAGGAATAATATTATTAAGGAAACATTAATAATGCCGAAATTTTTAATGCCGAAACTAGCTAGTCAATTGGTAAGACATTTTTAATGCCGAAATCTTTAACTATTAATTAAATTAATGTTACTAAAACTAATAAGGAATAATATTATTAAGGAAAAAGTATTTAATAAACCATTTATATCTATTAAAGTAACAAATAAAAAGTAATTAATGGTCGAAAGTTAAAACATAGAATGCTTGGTGGAAATTTATCAAACTCTAGTAGTTTTGAGGCTTATTTTCATGTTGGACTCTGAATTATGATGAAAATTTCAAATTGGACCCTAATACTATTATAAGTCTCATATTGGACCCTATATTATGGTTTGTCTCATTTTACCTCCTAAAACGCCAAATATGATGTAATTTCGTTTTAAAGTAAGGGCAAAATCGAAATAGCACATATATTAAACTTTTGGGCAGGATTCACAAATAACAAAACTTATTAAACTAAAAATAAATCTCAGGCTTATTTTCATTTTGGACCCTGAACTATCATGTAAGTTTCAAATTGGACCATGCTACTATCATTAGTTATTTGTAAAAACGCCCCAAAAGTTTGATATATGTGATCATCCAAATTTGCCCTTCTTTTAAAACGAAATTTAATCTAAAATTGGCATTTGAGGGGGCAAAATGAGACAAAACGTAGTATAAGGGGCAACTTGAGGCTTATGATAGTATCAGGGTCCAATTTGAACTTTATGTGATAGTTCAGGGTCCAAAATAAAAATAATCATAGTTTTGATATGTCTTACTATTGATATTAAATTTTGATTCAATAAATGAAAAATGTGTGTCAATATAATTAATACCTCTGAGTTTGTTAACTTTTATTGGGATGGATTAATTAAATACTACGGCCAATTTATTTTAATTAATATTGTCGTTTTTCATATCAAGATTTAACCTTCATTTATAATTAATATAAATGAAGGTTAAATCTTCGATGTATGCCAATCAACCATGATTCTAATTCACATTATTTAGTGAGCACTGAGCAGTGTTCTATTTTCACCTGAAAAATATATACTGTACTTGATCAATTCATTTTCTATATTCTATTTTATGTGTCCTATAATCAAGAGTATATATTCGTTCTCGATCAACAATTTGTGTAATTAAAAAGTGTCATTCATGTATGGTTATTATTTCACATCAGAACACTAGCTAGTCATTATTGCCTTTTGCCAAAGAATATAATGAGAGAGTCTCAGACAAAAAGAATCACATTTCGTACCTATATTTATGTTATATGTCTAATGAATTGAATAATACCATCACTATGCATTAAATGGGAATATATTATATGCTAATACTGTAACACAGAACATTAAAAATAACTCCAATTGCTTCAAATATAAAATGTCACATAAATTCTTTGAAAACTATCAATTCATGGAAGCATTTGAATAAAAACAACTTTTATTAGTCAATGAACATCAAGTATTTCCTCCGTTTTTCTTATATGTCATTCTAGTTTTTTCACGTAAATTAAGAAACAATATCATCATTTCACTTATGTCCCTAATTAATAACTAATAAATAATTACATGAATGTATAATTTTTATTTTCAATATATATTTACTATACTTTAAATGCATTCAGTAGGGATTTTAGGGAAAATTTTGACCAAATATTACGTTGATTTTCTAAAACGTCATATAACAAAACAACAAAAAAGAGGATAAAACTACAAATAAAAAACAGAGGGAGTCCGTCCTTCAAATGATCACTTTAACACAAAATTTAAGAAAAATTTAAATTCATCTCATAAACATGGTAAAATGATACTAAAATATAGGGATGAGGGAGTATTACATCGTATTTACGTACCACATCGAAGTTTGTACAATGAGCCAATGACCTCTAATAAGTATTTAATTCTTCTCTATGTTTCAATATACAAAATAAAATTATTTTTCAATCAAAACCTACCAAATATTTCAATACTGCCAGTTTCTACATTTTAAATGATAGTACTAACTTATGTTTGAAAAAATCTGATTCTAAATCATTTTTAATTTTTCACTTTAATAAATTTAAAATTAATATAACAATTCTTGTTGTATATGTTCACAATTGCATTTTATAATACTACTATTTTCTTATCCTCATTAAAAAGTTATTCTTGTTAAAAGATACCTCTTTCGGAACTATGTTTTAAATTAACATAATTATTCTTGTCGTTTCATAATGACAAAGTTCGATGCTTGAGTAATTATTCTTGTCATTTCGTAACGACAAAGTTCAATGCTTGAGTTTTCGCATTGACAAATGACAATTTGTTAGATAAAATGTTAAGTTAAAATAAATTGAAGACTTCTACATTACATCAAAGTTTGCACAATGAATATAGAAAGTAGCACTACGTGAGTTGAAATTAATGAAACAATATCGCTCACTTCTAGAGTTCTATTGACACAAAAAATAAATGTAGGTGCCTTTGACCCATAAACCCTAATTTAATTGCTTAAAGAATGTCTCAGAAATCAAAGGCTTCTTCAGAAAAGAAAAAGCATGGGTTCTAATCCCTCCAGCTAAGTACTACTAAAAGTGTGGTTCAAGCTTTTATACGTGAATATTTTTATAAAACAAGACTCAATTACACAACCAGCTTAGAACCTTTAAAGGTTAACCAGTATTTGTTTTGCAAGCCAACATACATCAATGTTCAAATTCGTTTAAGTAAATCCGTAGCTCTACACTTGCAAATAGTACTCGTTTATAAACAATACATAAGAGTATATAGAACGAGTTGGGAATGTGGAAACATGAACTAAAAAACTAAGTTTGTGACGCAGTGGCCTTTCACGTTGCCATGTATTGCTAGAACTAGTATACTTCACAGTACCATGGTGTTTCTACTCCTACCATTGTTGTATAGACATCCATTTCTTAAATTATCTCCTGATCCGAGGTCCTTTGCTTGGTTTATCACCATTCCTCCCATCCCATGCAGAAGCCCAGAAGAAGAGTGACATCCAGAACAAAACTGCTAAGAAAATCTGAGTAGTGTCCTGAATTCTGCTAATAGTTGTGGCAAAACCTGGAAAAAATAACACCAACAGAAATCTTTAGGCTATAAACTGACAGAGTCTGGCTATGTTGAGCGTTCATGTAGTAAGGATAGGGGAATGGACAATAAAAATTGTCTTTAAGGGAGATGTTAGCGAGCACATGCACCTTTAACTTCAGTTTTTTGGTACAAAGGAGGAAGCAAAAGGAAGAGCAAGGTAGCTCGTGAGACAAGTTGGTGACACTGTCACTTCCCCTTCCCCAATTTCAATGCTTACAAGTCATATAACTTACACACCTTCCACTCCCTCTCAGTTTTATATACATAGCCATAACGTTCTTGAAGCCAAGAATAAAACACTTAAAAGAGGAAACAATGAAAAAGAATTATTATTCAGAAAAGAACCAAAGGTGCCTAAAACAGGGGCCTTGCATTTGCATAATCATACAATTAGACAGATGTAACAGATCTCCAGAGAATCAGTATTGGCGCGCTACCCTACAGTGTACAGTACAAGAAAATTTCAATGAAAACAAATTTAGAAATGTAAAAGAACACTTATATGCAATTAATTCTATCGAGCACATCCATTACATGGGTTAAATCTTAGGGTAACCCCGACAAGGGAAAATATATGGAACATAATCCATGTTAACACATTCTGGTTCCACTAGTTTACAGTTTGATCAGTTCCATCTGCAATTAGGTGATTTATGTTCATGGTGCGGTCTATCCTAATCAAATATGTCGAAGCATCATCTCAAGGCAATCAAGGAACACACAAGACATAGGTCAAATACAATGAATCAGTAATATTGTTAGATCATCTCTAACTAAGATTATAATTAGTTCAAAGAGACAGATAGAAGTAAATCAGACAACAAATAGGTTTTGCCAAACACTGTAGGAAGCTACCAGAAGACTACTACATCATGACAATAGAAATATCATGATACTGGAAGCATCATGTTTGACGTTCCAATGCTGACATTCAATAATGAGCTGTTATTCTAAAATGAAGGATAAAAGAACTTAGTATGATAACCAAAATTTGACATTTGGGCATGTACATGTGAAGGTTATCAAAGACAAATCTAACCAGGAACTACTTGGCCAACTTGGGCAAAAAATGAAACTAACACGTTATCTACATAAATTCCAGGTAATTATGTGAAGAATGGAAACAAGTAAGTCCACTACAGGCAACCATGTAGGAATGGTTAAGTAACAAATTCAAAGCCCTCAGCTAAATCCTATGATAATAAAGGTCACTACAGGCAATCATGTAAGGAAATGTTTAAGTTAGAAACTTATTGGAATTGAGTTAGCTGCTATCCGTAGATATACAATATACAAGCTTTATATTTTCACCATCTGTTGGTCATTGTTTTCTTTGGCTCCCTGGAACATTATCTTTTTATAGTGCATGTAAAGCTTTCCCTCGATAAGTCAATATGATATGATTTCCATAGCTTATTCCATGAAATTGTATAAGTAAATTTCATCAGTAATTTCGCCATAAGATATTTTATTTGAGGAAGGAAGTCTCTCGATGCATTTCTACATCTGCATAGAGATAACTAGACATCCTTATAACATCTAGCTTTAAAATAAAGAAAATTATGTTTAAGCATAAAATAAGATTACCTTCCGTTTTATTGAAAATAATGTATTTCTCAAAATAGAAACATTAGAACAAGTACTTACTTTGACACATAGTGTGATATACCTAACTAAAAGTTCTTACTTGTAACCCATGACCCCTCCTCCGAGCAATTTAAGAGAATTGTTTTACTGACCAGATAGTGTATATAGAATTTCAGTTATGATAAAAACCAATTATGTGGACGAATAACATAGAATCTTGTACAACCATGCTTAAGGTTTATGAAGGGGTGTGTTATTGTATATGTGTTAAGGTATATATACGTGTATGATATATCATTTCAAGTACAACCATGTGGGAACAGCCTCCCTGTTATTAGAAGTGTGCGTCCTAGCGTAGCATCCAACACGACAACACCCCCCGCCCCCTCCCTCCCCAACCCACTTAGGCCGGAAAATTCTAGAGTCGTTGGGACGTATTATTGTTTCCCATGCATCTATGAGTTTCATATACAAAATTCAAAAGAAGAAAATGATAATGTAGGGTGATATTAAAAATCAACAAAATAATAAAACACAACATATGCATTTATTTAAGCCAATAATCTGATGATCATTACCAAAAACAAACACAGATCGGTCATCAGAATGCACTGCCCATATAACTCATAGTTTCTTCAACACGACAATCCAAAGAAAGCTTCGCAAGGATTTAGGTGATGTTTCCTGATTCAATGGCACAAGTTCCCTGAAAATATTATATCACAAGACATGTGTCCCGAGGAAAGAGATCGCGTGGCAACAGTGTAACACACATCCAAGTATTTATGCAATGAAGAAACATGACTCTTCATTCCCCTGTAAATACCCCTTTCTTTCCACCATAAAAATGTAATGTTTTATTAGCTCTATTAAGTATTATCATTTCAACACCCAGCTAACTTAGGCATCGGAGTAGCTATAATAAGTCTACGACCGTAACCCTGTCATGGTGTGAAAGATACACAACAGTCAACCCACCTATTGGAGCTCAACCAGTTATCGTGTTTAGCCTCTAACCAAAGATCTGAAAATCTAGATGCTTCGCCACCACAGATATGAGAATAATATCGACCAAACGCGCTACAGTAACCCTCACCTTGAGGAGTTCCAGATAAAAAAAAGGTCGGTCTCGACAAAGAAAAGTGCAACCACTCCAATTCCACAATTTCAATAGATATTCAATTTAGAGCGATAATTTTTTCACCAAAATCGTCAAACAACCAACTCAAAAACTAATACTAAATTAGCCAATCTCGTTCCACTCCAATCACTCCACTACCTCAATTAACTCAAGTAATCAATTTTCAAATAATTAATCACATAAACACGCCAAACTCACGCAATAACCTGACACTATAATCAACTCAATAACAACAACAATTTGATAATTATTACATAATAACAAAAAAAACTTACTAAAAACATATAAATTAATCAAATTAATAGAATTAAATCAGTAATTATTCGATAATCAATAAAAAAACACTAAAAAAATCTGACAGTGTAACCAATTTGGAAAAAGAAAACGATTCAATGATTATTAACATAATCATTAAAAAATCTCACTCAAAAAAGCAGATAATACAATCGAATTAGGAAAAAACAATGAAATAAAGGTACCTGAGAGGGAAGAAGGGGGCTGCGGTTCAGATTCCGGCGGAGGAGGGGGTGGGCCCGCACTGGTGGCGTGGCAGCGGTTGAAACGTAAGCTGGGAGAGAGTGTAAATGGACGGATGAGAGGAATAGATGGAGGAAGAGTGTGAGTTGAGGGGTATGATGACGTGTAGAATAAGGTAGTTGGGAAGCTGCTGGACGTTGGGCTATAGAGAAAGGGAGAAGGAGGAGGAGGAGAACAACTCATTTTCGAGGGAAAACTAACTACTTTTTGTGAGGGAAGTAGGACTAGTTTTCGATGTCTATAGAGAACTCGATAAGAGTAAGCTATTGAAAATGATACAATTGGGAAATTACTCGACCTAAATAAGTGCATTCAATAGATAGTCAGTTAAAAATCATGCTAACTCGTTTGAAGCATTAGGGACTTGTTGAAGGATCAAATTGATCACATAATTCAATACTCGATGACAAAATAACTACTCCCTCTGTCTCTAAAAGATTGTCACATTTTAATTTTTGATGATCAACGAAACACGATTTAAAACATAAATATCTATTATTTTAAATGCGAAAAAATTATAAAAAGTTAATATTTCAAAAATATATATTGAGACAAATCTAACAATGTCTCACAAGACTATATTATTTCTTATCGTTCAATGGGAATTCATGATCAAATTTTATAATATTTGACTAACAAAAGTCAAAATGTGATAATCTTTTAGGGACGGAGGGAGTATATGATAATCCGTGGTCTTAATCTCGTGGTCTTAATCTCGTGGTTACCCATACAACCTTTACATTAGAGGTCTTGAATTAGCGTAGATTTCACCCATTTTGATTAGTATAAAATTTACTTTTAGTAAGATATTGTTTGACAAAAAAGAGTAACTATATAACTCGATCAGATGTCTAATTGTCTATATATGTGCCCGATCAATTAATACTTGTTTGCATCAATAATTGCATCTAGACCCGTTGGGAATACAAAGAACCCAATAGAATGTTTTTTCACTATTACAAATTACGCTATACACAAAGTAAAACAATAATGTGCTAGATTGATGATTTCTCGCCACATTTTCCAGGTTGTTGCAATTTAGTTGTATACAATGTAATCAACTTATATTTTAGTCATAAAAAGCTATATTATATAGCAATTAATACTTAAAAGTATGGATATATACCAAACATTCGTACTTAGACATCACAAGTATTGTATATTCGTTCATGATACGAATATACAATATTTGTTACGTTCAGATACTAAATACAACATTTATATCAATTTTAAAGATTAATTTCCCTGTAGTAGTGTAACTATCTAGTCTAAAATATAACTTAATTACTATTTGGGATAAAATACAGTTTAAGTTTCGAATGAATTTTGAAGTTAAAATAGATGGTCGATTCTAAGGAATCTTAATATTACTACTCCCTTTATCTCAAATTGATTGTCTCTTTTTTTTTTTTTAGAAATCTCAAAATAGAGTTCTTTTTAGTTCAAATTTATGAAGGAAAAATAAATAATGTGAGATAAATTTGAACTTTTTAAAATATTTATGCAAAAAGTAGAGACAAATAAATTGGGATGGAGGGAGTATACGAGTGTAGGCTATAGCTATAACTCTCTACGACGTCGAGACCGCACTAGGCCAAGAATAATCAATGGTGAAGTAAATAGTCCATCACACATGCTTTGTTTGGAGGTAAGTAGTGAAGTGTAGAAACTTTCAGTATTGCTTTATAAACAGTAGACCAGTGAACCATTCAAGAGAAGACTTTTTCCTTTTTTTTTCTCTGTATTTGTATAATTATTTGTCTTTGTTACTATTGTTTGTTTCTCCAAAAGTTAAATCCCCTTCAATATTACTATGCAAATGGACATGACCTATCCATGTTTGGTACTCTTTATGAAATGTCTAGTGTTGTCATTTCAATGACAAAAGGTACCCTCAAACTTCAACACCATTGCTATTTCAAGATAATCTTTTTCAAAGCATTTCATGCAGGAAAAATAAAGAAATTGCAGGGGACAAAAGAACAGTTACAAAAGGTAAACATTATTCATGTTATAAAGATAATTGTGAAATGTATTCGGATAATATATGCGAGTTGCACGTGTATGCATAAATGCTTCAAGATATTGGTTGAAAATGTGCATTTTACGTTAAATTTTGACATAAATACGCGAGTGCAACACAATTTTGGGCCAAATTTTTTTTTCTCAAAACTTAATAATATTTGTCTAATATTAATCGAAAATGTACATTTAAATCACAGAAAATTGGTCGAAAATGTACATTTTAATATCTATTCCCTTAATAATTTAACGCAAGTAATGGACTAAATTGCATCCTTTCCACCAATAGCACATTTTAGCGAACTCCATATTTAGAAGAACAAGAGCATAACTTGCACAGATTATTTGATCTCTCGTAATACACATAACTTGATATGACATTATAATAATCACGTTTTGATCATACAATTAAGAAAGACAATATAATAATGACTAGAGTAATCAATTATCTTAGAACAGAAATGGTAATAAATTAAGGTTGAAATAGCTTATTTCCGCATATGCATTTCCATGAGACAAGATAGTAGGTGACATCATCTTGTGTTCCTCCTCTATGAGAAGAATATGATTGTTTGTTGTGGGTGTTTGACATCTTTTGATGGGGTGGAATTACCAAAGTAGCCTTGCAGGGGTTGCACTTCATGCATTTACCTACACATGCAGGTGGTCTTGAACCCAATATCAGTTTCTTTCTCTGCAGATTCTCAGTGTAGCTTGATGATTTCAATCCATCTGTAACATGAACAAAGGCATAGGGTGAAACTAATACATGAAAGAAGCTAAGATAGATCAATCATTGTAATATCAACAACATCCTATACATATGATCTATCATAGTTTTAGTTTCTTGATTTACAAAACCCCACCATAGAGAAGGAGCCTTGACCGAGTTTATTCTATGGAGTAGTGCTCCAAACGCGAAACCAGAAAATTTATGTAGGAGTAACGAATGAATTACTATTATATGTTAAATATGTAGGAGTAAAATTTATGTCGGAGTAACGAATGAATTACTATTATATGTTAATATGTAGGAGTAACATTTTTTATAATAAAAAACATTATTTTTTAATAAATGAACAGTAAAAGTCTATGTTGGGGCGACTAGCTCGTGTTGCCTTGCCTCCCCTAGTTCTTCCAAAACAATCCAATGTTGTGATGAGAATTATAATTTTATGTATAAAATATATATATAATAAGTTAACATCTGTGTTTATATTTTAGCATATTATTGAAATGTTTTGAACATTCACTATGCAGTATATTGCGATTTAGAAAAACATCCACTTTACAATGGTTAGTCCGCCCAAGCGCCCCTAATAATGAGATGGATGGGTTTGAGAAGTTTTACATTACCTGATATTGAAGGTGACAATATGAGTGAACATATGCAAACAAGTGTGATTGATAGCCTGATGAAATCACAGGGGTAGAAGCTTGTTGAAAAGGGCATCTTCAATTTTTGATTGAGATGAAAGCAAATAACTATGAGTCTATGATTGGAGATGGTATACTATATTATATATATACTAATATAGTGTGGAAGCAAAGGGTTGGAAATTGGATGTGGTTGAGTGTAAAATGGTTATGAGAGCATCTGATTTGGGACAAAGGTTAGGTTCTGTTTGGAGAAAGTGAGATGGAAATGGCTTCTATTCTACCTTATTAAATCACATTTGGATTCTCCTCCTTTTGGGAATATTTGCACAGTATTAAAGTCCTTGAGTCTTGACGCACGTACGATCTCGAACTTCACTGATTAAAGATGCCTTCCAAATGATACTATTGTTTTCATTTTACTCTTATTATATTGGAAAGCATTAAACTATGTTAATTAAGTATGGCTTATTCGCATTTTGCCCCTTATAGTATTGTTTTCGTTTTAGATTGCCTCCTGTACTATTAATCGTTTCAGATTGCCCCCTAAACCCATTTTTTTCAGTTTTAAAAGATAAAATGACTATGATACTCTGTCACTATTACAAAGTACAGGAGGCAATATTACTCGTTCATTTATCTATCCAAAGTTGATGTGATATGGAGAGTTAAATAAATGAGTTAACTAGGTAACTAATTAAATTCTCTTTTATTCGACAGGTTAGTGATAAGATGGGTCCAAATGAGCTAGTCAAGCTCTTTGATATTCTAAAGCCTTTAAACAAAGTTGGAGGGATCACAATCATTACAACAATGGGAGCGGAGAACATATGGGTGAAGCTTCCAAACCTAATCAGTGTCGTAAGAACAGCGGGGCAAATTGTGACATGGGTCACCGATCCTAGCACGGAAACATAAGCAAAGAACAGTTTAGTCGAGAACAATGAAGTAGGGGTTGGAGTAGGGGTAAGGGTGGGGTGTGTTGAAGAAGAATGGGTGTGGTTTAATTTTAATTATGTCAAATATGTTAATATTGTCCCGTATACTTTGTAATAGTGACAAGGGTATCATAGTCATTTTATTTTTTACAACTTGAAAAAAGGGGTCCAGGAGACAATCTGAAATGATTAATAGTACAGGGGGCAATCTGAAACGAAAACGATACTATAGGGACAAAATGTGAATAAGCGATTAAGTATTAGTTGAACTTCTGTTTTTGAAACCAATATTTACACATTTAATTCAATATACTACATAAGTGACTATGACTATGACTACAACTCATGAATTAAATCATTTAGTTTTACTTATTTTTTGGGACTCAACAACGTTATTATCCTTGAGATCTTCTGCTAAGTTATTGAAATCTTTGGATTTTAATTTGTGAGATAATCGTTAAAATGATCTCTAATAATATGTGCAAGTTGCACTTTAGTCTCTGTTTTTTGGTAATGTCTAAATGATCCATCATATTGGTCGAAAATGTGCACTTTATTAGTCATTGTTTTGAGAAAGACGTTAAATTTTGACAAAAATAAGGACTAAAGTACATCTTTCGACGAATATCAGGATTAAAGTATACATTTTCAAAAAATATTTAATTTCTAAAAATTCTATTCTGTCCTTATTTTGGTCAAAATTTAACGTGTTTGTCAAAAGAGAACCTAAACTATACACATTTTAACCAATATCAGGGATTATTCGCGCAGAGCCGCATACCATATATTTAACTAACACTAAAGTGCAATTTGTACAAATTATATCGGATCATTTTAATAATTTTTTCTTAATTTGTGAAATTGTGACTTAATAAACTTGTATCAAACGGTAATTCTAGACCTGAATGTACAATTAACCCGGTTGAGTTTTATTAGATCAAACAAAATACTCCTGTAGGATCCCATTATGGTATACATGGAGAATTCATGTAGAAAACCTTGAACAAAATTTGCAAAATTAAAGAAAGTAATCATTAATCAGTCAAACAGTCCGATGGACATGTTTGAATAACCTTAAAAGAATAGTGTACGTTAAAGACCAATTAAACAAGTACGTGTCATGTTAGCAAGGAAGGGCGTTTAATTGGTGAAGTACGTGTGGTTGTTATAAAAAAAAATCACCATTTCGATTCTCTACCGATATTTTATAACTCGAGTATGTATTCACTCACTCCAGACTCTCCTAGTGTGATAACTTAATTGGAATGATTTGCATGCTATTATGCTTAATCCGAGGTATTCAAGTAGATACCTACTCGATGATTAGCGAGTACTCCTCGTTATTCGTTAAGAACATGTCATGTTCTTGCATGGCCTCATTCAATCCTCATTCTGCTGAATGCCTCTTCTCATCATCAGTGACTGCGTGCATTATCAAGTAGTACATATGGTATAGTAGTTAAAAAGACAGACCAGATGATAAATAATGAGGGGTTTGTGTTAGCCTTCTTGAATGCTTGTTCGAGCCATTTGTTGAAGTTACCAGTTAGTTAATAATGTGACTTTAAGTGATGGTTGTTTGAGCTGTATGTGTTTAAGAGAGAGTACGTACTCTTTTGGTTCAGAAATGATAACAGATGAAACAGGCCCCTGTTCTGTATAAAGGATCCATTTCCGGCTTCTTCCTTTAGAAATAAATTAAAGCTAAGAGCTCGTGAGCTTCTCACTCACATAGTCACATATTAGAGGGGCCTAGCTTCTACTCCATACTTATTATTAGTCATTACTGTATAGAGGACTCATCAGTTTTCACTGGCGGGTAATAAAGTTGTCTTCTTTTGTATGCTAAGATATATAATCTTCTTTAAGCATTAGTCTAAGCTTGATAAGTAGATTATTGTTTATCATGATGGAACCAATATATTGTTTACATAGATTGAGTAGGTGTGAGTTGTGACTAGGCCTGTAATCGAGCCGAATTCATTCGAATATTTGGAGGTTTGGGCTTGAGGTTTGAGAGGTTAAATACCTTTTCGAGCCAAACCGTTTGAGTGGTCACACCTTGCCAATTGACGTTTGGCTTGAGTTTGAAGGTTCGAGCCGAACACGTTCAAAAACGTTTGGCTTGATAACCATTGGAAGAAAAATCAAGAACGAAAACTTTATATATGAACAAAAAAGTCGAAAAAATAACAATTAAAATCGTAATTGAAGCTACAATTATACAAACAAAGGTGAGGGGGAGGGGAGGGGTTTCGAGAAGTTATGTGGATGAGCGATGCCATGCCTCATGAGGGTGAGCGGGGCGGTGAAACGGCTTTTGAGAATAGAAGAGAAGATATGAGAGAGGGTCGAAGGGAGGGGGGGCGATCTGGAGAGTGGAGATGAAAGAATGAGATGAGTACATAGATGGGAATATATATGGTTTGATAATGATTTTATCATTAAATACACATATGGTGACCGAGCCAAACCTTTTCGAACAGTTTGGCTCGATTTGACAAATACCCAATCCAACCGTTTGGTTTGACATTTGATCCCCGAGCCAAACTTCGAGCCACACTTTTTCGAGCCAAATACGTCAAGCTTTTTCGAATAGATACGCTTGCTGGCAGCCTTAGTTGTGACTGAATTATAATCGTATGTCTTATTGAAATATAATAAGTACATTTTTTACTGTTTATTTTTTATAAATTAGCGATGAAGTGAGTTTCGAACTCAGGATCTTCTGGTCACTAACTAGCAAGAACGTTTTCCACTAGGCTATTCGATTAACTCAATAATTCATTCTACATTTGGAATGTGATAAATCTATTTTAGGTATAATAATGTTTCGGTGACATGTTTTTAATGTGCTATATTTTTATTTTTATTTGATAATTTATCAAATTCATTTTTATCGTGGGCACAATTTATTTTACTAATTTTGTGGAGTATTTCATTTGATAGACAAGAAATTGCATATGCCAATCAAATTGTAATACTCTCTCCATTTTTATTTAGTTGTCATTTTAATCATTTTTTCTTATTTTTTATTTACTTGTTACTTTTCAATTTCAAGACACTTTTAGATTTACTTTTCTTATTATGATATTGCCATTAATTGAGTATGATATCTTTTTGTCTTGAAATTTGATATAGTATTGTTTATCCTAATCATAAAAAAGTGCACACAAGTAAAAATATAAATTCTTACTTGACGTGTCAAGTTTAAAACGACAAATAAATAAAACGGAGGAAGTATAAGTTAGCTTTTTCCTCACAAAACAATTTAATCTCTATTACTCTACTATTTTATCTTATCTTTACATACAATAATATTGATAGGCTCTGTCGCCATGTACAAACCAAATAAAGTTCGATACCTCCGTTTTTTTAACACTTTGTCGTCGTCGTCGTCGTCATCATCGTCATACTTGTGATGATTCTTCAATAATCTCTTCGATTTATTAGGGATAATTTTGTTTTGTATCTCATCATCGTGAAGAACATTACTTTTGGCAACCATAATGTCACCATCTATCAACTTGGTTAGTTTCTTGTTGGTGTTGAAATCTTGATCATCAACATTATCACCATCATCATCATCTCCGCTTAATTGCATTAATTGTTCGACGACCGTCGCCTCCAACGCCGTCAATCTTCCGTCATCCTCTTTGAGTTTATTCTTTCCACTTCTTGAAAATATCATATCCTCCTTAATCATAATTTCTAGCAAAACGAGTCTCTTATTAGCGTGTGATAAAATGTATTTTTATATGTGTGCTTTTACTGTATTTGGTATATAACGCGTATGATAATTAGAGTATTAAGAAATACTTCTAAAGAAGTAAACTAATTAAGCATATTTAGCCAAAAAAACAAAAAGAAGGAAACAGTCAAGAAGTTGCTAAGAAGATGGTGAGAAGACTGAGGTGACCAAGAGAAATCAATATTTTATTTAAATAAATTAGGCTACTTCCTTTTATTGTTGAAATGAATTTTGCTTTAATTCTATTTCTGTTAGAAGTTATGTAAAAGAAGTACTGCCTTTATTTTGAACTGGATTGTGGTGAAAATTTGTAAAATTTATTTGGTACATGATAATATTAATATAAATTTAATAAGTATTTTCAAATTAATTAATATGGGCACTAATTAATCCGCCTTTTCATTTAAAATGGTTGGAATAGAATTTTTCAATGAAAATTTATATAAATAATACCCTCCTAAAATAACTAATGTATTTAGCGTGTTCTTAAAAGTGTGTTAATAATGAATTAGTGATTAAGGTTTTGTATGTTTTGGTTTGCCTCATTGTAGGTGATGATGACATTTTATGTAAGAAAGTATATTAAGCGATGTTTTAATATTTGCTTCAATTTAAGAGTATCATAGGTTAGAATACGTTTATTTACCAATTATATTAGCTACTGTCTTATTACGCCATTTTTAATTTTCTTATTGTTGTTTACTTGGTCTGTCGATCTCACGGTACCACCTTAATACTCCATTAATTAATTAAATTTGGGGCATTATTATATTGGTAATTATACAAATTAATCTATACAACATTCACACCGAGGAACGTGAAGATAACGTCAAGTCATCATCATGCCCCTTACGTCCTTGGCGACCCTCATCTAAAAATTATAATAAACGCTAAAAAATAAAAAGTAAAAAGTGAAAAAATAACACTTTTTTAAGCTTTCCTAAAATAAGTTGGCTTCGTAAACATATTTGCTATTATACATAAAGATAAATAATTAAATATTTCTCCCAACATTTTTTCTCTCGTTCAATTATACATAAAGATTAAAAAAAATGTTTTCCACTCAACATATTCATATTTAATAATTATTTTATACTTTTGGAAATTCAAGTTTATCCAAAATACCTATTAAAATATAAGAAATGTTTATTTTTTTAATTTTAAGCGAGGAATAAGAAAGTTGTTAAATAAAAGTATATACATGAAAAAAAACCTCAAAATCAAAAAAAAAATGACAATTGTGAGTGTGAATGCTGATGGAATATTCAGTACAATGGCCAAAATAAAATTAAGGCTTTTTTTCATCTGGGCACCTGAACTTCTGATTTTATAACAAATAGGCACCTGGTGAACTTTTTATAACAAGTAGGCACTTGAGACCAAAATTTGGCACCTGAACTTTTATTTTCCTCTTTTTTCAGATGTTAAACATTTTTAAAATCCTTAGCCCAAGGGCAAGTTAGTCATATTGAAAATATGACATCTTGGAGGGAAAATAAACAGAAAAGTTAAGGTGCCAATCCGGATAAAGATTTTAGGCGCCAAATTTGGAGGAAAAAGTTTAGGTGCCATTTCGTCTGGTTTGTCTTCCTTCTTAATTGATAACTCCATTTTAACCTAACTCGCCTGAATTGACTTAATCAATAGTAATGACACCCGATCTAATGTGCAGCTCAAGTGGCCGATCTAATGTACTAGGTCCAACGATTCAATGTTAAAGTTGTTTATAGATATTAAAAACAACATCCAGTCGGTAAAAAGAAGATGTGAAGAATCTGGTTGTTCTCTTCAAATAATCACTAGTTCTGAGGAAGATGTAATTTGGGAAGAAGGGGATTTGGAATTATTTAAGAAAGCATCTGACACAAGAAGTGGCCAAGATGAATTCATTACAAGTGCATCGAGTGCCCATGAATTGAGACACAAAGCTCCAGAATCCAGTGGCCAAGATGATGTCCTTGCAAGTGCATCGCGAGCCCATGAATCGAGAAATGAAGCTCCTGAATGCAGTGGCCAAGATGAGGTCCTTGCAAGCGCGTCGAGTGCCCATGAAACGAGGAACAAAGCTCCTGAATCCAGAGGCCAAACCTCAAGGGGGAATGGTAAAAGATATCAGGTAGACATTTCAAGTGAATTGGACCCTTTGAGACACAAGCTTTTGACTAAAGCTCCTCTCGTGAAATGGGGCTCATTCCTTGACAGTTGAAGAAAGAAAGTTTGGGTTGATGAAGGAATGAAAGCAGTTGAAAAGTTTGATTTTTTGTTTTGAATAGATATTAATGGAGGTTGGGTTAAATGGGTGGGTAGAGGTTGGGTTAAGATCTTTGCTTTAGTTAGTTTATAATGTGATCTGACTATTTTGCCCTCCATCGAAATGTTTAAAATCTGAAAAAATAGGAAAACAAAAGTTCAGGTGCCAAATTTTGGTCTCAGGTGCCTATTTATTATAAAATCAGAAGTTCAGGTGCCCAGATGAAAAAAAGCCTAAAATTAATAGTGATACCAATTCTGGTCTCACTAATAGGATAAGTAATACTCCCTTCATCGTTAAATGATTGATACATTTTAATCTTTATTGGTCAAACCTTAAATTCTCGTTAAACGATAAAAAATAATATAGTCTTGTGGGATCTTGTTGGGTTCGTCTCAATTGTATTTTTGAAATATCAACTTTTTATAATTTTAGAAATAAAAGATATTTACATTTTTAATCGTGTTTTGTTAACCCCGAAAAATCAAAATATAACGATCATTTAATGATAGAGAGGTACTTTTTCATTATCTTTTATTTGATTGTTTAATAAAAAGATTACTTTTTTTCATAATATTTGATCCTTAGATATACACTGATTATTTCTTTTTTTTATTAATATCGAGTATAATAATAATTTCATATAACTTTTTAGTAAAATAATTTTTGAAGATGATCGAATAATATAAAATGAAGAAAATAGATTGCAATACATATTAATAACACTAGGTAGTAGGAATACATATAAATCTGAAGTCATTGCTTAACTTTCATTCTGTTTTGCCTTAATAGGTACGGAGAAGTATTTTTCTTCTTCTTGAATTAAATTTACCGAGTAAAAATTATTACGTTGATTACTAGCTACTTCGTTTGACTTCAAATAACAATTGAGAATAATCATTTCAAGTTTCTCTAGTTGTGCAATACTCCATTTGAATAAATATTACTCCCTCCGTCCCTAAAAGATTGTCACATTTTGACTTTTGTGGTCAATTACAACAAAAATTGATCACGAATTCTCACTAAACGAAAAGAAATAATATAGTCTTGTGGGACCTCGTTAGATTCGTCTCAATATATATTTTTGAAATATCAACTTATTATAATTTTTTTGCATTTAGAATAAGAGATATTTATATTTTAAATCGTGTTTTATTGACCACTAAAAGTCAAATGTGACAATCATTTAGGGACGGAGGGAGTATATCAACAACTTTATTTTAATATATTTTTTTATTAAAATATTTTAGCCGCATAGAGGCTTAAAGATTAAAGAGATGAATACCAATATATCATGGAACATAGACAAATGAAAACCAACATCTAGACATCAAATACTAGCATATGATATATTTTTCACCAAAAAATTATTCAACCTTTATAACGATACTTAGAGTTCACAATCTAACAAGCTAAGTCAACTTTCAGAATTCAAAACTGGACAATCTCTTTGAAACGCAGGGGGTATATAGAGATCTACGGAAAGCCTAAACAACCAATGCACGGACTATTAAGTCATACTTGCCCGTAGCCTTTGCCTTCAACTTACGAATGAGAACATGTATAATAGTAAAAATCCACCTGATTCTGGGTTCATGCAGTCCGGCATGCTTCTTAGGCTTTCTACTGCCTGCCCACTGTTATCTAGTTTGGTTCCAAAGAACAAGACCTGCAAACATTTTCACCTGAGAGACTTAGAGCATGAAGTTGAAGAAGCTTCTAATGTCGAATGTGTACAACATTTATATACACACCCAATTGTGATAACATAGTAACAAGGAGGATGCTAGATACATGGTCTTAGCCAACAAACTTACAAGGCCAACAGTGGTGGTCACCAAAAAGAAAGTGAAAGATAAGTAACATACAAGGAAACAATTTCCAATATTGACAGCCAGAGACTACAAATAGCTTACCATGGTTTGTCAACTCAAAAGTATTGTTTGAACTATCAGTTGCGTGAGAATCAGACATCTCAATCAGTCTACTTAATGGCAAGATGATAAGGTGTGACTGAAATCCACCAGTATTAACGTCGCAGGTGTTCGTGTCCGATAGTCTTATGCTTGAATATGTCCTGCCTAGCGGTCTCTTGCCTTTCAACGGATCGTCTAGTGCAGAAGTTTCCGCAAACTTACTAACGAATCCAATACAACCACTGTTCTGAAAACAATACGTATCATATACAACTAGGTTGTGCCGATGTTTCTGCTATCGGAGGTGTGGTGGTGTCATACATGCTACATCCAGCTTCGATGAACAGAAGATAGTTGATCACTATATTTATTCGCAGAATATTAAAAGATAAACTATTTGTGAAGGCAGATAATTCATAAAAAATTGCATCAGTAAACATAAATTGAATACATCAAACATATATTGTTTCATAAGAAGAATATATTTCCTCCAGTGCAAGGCCAAAACATAAAAATGAACAGGGGGAGTAACACTTGCATTAACGTATACCAACAACTATTTTTTCATGAAAGTAAGAGTATATGATGAAATCAAATACGGAGTAATAAATGCTAGATATCTAAACAAGTTATAAAATACTCCACAAGATATGACAGCGATGAAAATGCACAGATGTATTCAAAATTAATAATGCCTGCATGAGTCAATTAGGTGATGTTAAAGTCGGATACCACCAATCTGGAGCAATTTCTTATTAGAATTTACTGTTGAGAACACAACGAAAGAAGCTTCACTTTTTTATGTCATTTTACATTTATGATGATTCCGATGTAGAAATGAGCTGGTTATGTAAGGTCGTGATGATTCCCAAAACAGAAAATTGATTTTATGGGTTTTAAATGTGATTTGAGAGATTGACCACACCTTGATGAGGTAGATCATATCTCAGCTCCAGTGAGCCAAAGCAATCTCCTATCCTTTAAAGATGATTACTAAGCGAGAGTTCTGACAGAATAATTATAACGAGAACAACTCTCGTAGCTAAGATTACTTTTTGAATAAAAATATCACATAAGTGTAGCTCTGGATCTCCAAGCAGGCAAGCAAGACAAAAAAATCCCTGATAGTCAGATTAATGTCCCAAAATTACAACTGAAAGATACAATTATGAGGTCCTACAAGGTTTAGAACGGAACCATGATGAATGTTAACAAATTCAGTTTGATAAAACAGCCTACTCAACAGAAATTGTCAAATGTGAAACGGAAAAAGACCCCCTTGCAGACAGCATGAATATATATATATGCATTACTCCCTCCATCACATGCCAATATCAACTTTGATTTCCAATGGTCAATAGTAACAAACTTTACAACCTTGATTGACATACATATAACTTTGATTTGAATTAAAGCTATATTGTTAATAGTTAAATAAGTTAAAAATGTAAGTACCTTTTGACAGTTCCAAAGTCAGCAAATTTTGCACCACCCAAACAGCTGAAATCAACTCAAATGGAGATGAGAACATATAATATCCATGCAGAGGAACAGATTGAGTAGGCATCAAATTTAGCTGTTTCATAATACATAACAGCAAGAAACAGAATGAAAATGCATATGTGGTCTCATCCAGAAACATAGAAACAAACTTTTACATCTAATGCATTCAAGGTACTTTAGCTAAATTTTCTACCAAAAAAGAACTTTAGCTAAATACTATGTATATTAGAAGAGAAGGCTTTCTGAAGAATCAAATGAATCTGCTATAATAATAACAGCACATGCAAATTAGAAAAATAAAAGGGTAATTACTAATTAAACCCTGAGCATCAACTTCACTTCAAATAGGGCAATCAAAGGCAGAAGATTACAAGAAGCACATGGCATGCAAGTATGCGACCACTAACATATGAGAATAAATAAGTGAAGTTTTAATGGCGGAGCACGAATCTGTTGTCCTTACCCGAATACTAAATTGAACGAATTTTGAAATGCAGAAAATCGCATACCCAGTTAGTGTACTAAATTGCTCAAATCTTCATGGTAAACCAGAACACGGTCTAACAAAAAATCATATTCCATCTAACAAAATCACAAGTCTGATTCGTTCAAAATCACTGAACATGGTATTGTAAACTTCATACACTTATTCATACTGCATCACAGAGGCATACATTCAAGGCCGGCAATCATCGATTCAAGGTTATTAGAACTAACCTGTGGCGATGATTAACAAATTAAAAAGTGAAATTGCACACGGAAATTGTTATACGGATGCTGGTTTCATACGTCAGCTTCGAAATTAACCAACCTTCAAACCTTACATAGGGGCTAGGGCAAAAAGGCAAAGATAAAGGTGCCTTGCAAAACGGTGCCTTTTATTTAGATTTTGCCCTTTTATCAAGGAAAAACTGGAATTTACATAGTATAAAAAGCCCAACATTGTTGACTTACACTCAAAATAGAAACCTTACTCTATATGTAGGCAGATCTACAACATAATATTGGTCACAACTCACAAGAACCCAACAACAGGAAGGATGTAAGTTACAAGAAAAACAGACATAAAGTGCTAAAGTCAAATACATTGACCTTACACTACTATGTTGTACATTAGAACATCTAGTTCCTTGGATAAGTATCCAAAGA
Source organism: Echium plantagineum (assembly GCA_003412495.2). Classification (NCBI taxonomy): domain Eukaryota; kingdom Viridiplantae; phylum Streptophyta; class Magnoliopsida; order Boraginales; family Boraginaceae; genus Echium; species Echium plantagineum. The sequence continues at coordinate 1,516,926 of CM016564.1, read as the reverse complement.
CACATAGTATTCATGACTCTTATTATCATTGGAAGTTAACTTCTCAATGAAACTCCTCATCTCGGGATCTTCACCAGTAACTTCCATATCAGCAATTTGTTTCAAAAGACTAATTGAATCATTGCTACCACAATGCTTTATACAAGCACGAATTACTGCACGAACAGTAACAATGTTGGGAAAACAACCACTTTGCTCCATTTCTTTAAGTAATTTTTTAGCTTCCTGAAACAGCCCCTCTTGGCAGAGCCCATTTATCATTGTAGTATATGTCTTAACATTTGGATACAAACCTCTCGAAGAAAGTTGGTAGAATACATTTCGAGCAAAATCAATCTTCCTATTATTGCATAAGCCATTAATGAAAATATTATAGAAACTAACATGGCAAGTCAAACCTTTACTCTCGACTTCCTTAACGAATCCTGTAGCATCTTCAAATTTGTCATTTTTAAGAAGCCCATCTAACACAATGCCATTGGTGTAAACATTCGCAACAAGCCCAACAGATTTCATCTCATCAAAAAGCTTTAATGCATCACTACATCTACCAACACTAAACAATCCTTGTATCATACAACAATATGTAGTGATGTCAGGCTTCAATCCTTTAAGTGACATCTCTTTAAACATTTTCCATGCATGGTATATCTTCTTATGTTTACAATAGCCAAATATTATGGTATTATGAGTAACCACATTTGGCTTGATTCCTTTGTCTACCATAGAAGTAAAAAGTTTCTTTGCTTCATCAAGTTGTCCTTGCAAACAGTACCCATTCATCAATGCATTATGAGCAACCACATTTGGGCAAATACCCTTCTCAGTCATAATTTGCATCACATCCTCTGCATCTTTAATCAACCCTTCCTTACAGTATGCATCTATTAAAACAACAAAAGTTCTAATATCTGGATATACTTTAGCATCCACCATTTGTTTCAGTAGTTTGTTAGCCTCATCCCAACGATCGAAATTACACAAACCATGAATCAAGGCAGTGTAAGTGACGACATTTGGGCGTATGCCTCTTTCTATCATTCTAGACAAGAGACGCATAGCATCATCTACCATCCCTTGTTTACAAATATAATCAATCACTGTGCTGTAAGCAAAGACATCGAGTTTGCAATTTTCTTTCTCCAATATCTCAAGCAACTGCACAGCTTTGTAAACATGTCCTGATTTACACAGTCCATTTAATACAGTTGAGATGGTAAATTCATTGACCTCACCCAACTTATGTGCGATCAAGTTCTTAAATAATTCAACTGCCTCGGCAACATTTTCTTGAAAAAACAATCCCTTAATTAAACAATTAACAGTAACACCATTTGGAGCATAACCGAGCTTGAGAAAATTAGCTAAGACTCCAAAACCTAAGTGGGTTTCCTTCAAATTAGAGTAACAGTTGACTAAGATGTTCATGGTATAGGTATTGACTGGACAACCTAAAAAGCTCATTTTTTTGAAGAGAATAATAGGTTGTGAATAATGATTCAATTTGACAAGAATGTTTAATAATTTGTTGTAGTCAAAAACAGAAGGAATGGGCTTGATCCGGAGCATTCGATGAAACAAAGAAAGAGCGTCATCTGGATTCTTCACATATTCAAACCCAAATCTACATTTGGTAGTTTGACTTGAAGAATGAAAATTTGAAGAAAATGGAAGAAATGGGTTACCTCGTTTGGATGTAGAAATAAATAATATAGAGTTGATTTTGCATACCCATTTCAACGCCAATTTGGTCATTGTTGAGCCAGAAAGATGAGTGTAGGGTTCTGAGACTGAGAATTTGGGTTTATTAATCTGATTGAATTAATGGTTATGTTTTTTCCCGATTTTGATTACATATGCGAAGACGAGATTGACAATATTTGGATTAATCTCATGGTTAGGTTACGGTGCCAACAAAATTAGATGTCAATGTGCCAAAAAAGTATGTTTTTGTATTCCAATTTAAGATAACAGAGTACATTTGTACCCACAAATCGGTTAAGGAAGTATAAGTTGAAGCTCTAATACCATGATAATTTATGTAAAAGTGTAAAAGTATTTCAACCCAATTATATATTTTCATGGTAGAGTACAAATATATTCTGAGAATTATATATTTTCATGGTTGAAGTACTCTAACACTCCAACCTAGATGATATACTTTGAAAAATATACTTTGAAAAATTATGTTATAGTACAACACTACTCAAACCCAATCATATGTTGTTCATGGTGGAGTGTAAATATACTCCTAGAATTTATAGCACGGTACGAAAGTATTCCAACCCAGTTATATATTCTTCGTGATGGAATGCAAATATACACTCCTACACATGTTAGAGTACTAAAGTTTTCTGATGTTATTTAATTAACGAAATTTGGTATTATTGGAGTTCAAATATACTCTGCAAACATATGTTAGAGTACATAGTGCTTCTTCGTTCGCATAAATAAATTGAAACTTTTCGTTCGAATAAATAAATTGATTGCTTATCAAAGTTTATGAGGACATACATTTTAAGTAACTAAGTACTTTTGCATCTTTCATTTCCGTCTATCACTAATATATTCTTGATTTCACTTGTGTATTAAGTAGACAATTCTTATGGTATATAGTACATGAATATGGAGCAAACACATGTATGATATTGGAGTGCAAATATACTCTGTTGACATTGTTGGCACCAAATTCAAGCCCAAATAATATACGCAACTTCGGTTTTAATTATTTTTCTGTAAATTATTAATGAGGTGAGTTTTGAACCCAGAACCTACTGGTCACTAGCTAGAGTCTTTTCTGCTAGGCTATTCAATTGAGTTTACAATTACTTGATCAAGCGTTTCTCATATAATTAAGAACACCAAATTTTTTTTTTTTAAGATCCGAGTACATTCAAAAGAAACCTACAAATATCATTTAAACAAAAAACACTTCCAAACATTTATTTTTCGTTATACATGAAACAAAATCCGAAATTCTAAATAACTTCACAACAACTCAAAATGCTTACAAAACAGCTTCAATGCTCACAATACACTACTCCACAAGAATTTCTTCGACATCTTTCCTTGGCTTTTCAGTCCTTGGAATGGTAATATTAAGCACCCCATCTTTCATCTCAGCTTTGATCTCATCAGGTTTTGCATCTTCAGGCAGCATCAAACTAGTATTGTAGTAACCATAGCTCTTAGAAGACCAGTGCTCATCATCATCTTCACTGTCTTTTTCTTCATTGTGCTCTCCTTTGATTGATAAAACTCCATCCTCAACTGTGATCTTCACATCATCCTTTCCTAGCCCGGGAACATCATATCGGAGCTTATAGCAGTCGTCTTGCTCTTTCACTCTCCCCATCAGCTGTGAAGGAAGGCTCTCAAATAGCCTGTTCATGTTATCTGTTGCTTGAAGCAGTGCATTTCCTAGTCGTGAGGGCAACAACTCTGCATAAAACGCCATGAAAATCGTCATTTTTATCCAGTTTACCTCTAAGAAAGGCTCTTGTATCCTGCCTAAACGAGTTAGAATATGGTCGGGTAATATGCAGTCTTACTTATCATCACTAGGTTTTTTATCAAAGTGTTAAGGCTATTCACTTTGCATGAATTACAATGAACAACAAGCTAACAATTATTGCACTTAGATCAAGAAAAAATTATGAACATACCCCAAATAGATGGAGCAAAGTCAGATGTGTTCCTCCTCCATAAATTCCTTCTACGTCTTCTTGGAAAGGGCTTGGATTTTTTGCCACCCTCCGAGACCGAAATTTGGTTGCCTTGTGATGTTTCTTCATTAGCTGCTGTTGCAAATCCCCTTAGAAGCTCAGAACTCCATTTTTGCTTCTCAAAATTATGCAGAGCTCTCTGACAAACACTTCGAGATACTGCAGAAGATGAGGGTGTCATTACATGTTGCTGCAGATTCTTGAACACCAAACGAACCAAAGCCATGTCTGTGATTTTTTGTACTTAGTTTTCTTGAAATTGAAGGAAGTTTTTATTGTTGTTTGTTAGCTGCTTATGTAGAATATGAAACATAAGGAATTTATAGTGAAGTGTTGCAGAATTGTATGATAGTTCTGAGGGCTTCTAGCATCTAGTAAAAATTCACACGTAGGCAAAAGAAAGTGATATGCATGAGAAGTTTCCTGCACTTTCTTCCCCTAAAACCAGACTTCAGAAGACTATTCTGGAGGGTAATTAAAGAATCAGATACCTTTTTTCAGATTATATAAATAAAGATGGTTTAATTACAAATTACGAAAAGATGAAAACAACACCAATATGTCATAATGTCTATAATAAAGAGATTCTCCTCTAAACGGGATAAGAGGGATTGGATAGTGCGTAATCTTGTCTGTCTGATAATGAAAAATCCGTTATCAAAGTGATATAAGAATGAATTGCAAATAGTATATACAAAATTACTACTACTTCATAATTAGAAAAGATGAACAGAGTATGGAAATAGTTGAAGGATATATACTTCACTCTGTCATAATTTGGGCGACAAAATTGAAGGCAATCAATTTTACAAACGGATCAGAGAGATCACCTTTATTATTTGAAACATTTCTATAGTACAATCGAACTTTGAAGCCTAACAACAGTAACAAGCAACAAACTTCAATCTCTTTACAGAATACATTCGTTTGAAGTCACCTATCTCAATGAGAAACTACATTTTCAATACAGTTATAACCTCCTACAATCAAGTGCAAAGCCAAGAACATTTTGTACTTCTCAATCATACATCCCCTCATTCTCCCAGACATCCACAAGAAAATCGATCATTTCCTGTAATTCGAAAGATGAATTGTTGAACGAGAACAAAATTAGAAGAGGACAGCATATGTAGATCAAAGAAAGGCATACTTACACCTAAGGGAATAGGCTTGCGGAATGTCTTGTTGTTCCCTAACAAGCTATCATAGGTTGCACGCCAACTGCAAAGAACAAATATTTTAGCCGCATAAAGGTATAAAGAGATGAATACCAATATATATCATGGAACATAGAACTCAAAATATAAATCCAGAACTTTCAAACCCCACATACACGAAAGAAAACAAATATATAGACATCAAATACTAGCATATGATATAGTTTGCACCAAAAAATTATTCCACCAATATAACAATACTTGAGTTCACAATCTAACAAGTCAACCATCAAAATTTAAAAAGTGAACAATCTTTCTGAAACGGAGGGGGTATATAGAGATCTAGGAAAATTCGAAACACACAATGCATGGACTATTAAGTCATACTTGCCTTTGGCTTCATCAAGTTAAGAATAAGAACAAATATAACAATAAAACTCCACCTGATTCTGGGTTCACGCAGTCCAGAATCCGCCTTAGGCTTTCTACTGCCTAACCACTGTTGTCGAGTTTGGTTCCAGAGAATAAGACCTGCAATCATTTTCACTTAAGATAATTAGCTCATGAAGTTGAAGAAGTATCTAATGTCTAATTTGTACAACATTCACACACACACCCAATTGTCACGAACATAGTAACAACTAAGACGGAGGATGTTAGATATATAGTTCTAGCCAACAAACTAACAAGGCCTCCAGTGTTTGATCACGAAAAAAAAAATACCATGGTTTGTAAATTCGGAAGTATTGTTTGCACTATCAGTTTCGTGAGAATCAGACATCTCAACCAGTTTACTTAATGGCAAGATGATATGGTGTGACTGGACTCCAACAGTATCAACGTCGCAGTTGCTGGTGTCCGATAGTCTTATGCTTGAATATGTCCTGGCCAGCCGTCTCTTGCCTTTCAATGGCTTGTCTAGTGTAGAAGTTACAGCGAACTTACTAACGCATCCAATACAACCACTGTTCTGCAAAAAATTAATTTACGTAAGAAATCGTATCCAACTAGGTTGTGCTGATGTTTTTGCTATCGGAGGTGTGGTTGCGTCATACATGGATGAACAGAAGATAGTTGATTGTTATTAAACCTATATGTATATTAATTCACAGAATATTAATAGAGACCATTCGTAACAAATTACATCAGCAAACATAAATTGTTCATAAAAACAATATATTTTCTTGAGTGCAAGGCAAAAAATAAAATGAACAGGAGAGTAACACTTGCATTAAAGTATACCAGCAACTAATCTTCCCTGAAAGTAAGAGTATATGATGAAAACAAATAACAAATGCTTGATATCTAAACAAGTTAAAAATACAAGATATGATAGCGATGAATTAATTCATAAGATGTATTCAGACTAATAATGCCTCCAGGAGTCAATTAGGTGATACAAAAGTCAGATACCACAAGTCTGGAGAAATTTCTGATAAGAATTCACTAATAAGAATGCAACGAAAGAAGCTTCCCTTTCTTAGGTCATTTTACACAAGGTTATGAATTTATGATGATTCCCAAACAGCAATGAACTAATCGTGTACGGTCATGATGATACTCAAAACAGAAAATTAATTTTATTGGTTTTCAACTTGATTTGAGAGCTTGGCCACACCTTAATTCGGTAGATCGCTATGTTAGCTCCAGATACCCCGAGCAATATCCTTTAAAGATAATTATCAAGGCAGACATAATAAATCTAACGAGAAAAACTGTCGTAGCTAAGATTAATTTTTGAAGAGAAATCTCACATAACTAGCTTTGGATCTCCGAGCACTACAAAAAATCCCTGTTAATAAGATTAATATCCCAAATTTACAACTGAAGGGTACAACTATAAGGTCTTAGAAGGTTAAGAGCGGAACCATGAATGAGAACACTTGCAGTTCGATAAAACAGCCTAGCAGACTTGACGGAAATGGTCCAATGTGAAACGGAAAAAAAACAATGACAACTGCATAAACATAAACGCATTACTCCCTCCATCACATGAGACCATTGCCAACTTTGATTTTCAATGGTCAACAGTAATAACTTTGATTTGAATAAAGCTATATAGACATAAACTAGTATACAACACGTCAACACACATTAACGTATTTGAGCACCAATTTTAAAAGTTCAACTATTAAAAGTCAAAACTTGCATTCCCTAAAATGGAATCAAGCAGTATTACATCCAGCTACGAGATGTATTTTTTTTATTGCAATACAAATCTCAAAACTCCCCATTCATATAATAGTATATGTAATGTCAAACTCTATAGTTATCTGTTCAAGTAATTAATCAACAATAGTTAATCGAATAGCCTAGTGGAAAAGTCTCTTACTAGTGACCAAAAGGTCCTGGTTCGAAACTCACCTCATCGCTAATTTACACCCAAAAAAAAGTAATTAATCAACAAAATATATAAAGATAATAAGAAGATCGTCCATTTTGATTATAAATGGCCAAAATCAACAAACTTGTTATCTATAGTGGACACATATCACTTCCATTCGAATCAAAATTATCACATTAATATCAAACTACAAAAATACAGCCACACAATATAACTTTCACCAAAAACTATACAAGACATACAAAAATGCAAGTCTAAAAGTCGACCATCAAAATTCAAAACTGGACATAATGTGTGCAGAATTATATGGATAAGAATATGACATACCCCATGCAGGCAACAATTTGAAGAGAAAGACCAACTCAGCAATTTAAAGGGATAATATCGATTCCAGGAAGCTCAACAAATCTGAAATAATATCACATTGCAATTAATTATTATTATTATAATAATTTGATATCAAATTGTAGTTTTAATTGATTTTATATGTAATATGAATTTGCGTACCTGCTAGTGAAAGAAGAGAGAAAGATTATGGGTCATCTCTCTCTCCTCCTTCTCATGGAGGTTAATGGCTTCCTGAAATGAAACGGCGAGTAAGATAGGGCCGGGCTTTCGTTTTCACGCTGCTTCCAGGTTGGTAGGGGTAGGGGTGATAAGGTGAATGAATGTGATAAATATTGATAATGTTTGGATTTTTTTTTTTTGATAAGTTAATGTTTGGATTTTATATTTACCAGTTGCCGATACACCCTGTCCTGGTCCCTAGACAAGTAGCACAACCCACCACATGACCTCACCCCATCTATTGCTCGAAACGTGTCAAGCCGGGTATTATTATATGTGGCTCGATTTGATGAGATATCGGATCGAATACTATCTAATTCTTAACTATTGAATTAAGTATTTGATTCAATCAGGGCTCGATGCCACTCGTTGCCACCACTAAACCCACCCCCATGTTACTACTAAGTAAATTGTCTTCTTGTTTTAATTTGTGGATCAATATAAATTAATTGTTGAATATCGAACACTGTATCATAATTAAATATAATTTGGATATTAGTTGATTGATCAGAATCGTGCCCTAAATTCGCTAACATATAATAGTTTACTCATCGAATTTTTCTTTTCTTTTTTACGAAAATTTAGCTTTGTCATTATAAAGACTCAAATCAGAGTCATCGTCGTTACTATTTATAAATATCTTGTAGTCACTGTCCTAATTCCATTAAACTTAAATCACTTTTGATTGAGTCCGATATTAGTTACTTGATCATGCTTGTTTATTAGTTGGTCAAGCAGAGGAGTGAGTTATTGAAATCATGCATGGAGGTGGCACTGGAACCCGATTGGGGGGGTGAATTAATACGAATTCATTTTTCAGAAGAACCTTCACTAGAGTGTATTGAGATGAATGTTTCTATATGTTGGTTGATTTAGATATTATCTATTTTGTCGAGATCAAGTTTTACACCACTTGCAAGTTATGTCAAGTTGTCAACTGTGCCAACCAACTAAACCAAGTGGTTATAATTTATAACCATGAGAATTAGTAATCGTTATTCGTAAAGTATACATTGAATAGATCTCGATTGACGTAATGTTCGACCAAAAGAATATTAATAGGATAATAAAATTCATGATCTTGTAGGCACAAACTCATCTGCTCCACCAACTTGAACACCCTTATGATCCAAATGGTTAACTTGTTGGAGGTGAGATCAAATAAAATTAAATATAATTGAGCATCTCTTTTTCCCTCCATCACCGAGACAAAATCATGAAATTTGAGGGGAACCTAAAATATTAAATAATTGAGGTACAAGGGACTTCTTCGTTGGTCTATTCAAGAAAAAACTTGTGCTTTGAAAAATTAAGCTGCAACTCCTTGTAATAATTTATGTAAAACTCATGTACTATAGCATTAACTCTAAAAAATCTGGAGTCCCCTACTGGTTCCCCTGCTCCATCATATACTCGATTGAGGTCAATGATCGAGATTTTATTCGTGAAGAGTGGAGACTAAAAGAATTAAACAAAATCTTGAATGATCAACCATGTAGCAAATAGAACAAAGGAAGATATAAGTCATTAACATCATTCAATCTAGACAGCATCGAATTCAAATACAAACGTTCTGTAGAAACACATCTGAGCAAGTGAAAGTAAAGGTTACTTATATTGTTCACAATATCAATTAAGGTGTGTAGAAAAAGATACCAGTTTATTGTTCACAGAAGCAGAAAACGAATTGAAGAACACCACTTCATAGTTATGTACGGGCAGATTCAAGTGGTAAGGATGGGTGGAAGGTAGTCAGATTTAGTTCCAACAACACGGGCCTTTGTGTCAGGGAAGAACTCCACTCCTGGCAACTCCGTGACTTCACCATTACTAGACACCCCAACTGGATAGGTGAGCAAGTGTCCTGGCAAGTCTCTCTCAAGTTCTTCACTAGCATATAGATCCCAGTACATATCCGCCATCTGGTTGACCTTGCGAACGCATTCCTCACTTTCTGGATGCAGGAAGGTATCATCTAGCATACCAAGATGCTCATACCATAGAGCCATCCGGAAACCATGAACCTGACCTCTTGCTGGCTGCCTGGTGGCCAGATGGTGTGGCTGATACGCCCCCATTGCTATTTCAGAATCTCTTGCACCATCCATCGATCTCTGGTTGATATTTGCGGATCCAACTATGATATACTCATCATCAACTGCAATAGACAAGAATGTTAACTTTAGTCCATGTGTACGCACTAATGTGTGTTTGCAGAATAACCTGTTTAAAAAAACGAAAACAGCAATATGAAGGAAAAAGTAAAATATATAAAAACATAGTGTACCCCAACAAACAACTCTATGACTCTCTGAATGTTCAAAAATATTCTTTAAGGGAGCATAATATTAAACCATGCTCGCAATTGCATGCAACAGCCTGAAATGTGCATATTGGAATATAGATGTTCCTGGATATCAACATGTAAATGAGCTATGTACATGCAACTGCCAGAAATGTGCATATAGTCATGGTGGATCCCATCATGTAGGTACATAATGTATGATGATTACTTAAAGCAGTAACTGAAAGTTATGTACAGAGTGAAAACGGATCAAATAAAATAAGTAAAAAGAACCATCTCTGCAGTTATCTTAATCTTTAAATTTCATTATGCTTCCAGTAGCAAGATCAGTTGCTTAACTGGATTAAAAGCAGGAGTCTTACCAATCATCATCTTGGAATGGACATAAATCATGAATCGGCGTGCCTCCTGAGCTTTTAGATAATCCGAATCTGCTTCTGGCTGTTCTGAAGGTTCATACTCTCCATCCTTTTTCACTTCCCGATTACCTATGCAGAAAAATGTCAAATAATTCTTAGGATTCTCATCACTCCCCTTCTTTCTGAGAGCATCAACTATATCTTTATACATCATCTCCATAGTTTTCTTTTGCCAGTCCAATATAGCCTGCACTGATGCACTCTCTGGCATTCCCTCAGGCCACATAGGGACAACAACGTAGACTGTAAACCTTTCCCCAGCCTCAATCTTACTACGTATCTTTAGAGAGAGTTCCCTAGGAACCAGATGTAGACAACCTACATCCTCAACTTTGACATCATCACAGTCCCAGCTAAAACAGCTCCCTAGAAAATATTGATTTTCAATATAGATGAAGTTCTTTGCTCGTCGAATAGCGTTGATATAAGCATCTTGGATACTTCTGTCAATTATATTATCTTTCCCGCTCACAAGACCTGCTTCTGCTGCTTTTTCTGGGGTATCTGGGAATCCAAAAGCAGCTCCTTCATCAATAGATCTGAACAATTGCACATTCCATGACTCGTGATCTTCGGGAAATGTTACAGGGGATGGTGGGATGATCACATTTTCAAGCTCTCTCAGGTCCACTAGTACATCTTTCCCACCTTGCTTTCTCCATCGCTGCTCAAAGTTATACAAGACATCCCAGGCTATTGGTCCTTCAAGCTTAGAATGAATATCATGCCAAGGCTCCCTAGGTCCACCTTTGGTGATAGCAGCACCAGCGAAATTGGGCTGATGGAAATCATCATGGTGAGCAGTATCTAATGTTCTGAAAAGAGAATGAAAGGGGGTGTCGTACCGTCCATCGCAAAGATCAATGCCTCCAACAAAACTCACAATTCTCCTCTGATCGGATTCCCCACTAGGCAATTCACTATCCACCACAACAATTTTCTGGTGATGAGTAAACATTGTGGAAATTTGTAGGTCTTGAACAAAGCTACCACCATCATCGGGATTGCGAGGACATAGAACACAATTCACGTCCGAGCCTTCAAAGTACTTTGCTGTTTCTTCATCATGGGTAGCCATCAATCCATCCTTCTTTAGTAGCCCAACAGAGGTCCTGTCGTCCCAGACAAGCATCAGAACTTTAACACCTTCACTTGCTTTATTCTTCAGCAGTTCACCAAGAGTAATATCTCCACCAGGTTTTTGCCTCCTGGAGTCCCTTATCAAAGAGATTTCTGTATAAACAGACCAGCCAGTAATGTAGATCATATGTTTTGCGTTGGTGATTGCATCATAAATATCTTCCCAGCACCTGTGGGGCTCATAGTACTTTCCTCCTGCAAGAGGTATCTTTGGAATGAAATTATCTGGGACATGAGCATCTTGGTAGAGGGAAACACGACATCCATTTCTCTGAGGAAAGAACGTATAAGGAACACCAGGATATCTTGCACCTCTGATCCCACCACCCCAATTGCGGTCACGGCTTACATCAAAGTACTGTAACTTCACATGAATCTTGGAACCTGCTTCGATAGGATTTTTGTCTTCATCTAGTATCTCGACCCACCTATCGATTTCATCTCCTTCATAGAGCTCATCAACGGGTATGTAAGCTCTTCCAATCAAGGTAGCACCAATGGGGTTATCGTCTTTAACTGTGAAAATGACATCTGACGCCGTATGAGCACAATAGATATGAAATGATTCATACCATTTTGGATTGTTTGGATCCTTTTCAAGCATTCTAGTTCTCCCAACCCTTGCTTTGTCAAGATCAATAGTTGCATAAATCTTCGGAGTTCCTTCACCAATTCCAACTGTTTCTTGGATGTTTGCCATAAGCTACAAAAGAAAATTTGTAAAATGTGAAGAGTAATATAATGAGAACATAACAATAAAGGGCAACAAAGTATTATAACCCTCATGAAAAAGTTGCCAAGGTTTTAACCTATAAATTAACACCAATGGAATGCAATTATAGCAACTAAAGGCATTTAAGCTAGAATTGGATACATCAAATAATGAAACAAGGAATCACATTTTCACTTTTCACTTTTCGTGTACTCCAGACTCCAGTTTTTATAAAGACTAGTATCTAGCACTTACCAGGAACGAACCATGAAGTGTCAAAAAAGGCCAAATAATGAACTAAGTGATCAACCCTTCAGTGACTAATACCAATAGAAATATTTGTTTTCGATTACTCCATAACTTAAGTTCTTATGATTGATTATAAAGAACATGCTGCTATAGCATCAATAAGGCTACCCTGAGTTGCATTACAAGATTTAACCAATAGCATTCAATTGATTATGTGTTCCAAAGCGGCAAAGCCAATATCCTTGACAATAACAGATTTCCGGAACCATCTGGCATACATATGCATACTAATTACTAGGAGCATCACCATATACAGACAGATCAGCTAAGCATCAAGCAATACTGACCAAACAGACTATTAATCAGCAAAATAATTTCATACCACAGGTCAAAGTAGGTCAAAGTAGAAGTCAACGGTGAACTGATCGAACAAACACACATTATTTGCAACAATGAAAAGCAGCATAATTGGTGTCATGAAGACATTCCAAAAACGATCCAGATCTCAACTGAAATACTCCCAAGTTGATTGAAATGAATTATCAAGTACAGTAACAAATAGATCACAGTTCCAGAACGGAATCATCTAACTTAACAAATGTTCCCATCCAATATCAAAATAAAAAATCTAAAAATCCTACCCTCTTTACCCTGCTTACGAAAGAGCTTCTTCATACGAATCGAAGATTATTAATTTATTATAATATGAAAAAATCATGATCTCTTCATTGCAAATTCTTAGGTTCCAAAATTTATTTTTCCGTAATGGTTGCTGACTTTGAATCCCAGCAGATCAAGTGTTATTTGCTCAGATATATAATCAATATTACACAAGTTAAGAATTAATCGAGATTATATTACAATATTATTTTCAATATATCCTTCACTGAAATTCCTCAAAATCTCGATGTACTACTTCAATTTTATTTCTGAAGTTCGATTATGCAAATCAAAATTGATCCCTACGATCACTTGAATAAGGCACCTCTTTGATTAACTTAAATATCATCTATCAATTGATTTTAAATAAATATTAATTTTATGCCCAAATTATAAATCAGTAAGTATCTCATAATTCCACAACTCCAAGTACAAACTCAATGAAGTAAAACGAAAGTATAAATTAGTTGAAACCTTCTTGAATATTCCGTGGCCACCACCACCTTCATCAGCACCATTTAAGCTATCAACTTCAAAGATCGTAACATGAATCGTACCATGAAGAGTCTGACTCATTTTGCCTCACCTATGGAAAATTAAACAACCTTAAACATCAAATTCAATCATCAACTTCAACCAACTTCGAATGAAAATTTTGTACAAAAAGATATTTTCGTATAGTTGTAATAAGAGATGTGAAAATTAACTTACGAAAATGTCGGTAGTTTGTAAGAAAATGGGGAGTGAAAGAGTGACGATAGGTATGGTATGATCTGATCCGTGAAAACTACAAGTAGTAATATAGAGAGATATGAATTGAATATACGCGTAGGGGACACTGAGTGGGAGGCATGGGATCATAATGGATATCTTTATTGCATTATTTACCATCGTGGACTTTTATTTTTCTTCTATAATTGCAAATTAAATTAGGAACCAATCAACTCCATGTTTTACTACTACCTTTTATTTTTAGAGTTTTTTTTGTTTATTTATTTATTTATTTATTTTCAGAGTTGAAAACTCGTTGAGAGTATAAACTTTATTTTAATTGAAATCAGAAGTTTGAATGAGAAAGTAAAAATACTCAGTTTTGAGGTATTAACAGTTTTATTTAAATATTATGTTGTTGAGGTACAATAAGATATAAATCTCAACAACATATTACATATACTCCCTAAGGTTCAAAAAAGTTACATATTAATTAATTTATAGTAATTGGTAATTACCTAAAACCTCCTTAATTATAGGAGATGATTTTAAAATTATTTGCATATATTATTTGTAATTCATTTCAAGAATGTATCAATTAAAAAATTGTTTAGTTATTTACATTTGTTGTTGGTTTAATTCAAAGTATTTATGAAATTTGTTATATCAATAATTGTTTGAACAATAAATATTAACTAAACAAAATATTAATTTATATCGTTATTAAAATGTGTTATGTAGCTAGTAAATATATATATCAATCTAAGTGAATATTACAATGTGAAACTATTTGGTTAAAGCATATATATTTATCTATTTTCTTTTGGTACTTAGCCAGCAATGGTGTGAACATTTATTTTCTTAAGTATGGCAAACTTTCTTTGGTGTGTATGAATGGGGTAGACATTTATTTCTCTAAAATATATGGTCAACAAGTTACTAATTTATTTCTTAAAGGAACTTATTTAATAAATCTTTTGGTATGTGATCACAATTTTAATTTTTATGTTAAATTGTTTTCTTTGTTAATATTAATATGTGTTTTAATGATACATTCTAATAAAATCGTTATTTAATTTGAGATTTACTGCATGTAGATCTTTTTTCAAGCTTTACATCTTCGCTTCTTCAATGTGCGGAGTCTCTCAACTCTCAAGCACACATGAGGACATGATTAGTTGATTACTTTATACTTTATAGTTGGGATATTGATCCACCTTTAAAGAAAAAAAAATCCACCCACCGCCCCTTACAATGAGAATCAAATCGAGGACCTCTAAGTCACTGGAAGACCTCCTAAGTCCTAACCATTAAATCATTAGATGTTATCTATTAATCCACCATAATTGTATGAGAGTAACTTTATCTTTTATTAATATAGTCAATGAATTTCTAAATCTTACAATTTTATCTAGTAAGTTAATGGCGTGTTTAGATTGGGATGAATTTGTGTGAGAGTAAAACTAAAAGATTAAATTAAATGAGAATAAATGAGGTGAATGTGTTAAAATACTATTTTGATATAAAAGTGAATCATTTAACCTAGATTAAGCTAGTGGGTACATAAATTCTTCCTACACCATGAACTTTGACAATCTAGTTAGTTGGCTTCACGAAATTTTTAAAATTTGTCTACTGGGTCCTGAACGGGTAATAGGAATTCAACATATAATAAGTTTGTAGGTCAATTTTAATAAATATTGAGGACTCTTTCAAAAAGAATTATTAAAGAAAGAAAAAAACTTTAGGGACAAACTGACCAATCGTCAAAGTTGAGGGGCATGAAAAATTTAAGCCAAAAATCCATATTGAATCACAAATGAATTTTTTTTTTTATCAAATATACCCTTTAATTTTATTAATATGAATAATCCATAGAGGGCTCGAATTCGCGACCTCCCCTAAAGGTGTCAGCATGCTTTGCCACTAGAACAAGATATCTTGACAAATATTTTTATTTGTAATAACCATGGTACATATATGGACTTGTCGAATTAATATCCACGATGCTGAGGCAAAAATATCAACAGTTCGAACTTCAAACACTTAGGGCCTGTTTGTTAAACTTTTTCAGCACTTAAACTTAATGTATTCAGTACTTATTTAATTAAGTCTGTTTGTTAATAGAAAAAATTAAGTACTGAACATAATCAGAACTGAATGAAATCCTTAACGAAAAATTAAGTCAAAATTTGCTACTTATTTTTCTCCTCTTAATGACTTAATCTCATAATTCTTTAAAAACCCCAATTTGTCCGTCCTTAATTATTCCAAACTCATACATTCTTATTCAAATCAAATTCAATTATTATCATTGTTATTATTATTATTATTATTATTATTATTATTATTATTAATTTCATTTCTTTATATTCTTATTTTTCTTATTATTATTATTATTATTATTATTATTATTAAGATTACTATTATTATTATTATTATCATTATTATTATCATTATTATTATTACTATTATTATTATCATTATCATTATTATTATTATGATTAAATATTAATAATAATTATTATTATCATTATTATTATTGTTACTATTATTATTATTATTATAATCATCATTATTCTCACTATTATTATTATTATTATTTATTTAATAATAATAATTATTATTATTATTATTACTATTACTTTAATTATTATTATTGTTACCATTATTATTATAATCATTATTATTCTCACTATTGTTATTATTATTATATGTTATCATTATTAATATATTATTATAATTTTGATTATTGTTGCCATTATTTTTATTAATTATTATTATTATTATCACTTTATTATTATTATTATTATTATTAATATCATTATTAATATTTTATTATTCTCATTATTGTTATTATTATTTTCATTATTATTATTGTTATTATTCTCATTATTATTATTATAATTATTAATATTTTATTATCTTCATTACTATTATTCATAATAATAATAATAATAATATTGCTACTCTTATTACTATTATCAAGAATATTATTATTATTATCATTAATATTGTTACTAATTTTATTATTATTCTTATATTATTGTTATTTTGATTCTTAATATTATTCTTTTTCATATTATAATTAATATTCGTGTTATTAATGTTAATATTATTATTATTCTCATTTATTAGTCATATTTATAATATTATAATTTAATTATTAATATTTTAGATTCATTTATTTTCGGTAAAAAAAGACATCTAAGTGATTATATAGAATCATCAACTTTATTATTTTTATTTGTATTTATAATTTAATTATTAATATTTCTGTAGTATTATTTATTTATTTAATATTTGAGTTTTAATATTATGTATGCTCGTTGACTTTTTATAATTTACTGAATGACATTAATTATTTTGTTTTAATTTTATTAATTAATTAATCATAATATTATATGAATAATAATATTATATTTATACTTACTAACAATGTAGTTTATAATCTTTATATATAAAGAAGTGTGGTGGGGGCAAATTTGTCAATACAACATAACTTTAGTAATTTTTAATGAACTGTTATCAAACACTTAAAATTTTCAATATTCAAGTTCAGTTTTCATTCAGATTCAAACATTCAGTATTCAGTCATTCAGATTCAGATTCATACTTCAAACTTCAGATTTCAGACATTCAGATTTAAGAAACAGACCCTTATAGTCTTCTAGATAAAGGAAACGTTTGCATTCGAGAAGTTGAAAGATTATCATCTATCGTAAAAAATCATATTCCTTAGTTCACATTTGAGGAAATTGGTAGTCAAATAATGGGCAACAAGACTATGTTAACCCCACCAATCTAATTTAGTAAAGTGTATTAGTGTAGGGCCAACTAAAGGACAAATTATCGGAAAACTGTTAGTTGTCAAGACGTGTATTGATTACTTATTCATTTTCAAGCCACTTGGCTCAAATTTCGTCTTCTTTAATAATTACTCTTGCTTTGCTATTTTCTTAGACCATCCACAACAAGAGTTTAATTAACCCCACTTTTTTCAATGCCACGTCAGCTTTAAACCCAGTTACACCCCCAATTGAACTCAGTTTTCACAGTAAGTTTTATTCAGGATTTTATTCACTTTCTCTTCCTTCCACATCACCTTATCCTATACCCCACCATTGGGTGCTTTTATAAGGTGATGTGGAAGGAAGAGAAAGTGAATAAAATCCTGAATAAAACTCTGCTGTGAAAACTGAGTTTAATTGGGGGTGTAAGTGGGTTTAAAGCTGACGTGGCACTGAAAAAAGTGGGGTTAATTAAACCCTTGTTGTGGATGGTCTTATAGTAGTATTAACTTTAGTTATCGAAAAGGACCATCACGGACACAGTCAAGTCGTGTTGCAGTTTAGTGGTCACCACGTGCATCATCTGTACTGGCTCTAATTAATTAGATACTACTCCTTTTGTCCTTTTATAATTTCCTACTATTCTTATTTATCAAATTAAATCTTTATATAATATAATACCACTATATAGGTCAATTTCCTTTTAATGTATATATTTAGAAAAATAAAATTTGAAATATCACGATACATAAACTTTTAAAAATTTGTAAATTTTTGTATATAAAAAGTACTTATCATATTAGTTGATTCGCTAATAATTGATTACCCGTATCCAACATTAAATTTTTTAAGAGAATTGAGCTCTACATTACCACCAAAAATGAGTTAGCATTAATTGACCGAACTATAGAGCAAAACATACAAGCAAAAGCTATAGAACAACCCGAAAATTTATGAAAAGAGTAAAATGCCTCTTCTATATACATTTCCTTTCAAGCTTTTTACTTTAAAATTTGCAAAATACATGTATTATATTTATACCTATAGTATATATTATAGTTTTATACCCCACAATATATATATATATATATATTGAACTTTATTTTTCGTGACTTTTTTTATTCATGCACTATTAGGTAAAAACTATACACTATATTCGTACCTAAGAATCAACAAATATTACAACCTCCAAATTGGATTACAAAGATCAAAGAATCCGGATCCCAGTCCTAACAATCACAAGGAATTTGACTTAATTAATCTTCTTGTGGGTAACATAAGCTAATCTTTCGGGTATGAACTCGATATGAGTGTAATTTAATTCTATTACAAAATTGTGTTTGGAGGATGTGAAATTAAATGTTTTGACATGTCTAATCCGTAAATGGGCTGGGTTTTAGATACTAGGTGGGCTGGAGCCTGGACAGGTCATTTGTGAAAACATGTAGTCTGAAATCTGAATGTCTGATACAGTACTCTGATTTGTGAAAGTGATCGTTTGAATTTGTTAAGGTTTACTCTTACAATTGTAATTTGTAGCACACGATTTAATAGAACATTCCGATCGATCTCCGATCCGAAGATGCTTCTAGCCGTACTGATCGCGAACTCCGAGGGCAACATCCTCGTCGAAAGGTCTCCTCAATCTCATACTCGATCCTCTTTTTCCTATTAAATTTCATGTCTGCTTTATTATATTATCCAAATCGATTGATTATTTTGTTGAATTTCGCCTTTATGATAAGGCTTATTTTGATGTAATTGATGCAGATTTAATGGAGTTCCAGCTGAGGAACGTTTGCATTGGCGATCGTTTCTTGTTAAGCTTGGATCTGATAACCTTAAAGGCATAAAAAATGAAGAGCTGTTAATTGCTTGCCACAAGTACGTTGTTCATCTTTGCAAGTTTCCTATTGCATTTTGGAACTTCAATTTCATTTATGTATTTCGTGATTATACTAGACACCGATGAAACTTATATAAAGTTATACAGTAGTTACAAATATATAGAATGAATTGAATGTTAGTAGGGATCGATGACATTTTCTCATTAGTTCTTCATTCTCAAGTATTCGTTTATTGTCTATAAATTTGCACGGACTTGGAATGAGCTGTTTGTAATTTACATTGTTGTTTTTATCGAGTATATTCAGGGGAGAATATAGGATTTTCCGTTTAGACAATTTAAAAATACACATAAATCACAATTATTGTTTAGTGTAAAAAGAGTAGCTAACATATAATTAGAATGTCATTTTTCGTTGATGATTTTTTTCTTGAATATTCCACTAAACACCCTTGGATAATAATGGTTCGGTACTAAGTGTATTCCCGTTGTTATGGTTCAGTTCCCCCCCCCCCTTTACTGCACGTTTCATGTTCTTTTATGTATTTTCTTGACGATGTGTTGCTATCGCAAGTGTTTCCACTTTTTATTCGACAATTTCGAGAACAGTCTCATGATCCTGTTTCTACTAAACAAGCAAACTTGCTCAACTAGTTGCTGAATTCTATATATGCCAATTTATTTCTTTTATGATTAATATCTTGCTATCTGCAGATCGGTTTATATTGTATATACAATTCTTGGGGATGTCAGCATTTTCGTTGTTGGAAAAGATGAGTATGATGAACTGCTATGTAAGTACATGCTGTAACTGTCATAATGATAGGACTGTCTCCCAAAGTCCAAACCGAGGCAAACTTAGAACTGACTATTGTGACATTGGGCAAGATGGAGTATCTGTACATTACCCTGGATACTCTAATTCTATAATAGACCAATTAACATGTTACATTTTATATAAATGTTTTTACTTGGCATTCCCATCCTGTTCACTTCTGTGAGGTTCTGTAGACATGATTATCTGTGCTATGAATTTATCAGATTTCTAACTGTTTTGGTTGGTTTTATATGCAGTGTCAGAAGTTATCTTTGTTATCACTTCTGCTTTAAAAGATGTATGTGGAAAAGCTCCTTCAGAGCGCCTCTTCCTCGACAAATATGGAAAGATATGCTTGTGTTTAGATGAGATCGTCTGGAATGTAAGAAAATATGTCAATATGGTTCTATATACTCTTGCACTTGAAATGGGGCATGGGAACACGTTTGACTTTTTTTCTATTTTCTTCTTAAATCAATAGGCTCAAATTGTTTGGTGCAAGGCGTTAATTATATGTATATTTTAACATGTACATTCTAGTTTATATATGGAGTATTATATGTAACTTAAAGTCAAATCTTAAATGTTTGACCCATAAAAAGTTCATAAGTAATTTGGCTGTTCATGGTGGGAGAAAACTATTTAGTTATCCTTGAAAAAAACGGAAAACATGATCAAAGGTTTGGAATTCGGAATAGATCAATGTATATGGTTTATGATTTGGAATAGATCGCTGCTCCATTCTCTCGTAGTATGCTAAACATCACCATGTAAAACAGTAAAGAAATCTAAATAAAGCTACCTTTATTATATACCTGCAGCTTCCCTATGGTACTACTTCGCCTTTCTTAGTGAATACACTTATGATATTGTTATTATCTATGTTGCATGTTTCCTCTAAGATAATATTTTTTAATCTCCTATCAACTAATTTGAGTTTCTTTCGGTTATTTTCTTTGAAGGGTTTGTTGGAGAACACAGATAAAGACAGGATCAAGAGACTTGTAAGGCTTAAGCCACCTACTGAATTTTGAGGTTCATCTCATCACTGTGCTGCAAAATTACTGATTTAATCATCACTCTAGTTGTGAATAATTTGTGGGTTGGCGGGTGGGATATTCTTGCATTACATCTTGTATGCTACGGGTTATATCGTTGCAAGTGATGGCCACTAATTGGACACAGAGTGGATAGAGAGATGTCAGAACTGTTCTCTTATGATATTCCCCGACTTTGCGTCGACATTCATGATGTATGAACTTTTGTGTTGCAGTTGAATGTTGATTAGCATAATCAGATATATAAGTTGTTGGTGATATATCCATGAGAATGAAAATACTAAGGATTAACTATTGGCTTGTAGGACAATGCACTGTAGGACATGGATCCCAATCTACCTTCTAACATTAATTTAAATCAATATAAGAACTCATGTTATGTGACTTTTGAACACCTCTTTTACAAACGTAAAGAAATGCCACTTCTCATAAAAATTTGTAGCATCCTCTGGACTATCTGGCTTACCCGAAATGATCTTAATTTCAACTCCAAAGCTCCGGACCCCAAAATCTTTATTATCATATCAGAAGATTTCTATCAATCATGGACATGGGATTTTTGCAAAAAGAAACGACCACAAAACAGGACGACCCCGGAAAATCCTATGGTTAATAGAGACTCCTTTAATCTTTTAACACTATACATCTTATCCACGCCACCCGAAGAATTGCAAGAGAGATATCAAAATTTGCATTGGAATTTCTAATGATGACCCCCTGCCCCCTGCTCTGGAAGATCAGCCTCGATTATAAGGGAATTCACTCAAATCATGAATCATCAAAGAAGTCAAATCTACATTAACCACAATTTGGAATATGATCAAGGAGAACGCAGGCGACGTTTAGAACAATTGGATTCATACTCTATACCAATTTGAAGGAATTAAAGTACAAATGCATAAACGACTCATTATATAAGATCAAATCAGCGATTAACTATTGAAAATACGGTTAGAACAATTGGATTCATACTCTATACCAATTTGTACGATGATAGGTGATATACTTAAAGAAGTTAAGTTGCGTAGGCGACGTTTGTTTGATAATAATTTTGTTTTGAATTTAAATGAATCGATCAGACATTTATCCAAGGAGTAATTAGGAGGTGCATATAAAAATTGCCATGCATGCACATGGAGTTTCCGAAACGAAGAAGATGAAATGTGAATGAGTATGGTCACATATAATATACTCCCCCTCCATTTCACTTTAATTGAATTTACGTTTTTCGAAACACAACTTCAACCATCAATTAATTTATATTTATATTATAGAAAAATTACAAAAAAGTAATATTATGAAAGTACTTTGAAAAACGAATTCAATTATATCAATTTTATATATTTCGGATGAATGAATATAAATAATAAATAGTCAAAGTTTGGCACGAATTCCTACAACATCAATTTTTTTTTTTGATAATTCACATAGCATATATAGATAAAGGAAGGACATAAGTGTTTTACCTACAACATCAATTAAAGTAGAATAGAGAAAGTATATGGTTGTAATAAATGAAGCATCCTATGGAGCCACAATTAATAATTTTATAAACAATTCTTCGAGTTTCACATAAATTAATTGTTAATATCGGAAGTTTAACAACATGAAAAATCAATATTTAGTCTCTCAAGTTCGTACTGACGCAATAAAACAATCTAAACAGATACTCCCTCCGTTCCTAAAAGATTGTCACATTTTGACTTTTGTTAGTCAAATATTACAAAATTTGATCATAAATTCCCA
The DNA here is from genome assembly GCA_003412495.2 of Echium plantagineum. Classification (NCBI taxonomy): domain Eukaryota; kingdom Viridiplantae; phylum Streptophyta; class Magnoliopsida; order Boraginales; family Boraginaceae; genus Echium; species Echium plantagineum. The sequence continues at coordinate 1,493,679 of CM016564.1, read as the reverse complement.
TTAAACGATAAGAAATAATATAGTCTTGTGGGACCTTGTTGGATTCGTCTCAATATATATTTTTGAAATATTAACTTTTTATAATTTTTTCGCATGTAGAGTAATAGATATTTATGTTTTAAATCGTGTTTTGTTGACCACCAAAAGTCAAAATGTGACAATCTTTTAGGGACCGAGGGATTATAATTGTGTAACATAAGAATTCATCTAGAGGTGAAGATATATTAATTAATCTCAGTTTTTTCCTTTTCATCAATGAAAAGAAAATATGATTGAATTTGTTTTTCAATATTGTAATTATTAATATGCATATCACACATCTAAAGTCGGTGTCCTCAATATATAAGATCTTGGGCTATTCCTCTATTGCTAATTGGTTTTAGAGTGGAACCCAACACTTTTAACATGGTATCATGAGCCAAACCCGTGTTAATGAGGCACGTGTAACCCCGCCGTTGTTGTTTCGGCAAATAATAACGACGAGAAAACTTACGCCGACGATTGGGTTATACCGAGTCAATATATAAGATCTTGGGCTACTCTCCTATAACTCCCCATTTCAAATTAATTGACATTTTGGGGTTCATATGACCACAAATTATTTTTTATTCGTTTAATTCGAAAAATGAAAAATTGATACTCCCTCCATCCCTTTTTGTTGGAGACATTTCATTTGGCACAAAATTTTAGGAAAATTCAAATTCAACTCACAATTTTAGTTTTCCCTCCACTTTTTTGAATTAAATAGGAATCAATTAAGGGATACTTTCTTAAAAAAGTATCCCTATCAATTAGGGATGGAGGGAGTACAATTAAATTTGTTTTTGAAAACGTTTTAGTAATATAATTTTTTATAGTAGTCTGTACAAAATAATTGATGAAAAACGTGAAATTTATTAGTAAATTGTAATGGAAGGAGTATTTGATTTGCAGGCCAGAATTCAGAACGGCAGATGGAAGTCTGTAAGTCGACTGGAGTTATGAGAGTGAAGTGTCCAAAGAGATGGAACGTTCGGATGAACATAGATATGCTGCTAACAGATTAAGTGTTTGCAATTGATTGCAAATCTACCAACTCAAAACCTGATACTTTCGAAAATAAATAGCAGGAACTTCATTTATAATTACCGCTGTATCTGATATTACATTCAAAAACTCAAGTATCTAGTAGAATTCACATTCATATTCTTATTCTGATGCTTGATATGAGAGAAAAAAGAAGAAATTCGGGCGTTGAGAGCCAAGAATCATCCGTTGACAGAATTAGCAGCTTGCCTGATAGTATTCTTGCTCACATTCTCTCGTTTCTGCCCACGAAAGACTCTGTTGCAACTAGTGTTCTTTCTTCGCAGTGGAAATTCGTGTGGAGATATACCCGTAACCTTCATTTTGTACATTATGGAGATATATTCCGCAGAAAAACTAAAAAAAATGATGCCACTTACATGAAATTTGCTAATTTTGTTACAAGGATTTTACTGCTTCATAAGGCGAGTTACATAGATAACTTGACGTTCCTTTTTTTTGATGAAAAGATGGTATACGACTCAGTTGCTATGGACAACATAAATAATTGGGTTGCAACTGCGGTTGCTCGGGATGTGAAGTCCTTTATACTTTCGGGCATTGGTTCTCGATTTCAATTTCCAAGTTGCGTATTCACTTGCAATTCATTGGAGAATCTTGAGTTAAGCAACATTGCGACTCTCAGTCCCTCAAGTGTGGTTCTACTTCCCAAGCTTAAAATCCTCAAACTGGACAATGTCGGCTTTGAGTGTGATGAATCTGTTCGCAAGCTTTTATCTGGTTGTTCGTCGCTTCACACCCTAATTATAAGCAGAATTAAAGATGATAATGTGGCCACGTTTACTGTAAGATCTCTGACTTTGAAACATCTCAGAATTTACTCAACTAGTGCACATGCGTACGATCGTTACTCTAAGCTGGAGATAAATGCCCCTGCTCTCGAGAGTATGCATATATATGATCGCCTGTTTGTGGAGTTCTCTGTGGAAAGCTTACCATCGTTGCTGGAAGCATCAATCACGCTCTATCCTGAAAAGAAGAAACGGTTTGATGGTCACTGGAGTTCCTTTGATAATTTTATTGCAGCACTTTACAATGTGAAGGTTTTATCTTTGGATCCTGCATTTTGGGTAAGCTTCTAGTACCACATGTTTGATGGAGTATAAGCTTCCTACTTGTTAAGTAAATCTCTTTTTGTGTCTACTTACATCTGCTTTTTGCAGTTGAAGAATGTAGAACAATCGTGTTTGTCTGCTAGGTTTCTCAGACTTACTAAGTTGACTTTAGATCATTGTTGTGGATATCATTCTCTGTTTGAAATGCTTGATGGTTGCAACACTTTGGAAACTCTCATTTTAAAGCGAGTAAGTTTCTCCATGGTTTGTCAGTGTATTGTGAGATACTGAGATCAATTTGTTGGCCTGAAAGTACAACTTCTATGTGGTTTTTTCAGGATTATCAGCACAGTGTCCACCAGAGCTGGACAAAACCGAAGAGAGTCTTCGTGTGGGTTCGGTCAAGGCTCAAAGCGTTGTCAATTGGCGGATTTTGTGGTCGTGAAGATCAGCTAGCAATGGTGAATTATATTCTGCAGAATGCTGGACTATTAGGCACAATGAGTATTAAGGCTTCTTCGCAGATGAACGTCAATACAGCACTTAGATTGTGCCAGAAAATATTAAATTCCGAAAGGAAATCCAAGAAGTGTAAGATCGAATTTTCTTGAGATTATTATTCTGTGAGCTCATCATCATTTAAGCTTGGATTAATAGGGGCAATTTCTCTTGTTAGACCATGGAAAGAATATATTGTTCTACATGATACTCCATCTTACCACCTATCCTCTTACTCATTCCGTTTGTATAACTTTCCCATATGACTATTATCGCTCGTATTGTAGAGAATTGGACAATTAAATCCAATTAATTCCAATTTTTCTCACTAAAAATATGACAATTAGGGAAAATGATGTATTCTAGTTACATTAACATTAAAATTCAATAAAATATTATGCTCAAAAACTCTTTTAAACTAGTAACAGAAATGCATTCATCAGAACACAGATAAAGACAGGATGAAGAGACTTGCAAGGCTTGAGCCACCTTCTGAGTTCTGACTTCTGAGGTTCATCTCATCACTATGCTGCAAAATTACTGATTTAATCATCACTCTAGTTGTGAATAATTTGTGGGTTGAGGCCAGGGGGGAGGGGGTGTTAGGGGGTGAGAGAGGGAGTTTCTCGCTTTACATCTTTATGCTACTGGTTATATTGTTGCAAGTGATGGCCACTAACTGTACTCAGAGTGAATAGAGAGACGTTAGAACTGTTCGTATGATATTACCAGTCTTTCCTTCTGCATTTATGTTTCATGACCATTTGTGTTGTAGTTGATTAACATGATCAGAGATATATAATTTGTTGGTTTTATATCCATGGGACTGAGAATACTAGGAAACTATTTACAACTGTCTATATACAGAAATGTTAACCAAATCAACTCAATAAATGGCCTGTTCTCATCCTTTTTTCTCATACTCTTCTGCATCGATGCCTTTCTGTGGCTATTTCGACAAACAATTTAGAGCAGGTTTGACATGAGTTGCTGTTCCATGTGCATTGAAACACTTGACGGAGGGTATTTTATCATTAGTTAAATATGCCAAATAAACATGATCTAGCATAATGTTCTTGCAACTATTTGCTTGGCTGCATCTTAGGTCTATTACTTCTTTTGTTGTCGATGTCCCAATGATGCCCACATATGATATCTCACTGAAGGCCACGGCCGATGTCTATAATTCCACAAACATATTAGAAAGGAAATTGTTCCAGAACATAGTAATGCCTCTGTTTATATCTAATCTATACATTGATTTAGAAATGGGAGGACTATGTACAAATGTTGAAAGTTCTCCAATTATTAGGTCTTTCATGCAAGATAGCTTTATGGGCAAATATGGATGTTTACTATTTATGTTTACTTACTCTGTTTTGGCAATCAGTTCTATGTGGACAATAAAATTGGTCAATAATTATCGGATTAGCAACAGCTTCAAGCCTTATTCTCTCGAATGAAATCTTCCTTGCATAACCAGTTCCGCCCTATGAATTGCGAAGGATTTAAATGTAATTAATTACTAAAGCGGAATATGATTTTTCACTTGATGGAGTGTAAAGTCAGAAGTCTAAATTAAAACGAACTTGACAATATGTTTCGGATGGTACTTATTGACTATGGAGTGCCATGTATCAACGTACCTGCCAACTCTTCAGTCGAACTCCATTTGTTGTGTCTTTTAAAGTACAATTCTTCACATGAACTTCTTCTACAATGTCGTAACCACCATGCCCCAGGGCTCCAATGCTACATTACAAAATAACACAATTTCACCAAATACATTCGTGTACAATCTTTTTAATCATGCCTCGTGGACGACTTGAATCTTATATTGAATATGCTAGAAGCTCAGGTTTAAAATAGCCAACCTAATGCCATGACCTGGGCCACACATCACCCCGGTGATGGCGATATTAGTGGATCCTCCACCAATCGCAATACAATCATCACCTATCAATCCACATGTGAGAAATAGACGAATTTGATTTTCGTACAATCTCGGAAATTGAAAATGCAAATTAAAATGAATTCCGATGAAATAATAGTACCAGTTGCGATGACAGAGTTACGAATTTGGACGCCTTTGCAACTAGAAATGTCTATACCATCAGTGTTAGGACTGTTTCCAGGAGCAGTAATTCGTGTATCAGATATTCTAACATCATTACTAGCTGTTACTATCATATGGCTTCCACCACTATTCATATGATGCAATCCCTGGAGCCGGAATCCGTTGCACCTACGGATAATTACTGCCTAAACATAATTTAGAACATCAATTAATCATACAATTGAAACTCAACCTTGCACGTTAAATTATTTTCTTACCACACTTGTAAGCATTAGAAAAGTCAGTATAGCAAAACCTTAGGTCAAAAGATATTGAGCTGTTTTTTCAAAACTTCAAGTGACTTTCATCGATTTTTTGGATTGATATAGACATTAGTGTAATTGAAAGGCGAACGAATAGTTCGCATTGTGTTCAATGCAAGGCTTCTTGTACTTCAGGGCAGGAGTGCGTGGGGTCGTTAGGATGATGGTTTCATCTTTGTTTAGTGTAATTGAAATATAGGTAACTAAATGTGAATAGAAACATGTGTTTGTACCGTTGGTCCTTTGCATCTTGTGCCCTACACAACAGAAAAAATGTGTTGTGTATTAATGTTTGATATTTTCATGACTTTTTTTAATCTTGTCTTATAAGCTCGATAGAGTAAATGAATAGATGAGTTACTGGAGGAGCATTATCTAGGCAAGCGTTTGGCCACCATGCATAGCCACGGCCATCAATAGTTCCTCTGCCTAGGAGATGAAGTCCATCAACATTCAAGAATGTGATCCATGAATTTATGGGATACCCTTTCCACTCTGCTTTACTCCCTGGTGCGACTAATGTCCCCGATACCTATATATTTTCACCAAATATTATACTCTCAATAATCAAACTAAGGACAATATGAACAGTATATTACCAGAATATAATTTTTTCGTTTGACAATTCCGTCTAATATGTCATTCCGTCTAGTAGTTAATTTTTTCGTTTGACAATTCCGTCTAATATGTCATTCCAACAAGAAAGAACAGTATATTACCAGAATATAAACCCGCGAGGTTTTGCATGGACCTTTAAATGTTAACGGCTTAAGGAGGAACGTCTTCTTTGGCCGAAAGAGAATAGTTGGAACTGTTGCAGCCCCACAAGCAGCTTTCCATGCTCTCAAGAAAGCCTTTGCACGCAGATTAATTTGTTTATACTTTATGAAATGAATATTGATTCATTCAAATAAGTTTTATCTTTATGACTATATGCTATGAAGTGAGTGATTTTTGATACCTGTGAATCATCCGTTCTTCCATCTCCCTTTGCACCATATTTCATCACATCATATAAAGTAGTTTTACTTAACACAGGCCAAACCATGCATAAGATCAAGAAACATATGCTAATTTTACCCTGAAAAAGGAGAAACCAAAAATAAGTTTTGCAATCTTTAGGTGTAACGACCTTGACTTCGAACTTATGTAGAGATCGACTCACCATTGTTCGATTCGATGATCAATGCAATTATGCAAATCATCAATCAACAAGCTAAGCTTTTTGCGAACTCTTCTTTAATATAAAATGTATCATCACCTCATTGAGTATCTCTCTCATATTATATATAAAGCTTTGTAATAGGTGACTTGCTATGTAATTGAGTGCTTTGATCGCTTGGTTGGACTGAAGCATCAACATTTCACCATCCTCCAGGTGTTCATCGATCTTCCCATGTAGCTCTTTCCTCTATGGGTTATTAAATATTCTCCATCTCCATTTGTTATATACAACCTGATACGATACCTCTAACAAAAGGTTACTTAATGTAATAATAATAAGGAGACTGTTTTCGAAGTGATCCAAAAAGTATATTAATAAGATATATAAAGAGGTAAAAGAGCGAAGTTAGTGCAATGATCCATTTCTTTTCTAAAATTAGCTTAATCTTGAACTTCAATTTGAGTTAACTTTTCCAACTTCATTACTTCAGCAATTCGATATAAGCTATACGTACAGTTGAACCTTGTTTCTTGGAGCAGCTAAAAGTGACTTTTTCCACCTATGCTTATGCTTCAAGAATTATTATCCTACTTCTCCTTGCATATACCAGTATGATAAATGGAATTACGTTAAACATAGAAACCAAGATGGCAACTCAACTACTCAAGCTACCACAATCTCGGGTACAGTAGGTCGAATTGAAAAGAAATCAAAGTAACGTGCCTTTGAAATATAATATGACATCTATCAATGTTTAACATATACATTGTGGAAGAATAAGAACGTATCGAATACATAGAAGGTGATAATTGTCTAGCAGATGAAATGTAAGCTCACAGTTTGAAATCACAGAAGCATTCAGGTAAGGCTGAGCCTATACCCATTACAAAATCATTTGAGTGTCTCTGCCACAAGGCTTCCAACAACTCATTACCCTTGATACCTTGGGAGCTCAGCTCCGCGAAGGCCTTCCTGCTTAAGAAGAGAGTTTTAAAAAACCCCTTGAAAGCTCGCATAGCAGATACCATTTTGTCCATATTTCCAAAATATGTAGCGATATAAGAATCACTATTGATGGAGACATAATAGTCAAGAGCAGCTTTTGTGTTCCCATGCATTTTCTTGAAGTCCTCGTCTGTAAGAAGGCTCGATTTAGTAAAAACATTTTTATACACAGATGTTAAACCTTCAAGCTCCATGATGCCATCACCAGCAGCCAAATATATGTTTGTGTGTGTAGGGATGGAAAGAGATTGAAGAATAAGAGCAGTCTCATGCGGTGTGAGGGGGCACTTCCCACGGCTCCTCCAGATATGTGCTGTTTCACCAGTCCAAGGTTTTCTATCCCCTCGTGCAGCCTCTATGGCTTCTATGGAGGTAGAAGTAAGATAGCTATACTGGCATTGACTGTACACTACCATATCAGGTTCAAAGCGAAGGTGAAGTGTGAGGAAGGGTTTTGGTATAGCTTGTAGCAACTCCTGGCTTTTCCTCTCAAGTGTTTCAGTAAGGCGCAGGGCACTGTAGCAAGCCTGACAGAGAGCCGCTTTTGCATAAACAGGATACCTATTAACAAAGTATAATCGATGTTGAAAACACAAACAAACCCCACAAAAAATAACATCGAATTGCTGGAAATAAGAAATCACAATGATTAGCCTGACGACATAATAAAGGAATAAGTTATACCTGTCTCTTCGTTGACTCATGGCTGGGGTAATTGAAATATAACGATGCTCCAACAGAGCAGGAAGAACAGTTTCCACATAATCATATTGCCCCTTTCTTTTGCTACAGTCAACATGGACAGGTTCTCTCGATGAAACCTCTGCAGGCAATTCTTTGACCATCCTAACAAAACCTTTTGTTTGTTCCAGAAAATAGTCCACATCAAAGACATCTGCAAAACCACTGACAAATATGGGTTGTTAAGCACGTGGACAATAACTTACAAAATTCGCAAAACCAACTCAAGGATTACGGATGTGAATTTAATAGATGGGAAAAAGATATCGCTAAAAGGTGCCAATTATTTGATCATCATTGAGCATAAATGAGGTCGTAATAATATCTCAGAAGACAAAATATAAAAAAAAAGCATCCCTTGTGTGTCAAACCAAAACCATAACACGCGAACAGAAGAAAGAATCTAAACTCAGGCTTTCATAGTAAATCCACCTTGATTCATTCCAATATGCAGCCACTTCAAACTTGGGTAAAACGAGAGTCGCGTTCAACAAACGAGCTACTCCAACACCATCACAGAACTGCGAAAAATCCATTCACCATGTAAAATAACCTTCCACGGTATTGTTAATTTGGAGAGCAGAAAATAAACAGAAGCATCATGGAATAACAGATAAGAAAAGAGAAAACAGTTTGAGTCCTTACATCCCTTCTCATTTGGTTGAGGCCACCATAGCAATCGACCCTAATGTAACCATTTGTGCCATCTGGTAGAGCTGCAGCATTTTAAGACAAAAAACCAAATGCAAATGTCTGCATTGGAAATGAGTCAAAATTTGACTTTAGCAAAATTAAATTTGATTTACACTACAGACAAACACTCTCCTGCACACATATACTCCACTCTAATGGCAAATTCGGATCACATAGAAAGGTAGACTTCAAAATTTCTAATGTTTAAACCTTAAACTCCAAATGACATCATTTACAACTTCTAGAATCGAACATCACCCCGACACTACAACTATATTAATAGTTCTACATAGAAACCCATCCTATCAGCTCCAAGACCAATACAAAACACCAACAGTTCAAAGGAGCCATCCAACTCCAACTACGATTACAAATCCCTTTATTAACATTCTGTTGATAAATCAAATTTCTGATAAAATCGAACCATGCACATTTTAGTGAAGTCCCATATCAAGTTGTTAAGAATCCATGGGACACGAAAACTATTGATTGTAGATGGATAAATTCCGTGACCTTATTAATACAATCGAAAAAAACAAACTATGCTATCATGTTAACAATCCAGGAGGTTCATACTAAAATCAATTGGTCCTACATTCATGGATAACACATATTACCATATCAATACAGGCACCGCACAATTAATTAATCAACCAATGTGAGTCCAAATTCTTAATAGCACTGAAGCAATGGCGACAGCACATCAAAATGAGACAAAAAACATCTAAAATAGAAAATCTAACCAGCAGGCTTCCTTTGAATCCACCATTTGCAAGGCCTCCATTCTACGACTCTCCGAACCGACCAAATTTCTTGTCTTTCTTGCCTACATCAATCACCCATCAAACAATATTACCCAATATATTAAATTAAACTAGAAATACATAAATACCCACAGTAAAAACCAAACCAAAGAAAACCTAGCCTTATCACAATTAATGGGTCGACTATATAAATATGACGTCTGATTTTTTTTTTTTTTTTAAATCTTACCCAGAAGAATGGAGAGAGGAGGAAGGAAAATCAGGGAAGGGAGAAGGAGGAGTCAAGAAAATGAGAGCAACAAAAAGAGCAAAAGTGAAAACGGCAAGAACCAACAGTGTTTTCCTAACGGAAGCATCTAGTAACCACATCATTCTTGAATTTTCCGATTGGAAATCGTAGAGTATTTCGATGCAATTGATGAGTTGAAGTGGAGCAATAAAACAAAGAGTTAGATGTTGTGTTAACGACTAGACATATCATCGTCGGTTCAGCCGGTTTTTCCGATTTTTGTGTGAAATCGATCCTATCGATTTTTTAACTACACGAACTAAATCGGTTGAAAATTTTTTCGGTTTAAATGGGTTCTGTTGATATCGGTTTTAAGGCAAAACCGGTTCGGTTCGGTCATTTTTTGATTTTTTTTTGGTAAATTAGCGATGAGATGAGTTTCGAACCCAGGCCTTCTGATATCTAGCAAGAGCCTTAACCTCTAGACTATTCGATTAACTCAAGTTAAATAGAGTCTACACGTCCATTAGAAGTTCAAAAACAAAATAGAAATAGTTCATGACAATGTATCACATTAAGAAATATAAACTAGTTCATTTGCTCACATGCTAAGGTTCCAAATGCTTGAGTGTTAATTGTTAAGTTGTTTCATATGAGGCAGCAAGATGGAAACGACATAGGCACAGAGCTAAATTGAAGATACTGCATATTAGTTTCTTTAATATTAGACTATTAGGTTTTATAGTGGTATATCAGATATGAATTTTTAAAAGGGGTCTTGGACACTTCGCACTTGGTCCATTGGGTCAATATTAAAGTTTAATCTAATAAATTATATAAATAATATAATAATTAAAAAAAATTAACATTAAGTACTGTTAGAATTATGAGGTGTTTGACACGTCATAATAAGTGCCCGTTGAACAATTTGATTGTTCGTAGTGATTACTTATTTAAAGTTAAGTTCATACGTATATTATGTTTGACAATAATATACATGCTGGGAATGAATTCGAAATGCATTAGGGGTCATGATGGTTTTACTAGGGCCCGCTCATGATTTATATGTTAATAAAATACTTGGTTGATATTTTATTAACATATGGCTAATGTCATTTCGATCCTAGAAGGTCACACACATACAATTCACTTGATTTTCAATATGATCGAAACTTCCGGGTTAAAAGTGTAAATGTCAAAGAATCAAGGGGAATTCAATTGGCTTGTTTGACTTTGAATTCAAACACAATTAATATTGAATTAATTGGTGCTTAATTGTGGAGGCGTTACGTCTTTGGGTTTAATGTGATTAAACCGCAAATTCATCACACAATTATTATTGTAATAAATGGTGAATCTTTGGGTTTAATGTGATTAAACCGCAAATTCATCACACACTTATTATTGTAATAAATGGTGAATAATTGAAAGGAAGATTTTTGTTTATAATACCACTATATAAACACCATTTGATGGAAAACAAAGATCAACCTTCTCATTATCATATTTTCACTTGTCAGACAATTGAAAAGAAATAATACTCCCTCTTCCTTCTCTATTCGGCCAAAACAAGAATAACATCAAGAGAAGAAAATCGTTTCTTTCTTGATTCATTCTTTGTCAAATACACTTAAGCTCTAGTTGCTTCAAGGAAGGAATCAAGCTAGTGTTGGTGTGGACTAACTAGAGAGAGGAACGCTGGTTGCTCTTCCGCTGCGCAACTCAAACACGCTTCAAGAGGTATACACACAAACTCATAGTTAAATGTGAATTTTTAGAACTTTGTATTCGATCGTTTATACGTTTTTGTATAATTTGATATGCAAAACATGTATAAAATCACAACAGTGGCATCATGAGCCCGGTACATATGTTTTAATTCACTTTAAATGTCTTGAAATTTGATTTCATGAATTATAATATCATATGTGTATGTTTTGATATCATCAATTGAGGTTGTTGTGCATTATGTGTATTGTGCAATTATGTAATTGTTAAGGCCTGTAAATATTTTTCTAAAATTCTGTAAAAAATATGTTTCGAACAGTAGACAAAATTTCGAGACCACTGTAATTTTTCTGGAATTGTTTCGATTTGTTAAGTGCTCGAAATAAATGTTTGAAACAGCCATATGTTCATCCGAACGGATTTGATATACCTTTCGTTTGAACAGTTTTAAGTGCTGTATATATTTTTATAGAATTCTGGAAAAATATTATTCAAACAGTACATTGAATTTTGAGTTCACTGTAATTTTTCTGGAATTGTTTCGATTTGTTAAGTGCTCGAAATAAATGTTTGAAACAGCCATATGTTCATTCGAACGGATTTGATATACCCTTCGTTTGAACAGTTTTAAAGGCTGTATATATTTTTATAAAATTCTGGAAAAATATAAATAAAATATTAGAGTCAATTTCGAGTTTACGGAAATTTTTCTGGAATTTTTTGGATTTCTTAAGTGCTCGAAATTGACATTTGAACAGTCATATGTTCACCCGAACAGATTTGATATACCATTCGGTTGAACAGTGTTTTAACGGCTGTATATATTTTTCTAAAATTCTAAAAAAATATAAATCAAATACTAGAATGATTTTCGAGTCTACTGTAATTTTTCTGGATTTATTTGGATTTATTAAGTGCTCGAAAATGATTTTTGAATAGCCATGTGTTCATCCGAAAAGTTCGGAACACTATTCGGATGAACAGTGTTTTTCGGATGAACAGTGATTCCGATTTCACTGTTCACGAAACACTGTTCACGACTGTTCACATAATTAAAATGGTCCTAAAATTGTTTTGGATTTTGTTTTATTAATTATTGTGAATATTTTGGCTATTCTAGTATTTTGACTTTTGATTGTCAGAAGAAAATTAATTAAATTATTATAACTTGTATGATAATTTGATTAGATTTTAATGTTACAATATTTTAATTAATAGCACTAATATGATTAGTTGTTAATTTTATTTATATTGGTTATAAATAATATTAAATGCTTATTAATTAAAATTAAAGGCCTTAATTAATTATGTAAAACCTATGAGTTATTGATTTGGTTGTTACATTTGATGTACAATTTATTACATATATGTGTTATAATTGTGTGTACCTTATTTGACATCCTTACATGTTTTAATTGACTTAATTCATGTATTATATATATTTTGATATATTGGATGTTTTATTTTCATTGTGAATGAATGTTGGGATAAGTGATATGATCTGGTTTTTGAAATACAGTCTGCGTACTGTCTTTTATATGACGACTTGTGTCAAAAAGAAATATAGCCTGCGTGCTATTTTATGACGACTTGTGTCACTTTTATTTTATTATTTATTACATTGACCTGCGTGTCAATTATTTATCACCACGTGTGATTGTAACCAATAGAAGACGAAGCCACCGAAGGAACTGAAGGAGGACTGAAGACTTAGTTTAGAATTAAGTCTAGTTTTCTTTTCGGTTTTTAGATCATATCACTAATCCCATTTATTTGCGTTATAATTCTTAATTTTCATGCTCATATGATATATATTCTTGCTTGAGTGAATGTATATATGCATGTATGATCATGATTATATATTTATAACTAATCCTACCTTAAGTCAAGTAATTTGTCATACCTGACCCTAAAGTCGGAATAAGACATACGTATGCATGGACCTGCCAGATTGGCAGACATGACATGTCCTATGACTTGATCCCGATGGAATAATCGAATGATTTCCGATTCAGAATCGGGCTTCGATTGTTCATTCTGACTTTCGTCAGTAGGCTCAGGTTACTTGAACAGTGATTCCCATAATCAGATTTGGGCATGTTGGCAAAAGTTGTCACCAATGCAATCTTGTAAGATTTTTGTGACACCGAGAATTATGCCAGGCATAAATGGTGATCATTCACCTACTCACATGATTAGTAGTCGAAATGTTGCGCGCTGCCGTTCGATTATTAATTATCTGAGTTCTCGGATACATTGTGTGTTTTAGTAGGATTGTGAACACAGTGTATGAGTTCAAATATTTAGATATCTGAATTAACGCTATGACAATGCTTATCTGAGTTATTTATTTGCATATTTCCGTTGTATTTATCACGTCTACAAACGCTTAAAACTCTAAGACCCTCCGCTCCACATTGGAGAAATGCAAACTTAACGGCACCAATTTCCATGACTGGGCTCGCAACTTGAGAATTGTCCTCAAGTCTGAAGAGAACAGACTACGTGCTCACCAGCATGCTTCCTAAGGTCCCTCCCACTGATGAGGAGGAGTTTTATGTCTATAAACAGCACATGAATGATTCTATAGATGTCCAATGCTTCATGTCGGCCAACATGGAATCGAATCTTCAGATTCAATTCGAAAAGGTCAACGCTTACGATATGTACCGCCGGCTGGAAAACTTGTTCCAGCAGGAGGCACGCAATGAGAGATACGAACATGTTTGTGCTCTCGTTGACTGTAAGCTAGGCAATGGACAGCCATCAAGTCCCCATGTCATCAAGATGATGGGCTTAGTCGAAAGACTAGGCTCATTGGGGGCACCCGTCTCTAAAGAGATGTCTGTAGATATCATTCTTAGGTCGCTGCCTGATTCGTTCAGCGGTTTTGTGTTGAACTACAACATGCATCAATATGACAAGACGTTGTCTGAGCTACATGGTATGATCAACACTGCTGAACAAAACATCAGGAATGCTAGAGACACTTCTTCTTCTTCTGTTTTGACTATTTAGAACAAGAAACAGTTCAAGAAGAAGAAAAGTGTCAAAGGCAAGACAAAGGTTGCCCCTCGTGCAACGGCTCCTACTCATAAGGCATCCAAGAAGGATTCCAAAAAGGATGACACGTTTCATTACTATGAGATAGTTGACCATTGGAAGAGAAACTGCAAGAAGTACCTGGCAGACGAGAAGAGTGGTTCGACCACTGCTACTCTGCCATCATGTATTAATGCTATAACATTAGCATGACAAGGAACAAGCTTGATGACTTGAACCCGACATACCTATGGCATTGCAGACTCGGTCATATAAGTGACAAACGCATTAAAGAGCTCCATGACAATGGAATTCTTACGTCATCTGGTTTTGAATCTTATGACAAATGTGAGTCATGTCTTTTAGGCAAGATGACCAAGTCACCTTTCACTGGTACGAGTGAAAGGACAAGTAATTTATTGGGAATCATACATACTGATGTATGTGGCCCAATGAACACGCCTGCTAGAGGAGGTTTTCTATACTTCATTACCTTCACCGATGACTTCAGCAGATACGGTTACGTATATCTGTTGAAACATAAGAGTGAAGCCTTTGAAAAGTTCAAAGAATTTCAGAAGGAAGAAAACCAACTCGCCAGGACAATCAAGATTCTTTGCTCCGATAGGGGAGGAGAATACTTGAGCCATGACTTCTTGCAACACCTAAAGGAGTGTGATATTGTATTACAGCTCACACCTGATGGTACACCACAACACAATGGTGTCTCCGAAAGGAGAAATCGAACCTTATTAGATATGGTTCGATCAATGATGAGCACATCAGAACTCCCAACTAGTTTTTGGGGTTATGCATTGGAAACTGCCGCTTCCACACTAAACAAATGTCCAACCAAATCAGCACCTAAGACCCCACATGAGATGTGGTTTGGGACTCTTCCCAAACTAGGGTACTTGAGGATTTGGGGATCCGAGGCCTATGTTAAGAAAGTTAACAAAGATAAGCTTGGACCTAAATCCGACAAGTGTTACTTCATTGGTTATCCTAAGGAAACCAAGGGATATTACTTTTATCTCAAACCCGAAAATAAGATTTTCGTGGCTCGTAATGGAACTTTCCTTGAGAAAGAATACATTACAAAGAGATATAAGAGTAATGAGACTCTTGAAATTGTTCAAGAGGGTGATGTAGCAGGTACTAGTACCTTAGCTGAATCACCTCAGGAGGTGGACCCTTCTTATGAAGAAGAGGTTCAACTCGATCCACGGGAAACCGTAGACGAGCCTGCTGATACTCAAAACATCCCTCGGAGATCCGAAAGGTCCCGTCAGGAACCCGATAGATGGTATGGGGAATTTTTCCCGATTGAAAGCGGGGAACCCTCAACTTATGAGGAAGCCATGAAACAACCTGATGCTGATGAATGGCTCCTAGCCATGCAATCCGAGATGGAATCAATGTACCATAATAAAGTATGGACATTGATTGATTTGCCGAGGGGTGATAGACCCATCGAATGCAAATGGGTATTTAAACGAAAGCTTGATAAAGATGGAAATGTCCATGTTTATAAGGCTCGACTTGTGGCTAAAGGTTTCAAACAGATTCATGGTATCGACTATGATGAAACTTTTTCTCCAGTCGTTAAGTTTAAATCCATTCGGATTATCTTAGCCATTGCCGCATACTACGATTATGAAATTTGGCAAATGGATGTGAAGACAGCTTTCCTTAACGGGAAACTAGAAGAGGATGTGTACATGACACAACCACCTGGATTCACAAGCTCGAAAGAGCCTAAGAAAGTATGCAAACTTCAAAGATCTATTTATGGTCTGAAGCAAGCATCTAGGAGTTGGAATCTTCGCTTCAATGAATCAATCAAAGAGTTTGGATTCATTCGATGTGAAGAAGATTCTTGTGTATACAAGAAGGTTAGTGGGAGCAACATTGCATTTGTCGTGCTATATGTAGACGACATTCTTCTCATAGGAAACGACATATCCATGCTTGAATCAGTCAAGGCATGGTTATGTAAGTGTTTCTTTATGAAAGATCTAGGAGAGGCACAATACATTCTTGGAATTAAGATCCATAGGGATCAATCTAAGAGACTCATTGGACTGAGTCAAAACGCTTATATTGATAAGGCGTTACTTAGATTCCGTATGGAAAATTTCAAGAAAGGTAATCTCCCTATGAGACATGGCATCTCTATTAGTCGTGCTGACAGTCCCATGGACAGCATCGAAATAGAGAAGATGAACAAGATCCCTTATGCCTTTGCCATAAGATCTATCATGTATGCTATGCTTTGTACACGACTTGACGTTTCTTACGCTTTGAGTGTAACAAGTCGTTATCAGTTGTGTCCAGGACAAGAGCACTGGAAGGCCGTAAAGGCCGTTCTTAAGTATTTAAGAAATACTAGATCCATGTGTCTTGTCTATGAGGGAGATAAAGAGTTACAAGTTGTAGGCTACACCAAGCGAGCTTCCAAACCGACAAAGATGAATCTAGATCTCAGTCTGGTTATGTGTTTCGCATAAATGGTGGCACAGTGTCTTGGTGCTGTAACAAGCAAAACACTGTGGTAGATACTACAATGGAAGCTAAATATGTTGAAGCATCAGATGCTGCAAATGAAGCATGCTGGATTAAGAAGTTTGTGAGTGAACTTGGTGTTTTGCCTAGCATTGACTAGCCGGTAGTGTTATATTGTGATAACACTAGTGCAATTGCTCAGGCCAAGGAACCAAGGTCACATCACCGCTCCAAGCATGTGTGCTCAGAAAGTATCACATAATTCGTGATATGACAGAACGAGAAGATGTGAGTGTATGCAAGATACATACAGACGACAACATACCTGGCCCATTGACCAAACCGTTGCCTCACGGCAAACATGACAAGCATCTATCAAGTGTTAGACTTAGATATATGCTTGGATGGTGTTAGGTTTAGTGGGAGTTATATTTTCTGTATATTGTCATAGTGAAGTCCTAATAAGACTATGTTGAATAATTGATTCAAATATATGTATGTTTATAGTTTGACTATATTTTCATACATATATCTTTATTTTGATTCCATTGTTGTCCATGTCTTCTAGAGAGGTCTTTGGGGCTGAGGATCCCAAATGAGAGACCCTCTACTAAGCCTAGAAGCAAGGGGATAACTCGTCCCTGATCAAATGTTCACTGATTGGAATCGAACATTGTAATGATCAGTATGTACATGATTGTCTTGGTCACGTTTCTTAGACAAGAAAGGGAGTAAATGTACTCTAGTCATGCACATGGGTATATATCTTGGAACTAGTCCAAGCTATGATACTGGATTCGACCGCCATGAGAAAACTTAGAAGATAGCATATCTGTGTCCTAAGTACTTTTCATCGAACTTATGTTAAATGGTGATTCTTAGACCTGTATGGCGGGAATGCATTAGCATGAGACTTGCGTGCTTTGACTGTGTCAAACGTCTCCTGTAGAAGGGAGGCTATAAAGGCATATGTTGGGCATACTTGGAACATGTTGGTACATTGCTGTACATCAGAGGGGATTCGTACAAATCGGTTATGTCGATTGATTCATGAGATCTCGGTAGATTAATGGTGATTAAGATGGCCATCTCCAGTAGTAGTACTGGGTATCACATTAAGTCTATGTATCCGAGACAATACAGGTGCAAGAGTATGGTGGCACATATCTTGACTGTAGAATCGCGATGCGAAGGAATCACTTTACAAGTAATCGTCCAAGGGCAAGTGGGAGTGTTAGAATTATGAGGTGTTTGACACGTCATAATAAGTGCCCGTTGAACAATTTGATTGTTCGTAGTGATTACTTATTTAAAGTTAAGTTCATACGTATATTATGTTTGACAATAATATACATGCTGGGAATGAATTCGAAATGCATTAGGGGTCATGATGGTTTTACTAGGGCCCGCTCATGATTTATATGTTAATAAAATACTTGGTTGATATTTTATTAACATATGGCTAATGTCATTTCGATCCTAGAAGGTCACACACATACAATTCACTTGATTTTCAATATGATCGAAACTTCCGGGTTAAAAGTGTAAATGTCAAAGAATCAAGGGGAATTCAATTGGCTTGTTTGACTTTGAATTCAAACACAATTAATATTGAATTAATTGGTGCTTAATTGTGGAGGCGTTACGTCTTTGGGTTTAATGTGATTAAACCGCAAATTCATCACACAATTATTATTGTAATAAATGGTGAATCTTTGGGTTTAATGTGATTAAACCGCAAATTCATCACACACTTATTATTGTAATAAATGGTGAATAATTGAAAGGAAGATTTTTGTTTATAATACCACTATATAAACACCATTTGATGGAAAACAAAGATCAACCTTCTCATTATCATATTTTCACTTGTCAGACAATTGAAAAGAAATAATACTCCCTCTTCCTTCTCTATTCGGCCAAAACAAGAATAACATCAAGAGAAGAAAATCGTTTCTTTCTTGATTCATTCTTTGTCAAATACACTTAAGCTCTAGTTGCTTCAAGGAAGGAATCAAGCTAGTGTTGGTGTGGACTAACTAGAGAGAGGAACGCTGGTTGCTCTTCCGCTGCGCAACTCAAACACGCTTCAAGAGGTATACACACAAACTCATAGTTAAATGTGAATTTTTAGAACTTTGTATTCGATCGTTTATACGTTTTTGTATAATTTGATATGCAAAACATGTATAAAATCACAACAAGTACAAGTATTAAGAAATATTCCAAATATAAATACTTTAAACAATATATATAAATAGTTGGTTAGATTCGGTTTATACTAAAACCAAAAACCAAAATTTTTTGTCGGTTTTGAATTTTTTCACACCGCTTCGGTTCACTGTGATTCTTTTTCAATCAAGTCGGTAGAATTTCGGTTCGGTTTTGGTCGTTTTGTAGCGAACCGATAACTTCCCTAACCACGACTCATCCAACTTTCAAGTCCACCCGTGTTTAATTGTTTGGTTGTCCTATTACTCCTATACCTAACGTGATTTAAAAGATAATCGAATGGTTTAGCGGCGTTCAAATTTTAATGACTGGGTTAGGGATATGAGCTCCTCTATGACTCAGACTCGATCGTCATTAAATCATGTTTTTATTTGTGCAAATGCTATATACGGTACCTATATACAGTACCCCAACTGTTATTCTCATATTTGCCCTTACAAATTTCAGCATCAAAAAATTTCAATTCATTTACAATTCATCACTCCCTCTTTAGAAGTGTGGGTTTCTTTTTTCTCTCTACAAAAATTTATATAAAACTGTTAATTTTCTTCTCCTTGATCACCAATTAAATTCATGAGTAGATGATGATTGTTTTACGAACACGACAAGAGCTTTATCATAAAATCTCTCAATTAAAGGTAAATCCATACACAATTTACAACTAAGTAATGGACACATTGCAGAAACAGAAAAAGTTCAACCTTTTTCACATAATCAATATAACATGTGTTCATAATCAAACAAAAACGTTTGTATTCATTAAATCTTAAACTAATTCAAGACAACACATACTAATTAATCAAATATGATTACAACAACAAATGACACAAACCAATAACAAAATAAATAAATAAATAAAAATAAAGGAGAAAGCAAAAATGTCATATCTTTATTAGCATAAATAGCATCAAATACTCCCTCCATACAAGAAAGATTGTTAGTTTGAAAATCGAAAGTCAAAATTAACAAAATTTATAGCTTTAGTAGACACAAACTTTTGATTTGAATCAAATCCACTATTTAAGTATCGAAGTATAAAATACACCTGATGATTATACCCGCACGAAATTGTGGTGGTTGATGAGTAAATGATGATTGTTTGAGCTTTGAGTTACCCATTGCAGATCTAGAATATGGTTGGTGTTCCAGAGAGGTTTTTTAATAGATTAAAGTTTAGAGAGAGAAGAAATTTGATAAATGAGATTGAAAGTTTTGTTACATCAATTTAAAAGGGCACTTTAGTAAATTAATATGAAGTACTGTATATAAATGTACCGTATTAAGCATTACCCTTTCATTTGTTTATATCAATTTATTGAAATTTTGAATGCATTAATGTTTCTTAATTTGTGTGAAATATTTAGAAAGACATTCTTTTGAAAAATTGAATGTAATATATATAACTGATGTTTGTTATTCTAACCATTGATCTCATTATCAAAAAGTACATTGAAAATGTAAAATGACAATCAAGTGAAACTATATAATTGGTTGGTTGATAAATTCATAAGAAAAAGTAATCAAA
Organism: Echium plantagineum; assembly: GCA_003412495.2. Lineage (NCBI taxonomy): Eukaryota > Viridiplantae > Streptophyta > Magnoliopsida > Boraginales > Boraginaceae > Echium > Echium plantagineum. Next base: position 1,473,032 of record CM016564.1, on the reverse strand, counting down.
ACGTACATTAAAAATGTAAATTTACAATTAATAATGCTAGAAAGACAAATATTTAGAAACAAAAAATTAAGGTTAGGATGACAAATAAAAAAGAACGGAGATAGTATGATAAAATTAAGAACTTATTTATAATTAAATTTTCACCTAACAATTACAAAAGATAAATATAATAAATTGAAGGGGTTAATAATTCTGAATTTGTTATAAAATAAAATAAAATAAAATAACTATGTGTTAAAATAATATGATTGATGTACCTATGGAATTAGACAAAATCAACTTGCGATAATATAAATTATGGACGATAAGTAACATTGATGTTTGACTAGGAAGGCAAGTTAAATGAGCAACAGTCCGTAGGAGTATATTGTAAACACGTCATCATGGTATATATTGTATTTATCAAAAGTTTAATTGAGATTAGACAACATATTGAAATCATACTTTATTTGAGATTGTTGATCGAGAAAAAGACATATTTCTAATATATGATTAAAAGTTTGGTGGTGAACCTGAATTTCCTAATTTACTTATGACGAGCATTTTGGAAATTGTACTAAACGTCCTTCAATATTTGTGATAAGGCAATATTGTTGAAAGTCGCAACTCATCATGTCATCAATCGACATCTATCTTCTTAATCAATGTGATTAAGATCTTGACAAAACATGGTTGCTTAGATAATACTACTCATTAACAATTTAACATATATACATGGACTATTATGGAGTACAAATAGTTTATGGTCTGCCACCTTATTGATGATGATATGGTGGAGAAGGACAAAATTTGATAGATGAAATGTTATACCTATCGAAACTTCATAAATTAAAAATAAATGGATTAAAAGATGTTGTCAATGATAATTGAATATGGCTTTCTTTATAGTGTTTTCAGGGACCGTTTGTGTGTAACATTTTAGTATTCATTTTGTGGCATTTGAGGCGTTTTCGCGATTGCCAACATTCACTTTGTGGTACTTATTTTGGGGATCGGATTCACATCCAGGAAGCGAAGTTCAAGCATTACGTGGAACTTAGACTCCCATTTGATTAGTTTAGAAATCTAATATATTTCTAATCACATAATTATTTGAAAATTCTATCATTTGAACAGAAAAAAAATGATAATTCAATATGAAGTGACTATAATTTCATATGTTTTGATGCCATATAATGTTTGTACAGTTGTACTGTTAAAGAATAAAAGAAATCATGCGAAAAGAATAATCACGGGATATTCTGACACACGCGAGAAGATAATTAAATCATGGGATATGCTTTAGAGGGTCAAAGGATTTGGGTTTGCTTGCTTACCATTCGTCCGTTCCAACAGGAGATTATATTCCTTGTGGGACTCAAAACTACATCGTGTGAAGAGGTTGGTTTATCATCACAATACTCAAATTCTATCATTTACCAATTGAACTATATCCCGAAGATAAAAGAAAATAAAATATTTCTTTTATTTGTAAATTAGTGATAAAATGAATTTCGAAACAAAATCTTTTGATCACTGACTAGAACTTTTTCCACCAAATTACTCTATATTAATGCAAAAGAAAATGAAGTATCGAACAATGTTTAAACTTAATTGGGACGAGTTCCAACAATAATTTTAAGAGAAGTTCGTAACTATTAGCATCAATCATTAATTTTTAATCGCTCCGTTCCTCTTTATTACATGTCATTTTAGTTTAATTTTTGTTTTAAATTAATTATCCTCCTCTTTCAATTTCCTGTCTAACATGTTTTCCCATTTTATTTCTATTAAATAAAAAACTGAATTACCTAATAAATACTCTAAAATAAAAAGACACTAGTGTATTCCATTAATTAATTTTGACCGTTGATTACTTTAGAGTTTATAAGTAAAATTATATTGATTACCTAAGAGTTTATAAGTAAAAATATATTGATGTTCAATAAAATTTTGCTTTTACTAAAATGAAAATTAAAAATAACGGAAGGAAGATTATAAGATAATCCTGTATATATGGTTTGATTTTGTTGGCTGATCTAGTTATCGCTAGGAGAAGGGAGAATTATGGTCATAACTGTTAAGAGTTTATGGGGTTATATGATATTAGAGCTAACTCCGAGTTAATGAGGCACGTGTAACCCTGATATTGGTCCGGCAATTATATCGGCGAGGAAAATTTCGTCGACGATTGAGTTACATGTGAGTGAGAGTGTTAAATGCACATCCCACATTGGAAGTCGATGTCCTCTCGGGCTAATATATAAGATCTTTGGCTACTCCCTCTATTACCAATTGGTCCTCACGTAATTTTTTAGTTAAAATGGGACAAAAACATAATTTTTAATGCTTTAACTTAGATTAACTTACTTTTGGGGTCAAATTAAAAATCCCAACCCTCTTCCCCCAAAATCACTTAAACATATAAGTTTTAAACACTTAAGCTAACTTTTTTGTTACTTTTTTTCAATTTAAACTTTCGATTTCTTTTTCATTTTCTCTCGATTTTCTTTTACGAATATCTTTTTCAATTTTTTTTTCAATTTTTTCCCGATTTATTTTTGGATGTATTAAATTTATTTCCCGATTTATTTTTCAATTCTTTTCAATTTTTTGTTCTATTTATTTTTCAATTTTTTCTGATTTTTTGTTTCGATTTTTTATTTCTTTTTCAATTTTTTCTCATTTTCTTCTCTCGATTTTTTCTGGTTTTTTTCTCGTTTTCTTTTTCAATTTTTTTCTTGTTTTCTTTTTTTTTTGATTTTTTTCACAATTTCTAAAATCAAAAGAAATCCAGAAAAAATCGAAAAATAATTCGAGGAAAAAGAAATAGAAAAATGAAACGAGAAAAAAATTAAAAAAAATAAATCTAGAAAAAATAGAAAAAAGAAATAGAAAAAGATCGAAAAAGAAAACTAGACAAAAATCGAAAAGAAAACGAAAAAAATTGATAAGAAATTGAAAAAAATAGAGAAAAGAAAATCGAAAAATAAATCGAGAAAGAAACCTAAAAAGAAACTAAAAAATCAAAAGTTTTAATTGAAAAATAAAGTAACCAAAAAGTAAGTTTAAATGTTTAAAAATTATATGTTTAAGTGTTTAAGTGATTTTGGGGAATTGAGTTTGGATTTTTAGTTTGACCCTAAAAGTAAGTTAATATAAGTTAAAGTATTAAAAATTATGTTTTTGCCCCACTTTTAATGAGGAAACTAATTTGAGGACAAAACTACAATAACATCCAGGCCACTTTCGGGGACTATGCTGCACCCGTACCACTATTGGGGTCATTTCAGCAATTTTCTCATTTATTACTTAAAGAGTGTAGTTTTAGATATCTCTAAAATATCCAAAAATAGTGTAGTTTTACATAAATCAATGTAAAATATACAACTTTTTCCCTTAATACCCCTATTTGCATAAAAAAACTCAAATCAAATAATGATTGCCTCATATTTAATTGGATAAATGGAGTACTAATGATTGCTTTGATAGGGGTAAAGATAGAAATTTTGAGTGCATTAAATGTTTCTTAATTTATGTGAAATCTCTAAAACTACACTCTTTTGGAATGAAGGGAGTAAATCTTACCGAGATCAACTTATAGTAATACTCCCTCCGTCCCTAAAAGATTGTCACATTTTGACTTTTGATAGTCAACATAACACGATTTAAAACATAAATATCTATTATTTTACATGCGAAAAAACTATAAAAGTTAATATTTCACAAATATATATTGAGACGAATCTAACAAAGTCCCACAAGACTATATTATTTCTTATCATTTAATGGGAATTCATGATCAAATTTTGTAATGTTTGACTAACAAAAATCAAAATATGACAATCTTTTAGGGACGGATGGAGTACTATATTTCCTTTTATCATCCTATAATACCAAACTACATTTCCTCACTCTCCGTTCTCCTCTCAAACCAAACATATCCGAATTCCCAACATACTTTTCCGTCTTACAAATGATGACATGCTATGTCCACTCATATTTTTATTTTTTCGTGATTGTACCTAACAAAAATAAATTAATCTTCTTCACTAGCTATTATGCATAGGTAGTATAGTCGTATAGAGTCCACATAATCTACTCTAGTTAAGGAATGATGTAATCATGTAATGGGGTTAATTACTATTCTATATTCCACCACATAGATTATATGTGGAGTGGTGAACTACCTTGTAATAAAGACAAAAATCATATGCAAACACTCGAGAACGTACAAGGAAGACTCTAGAATCCATTTTCTCTTATACAACTTAGCTTGTCTAATGTCTTTTTTTTTATATAATAGAAAGGGCTTCGATATTTATCCAATTCATTTTATTCTTTTTTTCTTTATAAGAATATAATACGGAATATTGATGGCTATTAAATTAATATATATGATCCGAATTTTTACTAGGTGTCTCACGTTAAATTTTGATAGAATTTTAATAATTCTGTCAAAAAATTACTAATGTACATTTTTTATGTCAACATGAAAGATCGTTAATGCATATTGTACATTTACAAAGATCAACGTGTAACATGCATACATTATCTAAAGCCATTTTATAATTTGATCACAAACAAATTATGAGCTAAAAGTTCATTATGGTGTCCAAAAATATATTTAATAGATCATGAAAGTTATGTCACTTGTGCAGATTAGTAAAAACGTCAACTGTCCTTATGCTTGTTATAGCACTTGGTTCTAACAGTATAATAATCGGGGACACAAAACATAAAATTAGTGGTAATATAAATAAAACGGAGGCTGATAATTCAGTTCACTCAATATAACACCTACATCTGAGGGACAGCCTTCCTGGAAAGAGTTAACCACTAAATTAGTTTAGATGCAAAGAACAAATAATTTCTTACACATCTAATCTAGTGGCTCAATACTAAATAACAAAAGTTGTTTTTCTCCCAGTATTTTTGGATGAAAAATCTTTCACGTATTGAGGTCTCCTTTTATAAGTTAGGTTGTTGACCGCCTCTTGGAAGAGTTTTAGTATGGGAGTTTTGGCGGGAGGGGTTGTGACATCAATTAGGGCAAAAAATCAACTTTAAATCTTTAAAATTATATTTTTACCTCAATTTTAACGCCTAAACCTGAAATATTCGGAAAATTTGACGTGGGGACTAAAGTGCAACTTTTTTTTATCACTTTCGGGGACTAACGTGCAACCGTACAACTATTGAGGACCAAAGTATAATTCGATCATACTATCGGAGACCATTTCAACAATTTGCTCACAATCGTACCAATACTTTCCTATGATATAGCAACGGATAATGATCTCTTGTACAATTCTTCTAGAGGCAAGAATGATCCTCATTAACACATGTTTTACATTTTGATTTCTATGAAAAACTTCAACAAATGACTACACTAGATCATAATTTAGTTATTTTAGTATTTATCATCCTAGTCAGCAAACGTGAATACTTATGTGTCAATGTGATCGTCCACTTGACACATGGACATATGAGCTTAGCGTTTTGAAGCTTATGATTTCCTCGCGTGGTCCCGTTTGGCTATATAATAGCATGCCTCCCTCTACTAAAAATCACTCTCCGATTTTTACTCTTTAATTTGTCTCTTTGATCTTATTATATATCCTCTATTTTCTCTCATTATCTAGATACATGATTTTTGCTTTCCCTTAATCGAGCTTTGCTTTTAAAAGATCGTGACATTCAATTTGAAACAGACACATAAAAAGAGGGAAACAATTATTTTTTGATTGTATTCTAGAAGGCTTTATTTAGTTTCGAATTTTGAGAATATGAAGGGAAATTCTGGAAACCCTTTACACTTAACATCATTGAATCACATATCACTTGTATGCAGATCGCTTGAGGAATCCATTGATTTTTACACTAATGTTCTTGGTTTTTTCCCTGTTAGAAGACCTGGATCATTCAATTTTGATGGTGCTTGGTAATAATTCTTAATATTTAAAAAATACATCAAATTGCATAGAGGAGAGCATATATTTCTCTAGATTATTATTAGTTTCGACTGTTTCTTGTTTTAATAATATTATTATACTTGTTGATTTTGAAATTTCAGGTTGTTTGGTTTTGGAATAGGAATTCATTTACTACAATCAGAGAAGCAAGAAACTATGGAGAAGAAAACTGAAATCAATCCAAAGGATGATCATATCTCATTTCAGGTAATTCAATTTTATAATTATAGTGGAGTGTAATGATTACTGTTCATAACTTCAATAATTTTATGACAGTAACTTCAAGTATCCCTTAGAATGAAGGAGATGTCTATATATATTTAGCATTTAATGATTATGTGTTGTATATATCAAGGGACCTCTTATTATTCTTTACCTCTTATATGCTCTGTCTTTCTTAAATGAAGTACCTTTTAAGTGTTTTTTATATATAGGCCAGGGCGTGTTTTATGAAATGTCTTTTTAATAGATATTTTTTAAGAATTTTTTGTAGTAGAATTCACAAGAAATTGTATATATGAGTGATTATATATATTGATAATATGTAAGGCAGCATTCATCCAATTCGAGATTCGTTTTGTGTTATGAATTTATGATTCAAATAAAACTCGAAACCTAGTTGCCCAGTAAATGAACCATAGCTATTATTATTTGAACCGTAGTATAATATTACGAGCGAGTTAGACATTTTTGTTTACGTTTTATTACGTATATATGTCGTATTCCTATCAAAGTTGCGTGAAAATAGTGAATTAAGATGAATAGATGAACCGTGACAAAAGTAGGTTATAATAAAGCATTATATATTAATTCTTCATATGTAATCATGTTCATTGTATTTTAGTCTAAAAGTCTTCATTGATTGTTACCATGTGTTAGAGGATGTTTGGTGGAATTCTACAAGCAATTTCTTTTTATTAAATTCATCTATCAAAATAACTAATTATTTTACAAAATTTTATTACAGTGTGAGAGTATGAGTGCCGTAGAGAAGAAATTGGGAGAAATGAAAATAAAATACGTGCGAGCAAGAGTAGAAGAAGGAGGAATAAACGTAGATCAAATATTTTTTCACGATCCGGATGGATTCATGATTGAGATATGCAATTGTGACAACTTGCCAGTTGTACCTTTGGCTGGAGAGATGGTACGTTCATGCAATATAGGCAATCTTCAAGTCATGCAAACTCACCAACAAATTCAAGTTAAACCCTAAGGTGGAAATAATAATGGAGAAGTTAGGTGGGATATTTTGAACAACAAATCAATGAGATTCTCTAGATGCTTCTACATGATGATGATGATGATGATCAATGTATGTTTTTGTACTGTTTTTATTTTACATGTTAGTTCTACTGTTTTGTTGTATTGTGTAAGTTTGGTGTCATAATAAAGACATTTTTGTCTGTTTCCTAAATGGAAAAATAAATGTGTTGTTTTCATTTGTTATGCTCTACTCAAAACTTTACTGCAAGCCCCACGCACCATTTTATTACATGCCCAATAATGGGAGGATGGCATATTGAAATTGAGGTGATAATAAGTAGTATAAGGATTATTGAGATCATGAAATCATGATTTGTTGTCGAATCTAGTTAGTACTATTTTTGAACCATTTGTTTTACTCTCTACTTTTTAAATTCTAATGTTCTATATTGGACTTTTTCAGATAATTGAGATACACCTTAAAATGTATATCTAATTTATATAGTCAATTTTTTAAAATATTTTTATCGATTATTAAAAATTTATGGTCAAATTTTAAAAAATTTGATCTAAAAAAATAAAATATAAATAAGATAATGAAAACGAGGAATATTGATTTTGGGGATGCTTTCTCATTTATAATTGAGAAAAAAAAGATGGCCCTCACGTGGAATTCTATGCTAGAAGTGAGATTTGAAGTTGTGTAAGTGTATGACTTACATTAGGAAAATTTCGATTATTGGCAATTTGGCACGAACCCAGTGAAGTTTGGGACAAAATAAGTACAATTATTGCAACCAAGTGAAAAAACATTAGGACCAGCCTGTCTAAATCACGATCACTCACTACCTCCCACATGGGCAAATGGCAATGATCAATAACCAGATATTTTAATAAGAATAAATTTTTATTCCATAGGAGTACTACTTATTACTACTCGTATTATTACTCGTATTATGTATTCCCTCCATCCCTAAAAGATTGTCACATTTTGGCTTTTGGTGGTCAATAAAACACAATTTAAAACATAAATATCTATTATTCTACATGCGAAAAGATAATAAAAAGTTAATATTTCAAAAATATATATTGAGACGAATCTAACAAGGTCTCACAAGACTATATTATTTCTTACCGTTTAATGAGAATTCATGATCAAATTTTGTAATCTTTGACTATCAAAAGTCAAAATGTGACAATCTTTTAGGGACGGAGGGAGTAATAAATTAATGCAATCATTATTGATTTTATATAATAGTATAATTAGTTTCCATATAGACAAGTTATATATTAGCCCGTCTATTAGATGAGGTAACCCATTATTATATATTGTAAACCACAGAAATATTTATATATATAAATAGTGTAGATATATGTTCGAGTAACAATCTTTTGATGAATTAAAGAGCCATCAATCCAATTGAAGAGATGATTGCGAGAGACACTACCAGCACTTATATTAGTAATGATGTTAGTAGCAATATTTTGTATTTGGTAAAAACATTAAGGTTAGTAGTAGAGGATTTTTGTCATATTTCACCAGTTGATCACCTACTTTTAAGAGTGTCTCTGTCGATGACTTACCTTTCAAAATGTGCCCATTTAATTTTCCTGTAGATTTTATGTTCAGTCAATGGGAGGTCTACGCATGTGCAAGATATGTGATACTCCCTCCGTCTCAAAATGATTGTCACATTTTGACTTTTGGTAGTCAACAAAATACGATTTAAAATGTAAATATTTTTTACTCTACATGCAATAAAATTATAAAAAGTTGATAGTTTAAAAATATATATTGAGACGAATCTAACAAGATCTCATAAGACTATATTATTTCTTATCGTTTAATAGGAATTCATAATCAAATTTTGTTATGTTTGACCAATATAAGTCAAAATGTGACAATCTTTTAGGGACGGAGGGAGTGTTTTCTAAAGGCAATTTTGTCATTTCATATCTTTATTTAGCCGGAAAAAAACAAAAAATAGAAAGACTTTTTGGAATCAAATAACAACCCTAAATTCATCCCCAATTTGATTCATATTGATTCAACACATCTTATGAACCCTAAAATTAAATTGATTCAAATTCATCTGGTAAAGTCATCCCTAATTACTTATGGAGCTTCATCCCCTAAATCCTCCACCCCCTACATAAAAAGCAATTGAGTCTTGTCACATGGTCACAAGTGCAACTAAAACGAATCTCAAAACCTCTCGTCTCCCCACTCTATCATATATATGCTCAACATGTCTTTAATGCATTATGCTTATATTGAATTTATCTTCAAAAAGATCGAATTTTTAGCAGATAGGCATCATGGAATTCGCCAGTCTCGTTGATTGGGAAGAAGAATCGTACCCACAATATCAAGATTTTATAGTGTTGCCATTCTTTGTTAATTTCTTTCCTACTGTCAGATTTTTTCTTGATAGATTTATATTCGAGGTCCATCTTTTACTTTGTTTCTAATGTTTTCTACATAATCTGCTTTGTTTAGTTTGTTGTGTGTATTTAATTGTTATATGGTATGTATGTTTGTGAAGATATTCTGGAATGTATTGAAGATGTAATAATAAACCAAATTGAATCAATTTAGTTTTAGGCCAGGGTTCATAAGATGTGTAAATTAATTTGAATCAAATTCAAAAACCTTTTTGGTTTTTTTGTGTTTTTTTCGGCTAAATAATGATATAAAATGACTTAATTGCCCTTAAAAAAATATCACATGTCTTGCACGTGCATTGACCTCCCGTTGAGCGAACGGAAAACTAGAAGGTACACGTTTTGAAAGGTAGGTGATCGACCGGGACACTTCAAAGATAGGTGATTGACTGGTGAATTATGGCAACGATAATTGATGTCCTCTGCTTTTAACCCAAGACCTTCTGGTCACTAGCAAGAACCTTTTCTATTAGACTATTCGATTAACTCTAAAACATTACTATTAATAGGGATGTTATTGGTTCGGTTCGGTCGATTTTTCCGATTTTTTGTGTGAAACCGATTCTATCGGTTTTTTTAACTACACGAACCAAGTAGGTTGAAAATTCTTTCGGTTTAAATCGGTTCTGTTGATGTCGATTTTGAGGCAAAATCGGTTCAGTTCGGTCGGTTTTTCGGTTTTTAAGCAAAACAAAGAAGTAAAAGTCCACGATTTCACATTAAATAGTCTACACATCCACAGGAAGTTCAAAAAGAAAATAGAAATAGTTCACGACAATGTAACACATATTAAGAAATAGAAATCTTGGGTGTTAATTGTTAGGTTGTTTCATAAGGAGACAGCAATATGGAAACGGCAAAAGCGCATAGTTGAATTAAAGATGTTGCGTATTAGTTTTTTTTTTTAATGTTAGACTATTAGATTTTAAAGTGGGTATATTAGATATCAACATTATATATAATATGGGAAGAGGTCACATAGCAGTTATTCTTGAAGCTCCATCATTTTCTATAACCAAATAACAACTGACACTTGTTTAAATTGAAAATAACTTCTATTCATTTTTTAACTTCCCGTTATTTAATTTTTTAAATAATTCTATGTTTTTGTATATAATAATGGTTTACTTATATTTCTTCAAATTTATTTTTCAATTATATATGATGTTTTTGTTTACTTTCATATATATGTTACATAAATTTGGTAATATCCAATTAATTATACAAAAAAAAATTATAAGAAAAACGAATTGTACAGGTTGGACTGTACACAAAGTCACAAACGGCTAATGGGTCTTGGACACTTCACACTTGCTCCATTGGGTCAATATTAAGGTTTAATGTAATAAATTGTATAAATAATATTATATTTATAAAAAATCAAATTAAGTACAAATATAAAGAAATTTCACAGATATAAATATTTTAAACAATAGATATAAATAGTCGGTTCGGTTCGGTTTATACTAAAATCGAAAACCGATTTTTTTTGTCGGTTTTGAATTCTTTCATAACGCTTCGGTTCGATGTGATTTTTTTTCAACAAAATCGGTAAAATTTTGGTTCGGTTAGATCGATTTTGTCGATTTACAGCAAATCGATAACATCCCTAACTATTAAGGCGGAATGTTATCCTTTTGCAACACTAATCCTATTAAGGCCACTGGCCAAGTAAGGTATTCGGCCACGGCCCTGGAGACTAAAACCTTATTGTTTGGGCCAAGGAAGATATTGGCCAGAGGCCCACATTCCACAAGGCCACAATAATGCTTAACGTGTGTGTAGACCGTAGAGTCTATTGGATATGGTGCTTAGCTTACTTTTTGTTTTATATGATTATTTTGACTTTTCACGATCATAAAAATACGTCTATATTATATTTTATCGGGTAATAAAGTTCATTGTTAAAATTTTCAAAATTTAACTTTTAATAATAGAAAATAATTTGATAAAAAATAACTGAAGAAATAGTTATGTATAATGTTTTTAACACAATCCATCATTCTACTAATCATGAATAATGACCATACCAGATGAACTAGTTTTATCGACTTATATGAAGGAAATTCATTCATTCTTTAATCCAAGTATACAATTGTTTGGATTGTTTTAAATGATTTTTACATTAAAAAATAATAAGATAGTTTATCACTTAATAAATTAGAGTTATTTTACTTAACATCAATTAATTTTAGGGTGACGCATTTTTGAATTATGAAGTATATTCTCTTTATATGGGTGTGACATATCCCAATTAATGAAATTTTCTACACACATGTTCATGGTATATTATATGAACATGAGTTTAATCACAAAGAATCACTTGATACTTACTAAGGTGATATATCTTTTTTAACAAATCAAGATCCTTGAACATCAATGCAAACTGAAGAGAAGTGTTATTAAAAATTGAGAGGGTCTCTTAACTCATTACTACATACACACAACAATAAAGTTTTTCATTTAGGTTTAGCTTGTTTTGATCAAATATATTCAATTAACAAATAAACTAAATATAGGATCAATCAATACTTACCGATCAAAAACAAAAATCAATTGAAATGTATAAATTAATTAATCACTATAACATAATCAATTCGAAATAATTATCCAAAACAATATAGCCTTCCGGAAGTGATTCGTGATACATAACAAAGAGGAAAGGGAGCAAGGACGGAGGGAAGGCCTACATAGCCATAAAGTTGCACTCCAAATATATATATCGGATCTTAGTTCAATTATGTGGCATCTCATGTATTTAATAAGTTAATCGAATAATCTAGAAAGATTAATATGGTTATCATAATATTATTAAACATTACATAAAATGAATATGTAGGGACCGAAATTGATTATTGCATTAAATATAAAATCATTTATTGAATTATTTTAATTGGTGGTTAGTTGTTATAGAGTTATTTTTTGTTTATTTTTGTTTTAAGGATACATAAGTATTTTAAGCCAAAATGTTGATTTGAGGATTCAAGCGTAATTACAAGTTCAAGTAATTACAATATGAACATGCACTTAAATCTCCGATTTCCCACTTCAAACTCATATTTCACCCTCAATTTCAATTATATTTGGGGTTGTTACACTCAAAAGATCACCAACATTAATGCCATCTGAATGAGCAAGATGAGGTAAGAAAAGCTTACCTTTTCAATTGTCGTTACTTTTTATTATTATAATATTTACAACCTTTGAGAAAGCGTTGAACAATTTTATATATTACCGTTCACAATAATTTTATATTTTAAAAGATGAAATGAATACCCACATAAAATTCTTAGGTCCGCCCTGACATGAGCTCATCGCTAATTTATAAAAAAAGATAAACAGAATTAATGAACATTGAAACAAATACATGTATAAAACGATTATTAATAACCATCATGCATTTCAACACATCAAAGAAACATGAAAGTAAAAAAATTACACATTAAATCTTGTTTCCTTACAAGAAGAAAATTGATACTAACAATAATATATAATACATATATATAGTAGTATTAGTATTACAAACATAAAAATTGACTTATTAGCTTAGTAATAATTAATAATTATGTCTTGATAAATTTGAGCATCATATATATTATTGATTGTTATGTGCCCCTTTTAAGCATCTGCTCATAGTTCTCAATAGACTGGAGCCTCTGGAGATGCAACTGTTTCTTGAACCTCTGAATGAAAGCCTCCGCGATCTGATCAATATCTTGTGATGGCTCTTTCACCAACTTCTTCCTTATTATTGGTGTCTGTGTCTGTGTCTCCATCTTCTTCACCACCGTGATATCGTCGGGCTTACACACCGTGCTTTTGCTCCCGGCCAACGAGCGCACGTTGGCGTTATTAATGTTGTTTGAGTTGCCTTTGTGATCTTCATCCGCCTCCATTCTTGAAGCTACTTTAGGCCTCTCTGGCAAGATTGGTTTATATGAGCGTGAACTCATTGTTTTGAGTATTTTTGTTTGTTATTTGGTAATAACTTGTTTGGATATTCTATATTTCTATGCTTCGGTGCTATAATAACACACGGGAAATAAGATGTATATATAGGAGAGGAAATAAATCAATAATTCAGAGTAAACATGTAAGATAGTATTTTATCTTTTGAGATTGAGGTAAGTGTAAGTTCCATAATAACGTACATTGCACATATGGTATCCTGTATTGTTGTTATCAATTTTTTAATGCATGCATGGGGCGTATGATCTCATATTTTCATTGATTGTATTATAATATAAATGGATAATTGAGTGGTAAATATATATTCCAGCCAGCCTTTTAATTCTTAAAATTGTTGCTAATGTATTTATTTGAATGACCTATATTATTGTAGTATTGGTGGGACGAGGGAAAATGTCTATGACCATATATAGCGAAATCATGGATACTTTATAATGAAAATATGAGCAAATTATCTCTAATGAGATTTGAACCCCAAAATCTCATCTTTAAAATTTTGAATTATCGGATACAAAGTTATTGAATAATCTCGTATACAAATACAATGAATCCTTACAAAAAACAATGACTAGCTAGTAATATAAATATTGACATTCTCAAATAATAATAATTGATCCAAATTGAGGTCCACGCCCATGAGGCTGAAATGGCGCCTTAATCGACTCGAAGCCTAAGAAATTAATTGAATTCATTTAGAGGACAAGAATAATGAGAGTCGAGCAAGAATGAAAACGTGCAGCTTAAGCGATGCTAGCTAGCTACTTACCGAAAGTAAACTTTATTTATTTCATTGTCAACTTTGGAATTAATGTGAATCAGCAAACCATTTTACTATGCTAATATTATATATTTGCACCCATTTTTATCAATATAAATAGGTATGCGAATAAGTTATTAACTCGTGAGTTTAATAAATAGGGTACTAATATGATACCAAATTAGCTATTAACTCGTGAGAAATATTGTTAATTTGTTATAATGATCGAATTCATACTCGAGTCTCGATAGGTTAATTTTTAATGTGATAAAAGATGGCATACTAAGAGAAGTTGAATTTATATATACTTGATGTGAAGTTCCTTTATTTAATAATAATATTATTTGTGATTAAAGTAATCGATGAGACATTTTTATATACTGTTAAGAACCTATGGGGTTCCACTCTAAAACCAATTGGCTATAGATGGAGTAGCCTAAGATCTTATATATTGATCCGGGAGGACACCGATATCCGATGTGGGATGTGCATCATAACACTCCCCCTCACGTGTAACCCATTCGTCGGCGGAATTTTTTATCGCCGATATTAATTGCCGGAACAACATCGACGGTTTACACATGCCTCAATAACTCAGGTTTGGCTCATGATACCATGTAAAGAGTCTAAGGAGTTCCACTCTAAAACCAATTGGCAATAGAGGGAGTAGCCCAAGATCTTATATATTGACCCGGGAGGACAGTGATATCCGATGTCGGATGTGCATCTTAACACCCCCTCACGTGTAACCCAATCATCGGCGGAATTTTTCCATGCCATCATCGGCGGAATTTTCCATGCCGGTATATTCTATAATAGTATCAGAGCCTATCGATTCTTGAGGCCTAAATACGAATTTCGCTGCCATGCCGGTGAGTTTTCTAATGTAATACTCAACGGCGGGATTTGATCTTTTCCAATTTTATTTTTATAATATTTCTTGATTTTTTTAATTGAAATTTACTACTTTTAATTATTGTTACAAACTCATGGAAATTTAGACAAATTATCATGAGTTTGAGGGAGGGAGGGAGATAGGATTATATAAAATGGGAGTACCCCATTGAAAAAAAAAAGAGAAATCGATGTATTCTACTTCGAGTTGAAGCGGAATTTTGAACAGATCTGACAGGTTCGAAAATGATGGAGTTCCTGGCAGTTATTAATTGGCGAATTATGCGTAGCCTGGCGACTCCGACACGCACTGATCTGACATGTTCGAAAAAGATGGCATTCCTGGCAGTTGTTGATTGACAACATGTGTATTCTGGCGATTCGATACGCACTGATCATGGATCTGGCTTGATCCAATATATGTTTTTTTTTACTACTTATTAATGTTGTATTGCAAACTCATGGAAATTCTATAAAATTACCATGAGTTCGAGGGAGTGTGTTAGGTTAGTGTTAGGTTAGTGGGCCAATAGCCCACAATTACGGGCCTGGATTAGGGTTATGTTTGATATTTGCCTATAAATATATGTCTTTATATTGTATTCAGACAAGAACAATTATTCTTAATAAAATATTCTCTCTCTATATTTCTATCATGGTATTAGAGCCTATCGATTCTTGATGCATAAATACGACTTTTGGTGCCCTGCCCTGCCGGTGAGTGTTGTACTATGTGATACTCAACGGCGGGATTTAAAACATTTTATTTTCTTTTTCTATAATTTTTTTGTTCGTAGATCTGAATTTTATTCAGTTGTTTTGTTTCAGATCTAGTTTTTTCGTTTATAAATAAAAAACTTTGCGATAATCTGATATGTTCGAAAGAAAAAAAATGGTGTTCCTCATAAATATTGATTAGCGAATTATGCATTGTCTGACTAGTCCGATACGCATTGTCTGACGAGTCCTACACGCATTGTCTGACGAGTCCTACACGCATTGTCTGACGAGTCCTACACGCATTGTCTGACGAGTCCTACACGCATTGTCTGACGAATCCGATACGCATTGTCTGGCGAGTCATATACGCACCGACGGAGGAACCTTTGCACCGACTAAGTGAATGGTGGTTGTAATGGTTTATACTACCAATTGAAGATTATCGCATTGAAGGACACAATTACATACTTATATATATATTTCTTTTAAGTATTATCAATATTGTAATATTTACTGCAATCTCATGAAAATTCTATAAAATTATCATGAGTTTGAGGGAAGGTGTTAGGATTATGAATGACTAGTCATACGCCCACATAAATATTAAATTTAAATTCATATTTATCTATAAATATAAGTCATGTATTGTATGAACACATTATTATCAATAAAATATTACTTCTATATTCTACTATATACCGAGTATAATATAGGAGGTAGGAATAAAATCGGCATGCATGCACATGGAGTTTCGAGAAAGAAGAAGGTGAAATGTGAATGCATGAGTATGGCCATACCAATTGCCATACATCTGGTCCTAATAATAAATGAAGCATGGGGTGACAGATTGTCTGCTTGTTGGCACACAATAACCAAATATATGCCTGAATTATTGGACTCATAAAGTAATAAGTTGCTCAAAATCACAATTCATAACTTTATAAACAACCGTTCGACTTTGACAAAAAATTCAATTGTTAACATCTCAAGTTTAACTTAATGCACTAATAATAATCCGAGTTAGGAATTATAAAAATTATAGCATAAACATTCATTTATTAGATGTGGCTTGATTAATGAAAAATAAATATGATAGCTTGCATTGTTTTGTTCTCAACTAGAGTTGACTTTGATATTTTACTACATTATCAGTATGTCAAAAGCCTGATAGCTTTGACAATAAGTACCAGGAAGTTCAATAATAATTACTCCTATATTCAAGATCATATTGGAAAACCAAGTATCTGTTGAGATCGATTGAAGCCAATTTTCAAAGTAAGAAGGAAGTTATATTTATGTGTTACCTATACTCTCCCTGTTTTTCTTTAATTTATTATTTAGAATCTGTCTAGTCAAATTTTAAAAACTTTGATCATTAATTTTTATTAGTCGATAAGAAATAATATAGTCATGTTGGATCTTGTTAGATTCATATTAATCTATATTTTTGAAATATCAACTTCTTATAACTTCTACACTTGTAAAATTTGAGATATTTTTGTTTCAAGTCATATTTCGTTGACCATAAAAAGTAAAAAAAACTAGCTTAAAAAATAGAGGGAGTAGTGTATTAGTTAATTTTATGTTAATTATAGAAAACTAGTATAATCAAATTTATTAAAAATAGTAATAAAAATTAAAAATTAGAAATAGACTGATCCAATGATTCAGATTTAGTTAACACTAAACCAATTAAAACACATCCAATGCTTCTAGTCTAGTACCGGACTCGAGTCTCTTTGCAACATTTCAGCACCAACTTTGTGGGATTTCAAGCGTTGCGTCGATTTCTTCAACACCCACTCTGTGGGATGTCCGGGCGTTTCAAGATAACTTTGGGGATCGGATGGAGCTTAGACTCCCATTTACTAGTTTAGAAATGTAATTTTTTTATATCGCATGCAAGGACGGAACGAAGGGGATACCCCCCGGTTTCCAACATTTGATAGATACTCCCTCCGTTCCAATTTAATTGACGTTTTGGGAATTCGTGTCAAACTTTGACTACAAATTATTTTATATTCATTAGTCCAAAAAATATAAAATTGATATAATTGAATTCGTTTTTCAAATTACTTTCATAATATTTTTTTTTGTAATTTTATATAATGTAAATATAAAGTAATTGATGATTGAAGTTGTGTTTCGAAAAGCGTGAAGTCATGTATTTTGGAACGGAGGGAGTATAATATAAAATTGATGTATGTTATTAAGGCTGGAGCTAGATTAATGGCAAAAATTCCTTGTTTTCACAAGATAGAGTAGGGTTCAAATCCCTTTAGCCTCTCATTTTTTGTATTATATTCTTCTTCTTTTACAATTTTATTTTTTTATTTTTAAATTGTGCCCCTTAATTGATTATTTTGCCCCTGTTCAGTTCCTTTTTTTAAAAAAAAGGGGGTTACCCTTTGATTTTTATTAATACGAATAATCCATTACAATCACCAAACATCAGTACAATTCGTAAACTCGTAAATTCAAGGAAAGAGGCGCCCCTGTTCAGTTCCTGATCGTATGATTATTTGTAACTTCTATCGTTTAAAAAAAAACTAGTTAACACACAATAATTGACTCATGGGCCCGATAACATTACTCATGCCGTCCCGCGTGGGTATTGTGCGTTTTTATGGGCTTTAGGGCTTGTTTCTTTTGTTGGTTTGGTTAGGTTAGAGACTGAGGTCTTTTGATTTATTATTATCACAAAATAGAGAGGGAAAATCAATGATTAATCATATTACTCAGGCTTATTGTAATTAAAACTTTCCTGATATACGAAAACAAAAAATCACTCAATTGAGCCAAACTAGTGAGGTAAGGCTCTTGTAACAATTTTTTAATTTGATCATAGTTAAAGCTGCATAAAATTATGGTGTTGTTTTTATTTCGCAATTTTATTCATAAATTGTGATTAGGGTATTGGATTAGGGGAATTAGTTTTCGACTCAACACCTAACAGTATCTAGTAAAATCCAAATTTATATTGTTGATTAGATTGATTATGAGAGGAAAAAGAAGAAATTTTGGCGTTGAGGGCCAAGAATCAGCTGATAGTATTAGCAGGTTGCCTGATGGTATTCTTGCTCACATTCTCTCGTTTATGCCCACGAAAGACTCTGTTGCAACTAGTGTGTTTTCTTCCAAGTGGGAATTCCTTTGGAAGTATACTCGTAACCTACATTTTGTACATAATGGAGATGGATTACTCAGACAATCTGATAGAGATAATGAAACTTACATGAAGTTTGCTAATTTTGTTACAAGGGTTTTACTGCTTCATGATCTAAGAGAATTAGATAATTTTTGTATTGAATTATTGGATGAGAATATGGTATACGACTCAGTTGCTATGGACAATATAAATAATTGGATTGACACAGCGGTTGCTCGGAATATCAAGTCTTTTCAACTTTGTGGTCGTTCTATACTACGTCGATTTCAATTACCAAGTTGTGTATTCACTTGCGATACACTGGAGAAGCTTGATTTGACCAACATTGTAATGCTCAGTCCCTCTAGTATGGTTCTACTTCCCAATGTTAAAATCCTTCGTCTGGACAATGTCTGTTTTGAGAATGACGAATCTGTTTGCAGACTTTTGTCTGGTTGTTCATCGCTTCACACCTTGTATGTAGATAGACTGGGAGATGATAATGTGGTTACCTTTACTGTAAGGTCTTTGACTTTGAAACATCTAACCATTCTCTCAACTAGAGCTTATGAGTATCACAACTATTCTAAGCTGGAGATAAATGCCCCTGCCCTCAAATATCTGTATATAGATGATCACCTGTTCGCGGAATTCTCTGTTGAAAGCTTTCCGTCTTTGGTAGAAGCATCAATTTGTCTTAATCCTTTAAAGGAGGAACGGTTTGATGATCACTGGAGTTGCTTTGATAATCTAATTGCAGCACTTTACAATGTGAAGGTTTTAACTCTGGATCCTGCGTTTTGGGTACGATATTAGTCCCTCATTTGATATAAACTTATTATTTCTGAAATCAGTTTTGTGGTTTCTTACATTTGTTTTTTCAATTGAAGCTTTTTGTAAAGCATTCAGGTTTTCCTCGATTTGGGAGACTTACTATGTTGACTTTAGAGCAGTGTCGGGGATATCATTTGTTGTTTGAATTGCTTTATAGTTGCAACACATTGGAAACTCTCATTTTGAAGCGAGTAAGTTTCTGGATGTTTTTTAGGGTATTGTGAGATCAATTTATTGGCCTAAACCTACAGTTTCTATGTTGTCTTGTCAGAATTTTTACGCCCAGAGCTGGAAAAAACCGAAGAGAGTCCCTCTGTGGGTTCGGTCAAGTCTCAAAGTGATGTCAATTGACGACGGATTTTGTGGTCGTGAAGATGAGGTAGCATTGGTGGATTATATTCTGCAGAATGCTGGAGTATTAAGCACAATGAGTATTAAGGTTTCTTCACAAATGAACGTCAGTAAAGCACTTATATTGTGTCAGAAAATATTAAATTCTGAAAGGAAATCCAAAAATTGTAAGATCGAATTTTCTTGAGATAATTATTATCAAAGCTGATCCTCATTGAACCTGGGATTGAAAGGTGCACTTTCTTTCGATAGGCCAGGGAAAGAATGTAGTGTTGTTCTCTATAATAGCTACTGAGAATTGATGAACATTTGTATCTCCATCTTACCATATATACTCTATGATATACTGAAGTCTGCATAAAAGCATGTGATTGGGTTTGGGGAATTAGTTAATAGTCATATGAAATGTCTCTATAATATACTGAAGTCTGCATAAAAGCATGTGGTTTTTTTTATTTCGCAATTTTTATTCATCATTGTGATTCGGTTTTGGGAATTAGTTTTGGATTCAATTCCTAACAGTATATAGTAAAATCCAAATTCATATTCTTGTTTGTGATGCTTCATATGAAAGAAAAAAGAAGAAATTATGACGTTAAGAGCCAGTTGACAAAATTAGCACCTTGCCTAATGATGTTCTTGCTCACATTCTCTCGCTTATGCCCACCAAAGATTCTGTGGCAACTAGTGTGCTTTCTTCCAAATGGAAATTTGTTTGGAGATATACTCGTAACCTTCATTTTGAAATTTGTTTGAGAGCCAAGAATCATCAGTTGACAGAATTAGCAGGTTGCCTGATAGTATTCTTGCTCACATTCTCTCGTTTATGCCCACGAAAGACTCTGTTGCAACTAGTATGCTTTCTTCCAAGTGGAAATTCGTGTGGAGATATACTCGTAAGCTTCATTTCGTACTTACTGGAGATGGATCATCACGCAGAAGAACTGTCAAAAACAATGACACTTACATAAGATTTGCTAATTTTGTTACAAGGGTTTTACTTCTTCATGATTTGAGAGACATAGATAATTTGTTTATTGAATTTCGGGATGGAAATATGGTACACGACCCAGTTGCTATGGCCAATATAGATAATTGGGTTGCAACTGCGGTTGCTCGGAATGTCAAGTCTCTTAAACTTTCAGGTTATGCTTCTCGATTTGAACTTCCATGTTGTGTATTCACTTGCAATTCACTGGAGAATCTTTATTTAAGCGACATTGTGACTCTCAGTCCCTCAAGTGTGGTTCGACTTCCCAGGCTTAAAATCCTTCGTCTGAACAATGTCGGCTTTGAGTGTGAGGAATCTGTTCGCAAGCTTTTATCTGGTTGTGTATCGCTTTCCATGCTGTATGTCAACAGACGTAAAGATGATAATGTCACTACGTTTACTGTTAGGTCTCCGAGTTTGAAACATCTCACCATTTCTTCAACCGGAGCGTATTGGCATGCCCGTAACATTAAGCTGGAGATAAATGCCCCTGCCCTCGAATATCTGCATCTAGATGATCGGTTGTTTGGGGACTTCTCTGTGGAAAGGTTACCATCGTTGCTGGAAGCATCAATCACGCTCATTCCCGAAAAGAAGGAACGTTTTAATGGTCACTTGAGTTCGTTTGATAATCTTATAGCAGCACTTTACAATGTAAAGGTTTTATCTTTGGATCTTGCATTTTGGGTAAGCTTCCGGTTGCAAGATTTATTATATAAACTTCCTGCTTATTTGAGTAAGTCTCTTTTGTGTCTACTTACATCTGCTTTTTGTAGTTGAAGAATGTAGAACAATCATGTTCGTCTCCATCGTTTCTCAGACTTACTAAGTTGACTTTAGATCATTGTTGTGGATATCATTCTCTATTTGAATTGCTTGATAGTTGCTACACATTGGAAACTCTCATTTTAAAACAAGTAAGTTTCAGCATGTTTTTTCGGCGTATTGTGAGATCAATTCATTTACTTAAAGCTACAGTTTTGTTTCTATGTTGTTTTTCAGAATTATCAATACAGTGACCAAAGGAACTGGACAACACCAAAGAAAGTTCCTTGTTGGGTTACGTTAAAACTCAAAGTGATATCAATTGACGGATTTTATGGTCATGAAGATCAGGTAGCGATGGTGCATTATATTCTGCAGAATGCTGGAGTATTAGGCACAATGAGTATTAAGGCTGCTCACAATATGAACATCAGCGAAGCATTTAAATTGTTCCAGAAAATATTGAACTCCGAGAAGAGATCCAAGAAATGTAAGATTGAATTTTCCTGAGATTATTCTTGTGTAAGCAGATTATCACTGAAGGTGGTTTTGAAAGGATTCTCTTTTGTAATGAGGGCTCTCAGTCGCTATTCTTTGAATGCACACAGATGAACATGGATTGGAGGGATTACAAGTTTATAATTAAAAAGTTTTAAATTCAATTTTTTTTAAAGACTATTTATTTTATATTTCATTCTAACCATTTAAGATTAACGATTTCTCTATTCACTATTTTTTACTCAAAAAATTATTATTCTTTTCACATAAGAGATCGAGAAGTGAATTATTTATATATTTTCAAATTGCCCCCTCAATTCACTTTTTAAAAGAACAAATTAGGAAGCACATCTCAAAATAAATACTGGAGCAAGTCTATTACTCCATTAAAGTTAAGAGTTAATGAAAAAAATAATCCCTCCGTCCCTAAATAATTGGTACATTTTGACTTTTGAGGTCAAATTTTATAAAATTTGATCAAGAATTTTCATTAAACGATAAGAAAGAATGTAGTCATGTGAGATCTTTTTAGATTCGTCTCAATATATCTTTTTGAAATATCAACTTTTCATATTTTTTTCGCATGTAGAAGAATGGATATCTACGTTTTAAATCATGTTTTGTTGACCATGAAAATTAAAATGTACCAATCATTTAGTGATGGAGGGAGTATATATTTTTGTTCTAGTTTGACAAAAGTCAATAGTTAATATCTGAAATTTAACGAAGAATCCATATTTAGTTCCTGATATTCGTATTAATGCAATAGTAATAGTAATAATTCGATGAATTATATTAAATTTTAGATTAAACATGCATATAGATGTGATTTGATCAATGAGAACAACTAAATATGATTCAACTTTTTTAACATTATAATAATACTCCCCAGAATTCAGAACGGCAGACGATGGAAGTCTGTAAGTCGCCTCGATTTATATGAGACCCAAGAGGTGGAACGTTCAGATGAAAATGGATATGTAAACAGATTAAGTGTTTGCAATTATAGTTTATTTTGTCTACATTATCAGTATGTCATCTTTGCAAAACTACCAACTCAAAAGCCTGATAACTTTCAAAATAAATAGCTGGAAGTACATTGATACTTACATTGAAGAACATAATTACCTAGTGAAATCTAAATACACATTTTTTATTCTGATGGTTGATATGAGAGAAAAAAGAAGAAATTCGGGCGTTGAGAGCCAAGAATCGTCAGTTGACAGAATTAGCAGCTTGCCTGATGGCATTCGTGCTCACATTCTCTCGTTTATGCCCACGAAAGACTCTGTTGCGACTAGTGTGCTTTCTTCCAAGTGGAAATTCGTGTGGAGATATACTCGTAAGCTTCATTTTGTACTTATCGGAGATAGATTCCGCAGAAAAACTGACAAAAATAATGCCACTTACATGGAATTTGCTAATTTTGTTACAAGGGTTTTACTTTTCCATGATTTGAGAGACATCGATGATTTATGTATTGAATTTTGGGATAAATATATGGTACACGACCCAGTTGCTATGGCCAATATAAATAATTGGGTTGCAACTGCGGTTGCTCGGAATGTCAAGTCTCTTAAACTTTCAGGTTATGCTTCTCAATTTGAACTTCCATGTTGTGTATTCACTTGCAATTCACTGGAGAATCTTGATTTAAGCGACATTGTGACTCTCAGTCCCTCAAGTGTGGTTCGACTTCCCAGGCTTAAAATCCTTCGTCTGAACAATGTCGGCTTTGAGTGTGATGAATCTGTTCGCAAGCTTTTATCTGGTTGTGTATCGCTTTCCACCCTGTATGTCAACAGAAGTAAATATGATAAAGTGGCTACATTTAGTGTTAGGTCTCCGAGTTTGAAACATCTCACCATATCTTCAACCGGAGCACATTGTTATGCCCGTAACTTTAAGCTGGAGATAAATGCCCCTGCCCTCGAATATATGCATCTAGATGATCGGCTGTTTGGCGACTTCTCTGTGGAAAGGTTACCATCGTTGCTGGAAGCATCAATTACGCTCATTCCCGAAAAGAAGGAACGTTTTGATGGTCACTGGAGTTCGTTCGATAATCTTATAGCAGCAGTTTACAATGTAAAGGTTTTATCTTTGGATCATGCATTTTGGGTAAGCTTCTGGTTGCACGATTTATTATATAAACTTCCTGCTTATTTGAGTAAGTCTTTTTTGTGTCTACTTACATCTGCTTTTTGCAGTTGAAGAATGTAGAACAATCATGTTCGTCTCCATCGTTTCTCAGACTTACTAAGTTGACTTTAGATCATTGTTGTGGATATCATTCTCTATTTGAATTGCTTGATAGTTGCTACACATTGGAAACTCTCATTTTAAAGCGAGTAAGTTTCAGCATGTTTTTTCGGCGTATTGTGAGATCTATTCATTTGCTTAAACCTATAGTTTTGTTTCTATGTTGTTTTTCAGAATTATCAATACAGTGACCAAAGGAGCTGGACGACACCAAAGAAAGTTCCTTTTTGGGTTACCTTAAAACTCAAAGTGATGTCAATTGACGGATTTTATGGTCATCAAGATCAGGTAGCGATGGTGCATTATATTCTGCAGAATGCTGGAGTATTAGGCACAATGAGTATTAAGGCTGCTCACAATATGAACATCAGCGAAGCATTTAAATTGTTCCAGAAAATATTGAACTCCGAGAAGAGATCCAAGAAATGTAAGATTGAATTTTCCTGAGATTATTCTTCTGTAAGCAGATCATCATTGAAAGTGGTATTGAAAGGGGTTTTTTTTGTGATGAGGACTCGTAGACGCTACTCTTTGAATGCACACTCTAAACCTCGAATTGAAAGTGTTCTATCGTTAGACCAGGGAAGAACGTAGTGGCATGCATATTACATAGTGACAATTTGTGAACTTCTTTTATCTCCATCTTTTTACTCAATCCTGTTGTGTTACTTTCTCCTGCAATTACATCACTAGTAAGTATAGTAACGAAGAGAATTGGACAATTATTTTAAGCAATTGCCATACACTTATTTTAATGAAATCGTCGTCCTAGCGTATGCCTCCCTGAGGTACACTTGTTGCTCATATCCTAAATGGACACTAATAAACATGAAATTAGGTGGGAGGCATATGCTAATTAGCATGTGATGGCATGAGAGCAAATTGTACTATCAACAAATTTGTGAACCTCGTGTCCAGCTAGCTACTGCATCTTCAGTTAAAAAATATCCTTCAAAATCAGGAATTCAAGAATATTCTATTATGGAGTAATTAGCAACTAATCATTGAACACTTAACACAAAAGCCCTCATTACAATGTGGTCCTCACTCTTAAACAAAGTTTGTGTACTCAGTAGAATTATTGGGGCACCTAGTGTTACTGATCATCCCTTAATATAATATGCCGACCAAAATATATGAAATCTAACAGTTTGAAATTGAAGTCAATGGGTAGTTAAATTAGTTGTACTCTAGCATTAATGAGTGGAGTACCCTAAGAAGTTTATGTAATTGTGTATTGGCTTATTGCTTGGACCACATAACTATGGAGTTTTAATTTTCTTGGTTTTTATTGAACCTAAGTCGGTTTAAAGATTCCATTATTAATAAATTGCAAATGACTTACAGTCACATTTTATATATTGATTTTATTGAGAGATTATGAATTATCCATGTGACGTACATGGGAATTAAGCATAAGTTTTGACTAATAGCTAGTTTGAATCCAACTCTTATGCTTCAAGTAGAATACCATTAAATTGAAACTCTCTATATGTTTTGATTATGATGAATAGAGGGAAATTGTGCCTTTATTGGGTTTGATGTCATTTTTCAATTCATTTACTAGCGAGCATTCGCTCTCGGTGCCAATTTATATATCGTAAAGAATGAAATATAAGAAATACAAGTAGTGACTAATACTTATATAGTAAATCCATTTTTTTTCAAAAAGGTATTATTATGTATTATAAACTTTTATTGATGTGTCATTAATTGATATATGAAAGACATTTGCCAAAAATATGTTATCTGTATTGACTGATAGAAGGTTAAGAACTATGAACAACAAAATGGAGACACATAATGTATTTGGGATTGCATGAAAAGTTTACCATTTCATTTTCCTTTGTGAGATCATCACTAAAAACATTTCAAACAACTAACTCAGCCTAAAATCAACACATGAATACCCCACTGTTGGCGGAATTGTACATAGATAAAATATGTATCATGATCTTAATATAATTCGTTCTTTGAATATTACTTATCATAATGTAACATATGATTCAAACTCGTATAAATAAACACTAATGGATCTTTCCATATCACATCTTTCGCTTCCCATTCTTGATTCTCCGGCGAGTCATCTCATATTTACGCAAACCACCGCAACATCCACATGCAGACACCTTCGGAGAGGGTGGCTCTATTGCCGGAGACACCTTTCCAGTCCTGTAACCCCTCCCACCACCACCATTTGATCGACTCCTCTCAATCTTCACCATCAAACGTTGATCTTCTCTCTTCACCTCCTCCAACACCTTCTCTGTTTTCAGTTCTTGTTCTTGAGGCAGAACACTTCTGCCACCATTCTCAGAAGCTTTTGAGATGGCGGATTTATCGTCAGAGGTGGTTTCCGGGGAGTTTTCTTGATTTTTCTGGTCGATGGTTAATCCCAATTCATCTGCCAAGAGTTTATCATCCCATATTAAACCTGATGAGCCTTGTCTTCTGAAAGATATTGAAGATCTTTGTAAACCAGCCATGAATTTGTATTGGTTTGATTGGATCAAACGAACTTCTTGGAGTTTTATGTTTATATCTTTTTATGTTTCTGCAAATTTTGCAGAGTTTTTGTATGTCTGGATCTTTCTTGAATCTTGGGTGGAGAGTACACTAAAGCTTAGATGCCTCTCTGTTTTTCAGATGGGATTTTCGTTTAGGTTTGTGGCTTTGGTTCAATGTGTGTGGGTTTATATAGTTAGACGTGTGGGCTACTTAATTATTGATGTCAAAATCTCATGGAATTCTTAGCCTAATTATTCATTTACTATCTCTCAACTTCATTAAAAATTTGGTTAAAAATATCCATTCCCATATCGGATTGTGATATTATTTAAGATGTGTTGACAAGATCTTTAGCTACTTCCTTCATGTGACTATTATCATGATATTAGAGCTAGATCCATTAATTAGTGCATGTGAGACTCCGGTTGATTTGGTTTGGAATAGATTGGACAACGTCCAATATTGTGATCTATGTGAACAAGGTATGTGTAGACCGGATTTACACATGCAATAGGCCACTTATTCTCATATTGGTTTCTGATGTTTTTTTCGATTATGTTTATAAACTATTGAATTACTCCTATATTATCAGTCGATTTTAGGGTGAAATTTCTTTTTGTATCAGTTAATTAAGTTCGTAAAATTCGTTAATTTTAATATATTTCTTGTTTAATGTTTACAAAGGTGATTGAACTCAAAGATCTAGCATAGTTCGAGATTAAAAAACAAAGCTATCCACAGCATCATTTTCTGAAATGAAAGATTGAATAATATATATGACATCGGGAGGTTCAGTTGATATAACATTAATTGGGTTGTGATGATGCATCATTTTAATGTCTTTATAAAAGAGGTGGCCCTCTTATCCATTTGAAATTGAGCAATTATATAGAAAATGATTAAAGTTGATGAAATACATTTCACAATTAACATATAGATGCCCATAAGGCTGGCTGAAATGATAATGAGGTAAGCATGGGGTAGGATAGGGTGTAAGGTGAACAACATCATGGGGTCGCAAATTGCTAAGGACAGGGACCATGCAACATGTACTGTGTCTTCTTCTCTCAAACTTCATTACATACAATCTGTTTTTTTTTTTTGTAATTTAGTGATGAGATGAGTTTCGAACCCAAAACCTTCTGGTCACTAGCAAGAGCTTTTTCCACTAGGCTATTCGATTAACTTGACATACGATCTGTTTTGAGTAATTGTTTAGGTTCATTGAAATGTTGCAACATTTTGGAAAAATGTGATGAAATCTAAAAAGACTCCAACTTAATTATAAATAGCATTAAAACACTTTTTGTTTTTGTAAATTAGCGATGATATCTTATTAGAATTAAAAAAAAAAACGAAAGGAGGGAACACCTCCATAGACAAACAATAATAAGGGCTGGCCTGTACACAACCCAAATCAAGAAGCTCACTAAGAAAGACCAGCCCATAAAGAGAAACCAATGTGATATTCGAATGTGATCAATTATGTTTTCAAATTTCGTTTTGCCACTTATATTTTGAGCGGTAAATGTTTTGTTACTGATGAGTATTTCTTTTAATTCAAAATAATTATTTTTCTTACTTATCGAAGTAAATGTTTGACTTTAATTATCTTCTACATATGTTGATGATATAAATAATAGAGAAAAGTCAATTATTTTATGAAATGTTGTCTCATGTGGAGTGTAAAGATAATTGAACATATATATTTAATGTTGTGGTGAATTAATAATTTAAGGTGAGAGAAATATATGATTTTGAAATATACCATGGTGTATCCGTGTATGTAGTCTTAGTAGACAAAGAAAGCAGAGGTAAAACACAAACAATTTCGCAACCTTACATAATATTTTTCACTCTTTGGAACGTATTGACCTTTTTCGTTTCATACTTCATGTATCAAATATGTTCCCATTTTGGCTGCAATTTTTTCCACTAGTTTTCATGAAAATGGAGAACTTTATGTATATTGAGAAAATTGTGTTAGTTGGATTTGTTTTCAAAATGGGGGCGGGAGGTTAAAGAAAGGTAGGAGTTAGTAGGGTGTAAGGTTAAAGATGATGTTATTATTTATTTTAATGTGTAATTGATTAATAAAAATTAATTAAAATAAGTGTTTGGTATTTGAAAATGACTTATGAAATGTAATATACATAAACTTCACATTTCCCACTTAAATATATTTGTTGAGGTGAAGTTTAGGGGTAAAAAATAATATATTTTTATAAATTTAGGTGTCAAAAATATACTTAAGATGCATACTTTGTACTTTAGTTGCTTAAACATTGAGCTATGTCTCAGGGGCTGAAAGAGGGTTAATGTTACAATTAGTTGAGATTAAAATGTCATTTTCTTTAACTATAAATAGACTTCTTTCTCCATCAAATACACACAAAGATTAATTAATAAGCGAAGAGAAAGAAACTTATCTTCATACATTGAGGCAATCTCTTACGATCAGCAACACATTCGATATTGTTCACTTCATATTATTTATGTCTAAATGGTTGAAGATATGTCAATTATGCTTTACTTTTTCACATACGTTTGATAATCATATAATTGAAGATTTTGAAATTATGTTATGTTCTAATTCATCTATCATAAACACTTAACGTACTGATTAGAAAAGTTCACAACAAATCTATATGAAGAACTATAATCCCTGAATCTAAATATTTGTCCCTATATATAGTAACAATTTGATAATGATCGAGTGACATTGCTTCTTCGGCCCGAATCGAGGAATCCCTTAGATATGATGCAAAACGGATCTTGTTCAATCCTTTAATAAATGATTGGCTACAAAAGGATTTTTTTAGTGAACGTGTCACAACTTACTCCTATTTTTTGTTTTTGTAAATAAAGACGAAGAAAAAATTCGATTTTATCTCCTATTTACTACGACGACGAAGAATCAAATTATCACTATATTTCTTCCTTTTTCGACTTCTTCTTCCAAGTGCAGGATAACCCCAAGGGGTTGTGGGTTTTTTTCTACCAATTGGGGCTTGAAATCATCAGATTTTTGTATTCACGGGTTTCATCGTCCCCATCGCTTCTTATTCAATGGTTAGGTCTTAATTCTACAATAAAAGAATCAATTCCAAAAAATCCTCCAATTCCAATTAAATAAATCAATCAAATTTCGAGAGGCTTCATGAAGTGCTTCTTTCGGAGTTAAACTTCCATTTGTTCATATTTCGAGAAAAAGTATCTCTTGAACAGAATGGTAAAAGGGTGCATTCAATACTTCTTTGTCTATTAGTTTTAAGTTCTTCTCTTCAGCGCGGGGTAGAGCAGTTTGGTTTGTTGAAATAAAAAATAACATTAAACCATCGTTATTAAACATTATACTCTCCATTCCAAGAACACGTGCAAATTGGTTGCAATTGCATGAACGAAGATACAAAAGATCATACTATCCTTGAAGAAATTCTATACAAACAAAATATCACAAAATTCACAACGTATACACATTGTTATACATGATAGGGAATTAGGGATAAATCATAAATGGTGTAGCTAATATTGAGAACAGGGCTGGCTTCCTCTTGCATTCAGAACATCGAAGGAAAAAGATTAGGATGTAATAACATTCCTCTAATTGCCAAATTGTGGACATTCATTTTGGGACAACCTCCTTCTATCCAACTCCACTCCCATCTACCCTTCTTCACTTGTTCACTCCACACAATCATTCCTGATCCAAAATCTTTAAAAAGGTAAACAGCCCCATCTATCCCCACACATTTAGTACTATGTCCTCCTGAAAACCTCTTTACCAACCCAAATGGAACTTCTTCAATCACCCTCCATTCTTCACCTTTAAACAGCTCCCATATGCAATAATGTCCATTGCATGTTCCACCAACAAGGACCAAATTCCCATTCCTTCTAACCAATGTTGCGAATTCGAGCCGATCAGCCATGGGCACGCTTATTTCTCCCCACTTGTTTGAGCCAATATTGAAGCTCATAACGGTGTATGCTCTTGCCGAAGTTACCCAATAAAGCACCCCATTACAGAACACACTTTCATTTGGCGTCCACACTGTAAGCCTCACAGCAAATTCGACTGGCATCGACCCAACAATTTCCCATGTTTTTTTTACAGAATCATACATTTCTAAAGATGGTTCGTAGGTTGCTCCTCCTGATGATGCTTCAGACATTCCGCCAGCTACATAGACTCTGTAACTGTTACGTAGAGAACCCGAACTTCGATTAAGTTCCACAATTCCAACAGCTGGATTGGTTCTTGAAATGTTCAACGTTGGTAAGTGTCTGAATTGCCTAGTAAATGGGTTGCAAATGGCTAATTGAACAATTGTTGTACTGGTAAGTTTCAGGAGAACAAGACCATTTATTGAGCCAACGAGGCGAAACGAGGTGGGGATAAAATCAAGAACTATTTTGTGCCAACTTTTGTGAATTGGGTTATGAACATAACAAAACTGCCCCTGGCTACGAGTTGGCATAGCTAAAAACCATGGCGGGTGAGGTTGTCGCCCCTCGGGAGGGGCGACATTGGTGGTACAAGTGTGCCAGTGGTGGCACACGCATTTGGCACAAGCTAAAGAGTCAGGGGATAGGTAAGAAAAAATTATAGATAGGAGATCGAAGGGAAGATGACTCCACATCTTGAAAATTGTTATCTAGAAGGAAGAAATATTTGAAAATGATTATTTCAAATATTTGTAAACATTGATTGGGATGCAATTATTGGATTCCTTAGGGATGTGTGACCACATGAAATCATATGCATCAGTACTTTACATGTGAGTGATCATAATATTATACAGTATATGAATTTTTTGTAGTATTTTATTGTGATATCAGATATGTTAAGTTTTTAATGCTTTTTTGTACAGCCAAGTTGTGGTTCAATGAGGAGCTGAAAGGCCAAGTTGTAATAAATATATAATATGAAAAGGTCATCTCTATCTTTATTTTGTCAAGTAGCCAAACTTTTTTGCTTGTTGATGATAGCTTATTCATCATGTTCGTCGATTAATGACGATGGGTGTTTTTTGATAGTATATCTAATAGATAAGGACATAAAACTGAACTTTCAAATTCAAAAGATAATCGATTAGCAACATTCGTCGTACTATTTGAGTCAATTTGTCAATACTGGAATAGGATAATTGTACAATTACTTGGAGAAGTATATGATACTTGATGTAATGAAATGCTCTTACTAATGTATTTATGTTACTAATGTTTTGTATTTTTGTAACAAGAACTCGTTACTTGTAGAGTGTACATGTCAGCTAAATTAGAGTAAATCACATTAAATATACAAGTCATGTGTGACATACTTAACCAAAAAGTTTATTGAGTACTACACTTGAATTGTAGTAATATATGGAAGTAGCTAATCATTATTGATTAGTAGAGCTGTACACGAGCCCGAGCTCAATAATTTTTGGCTCGGCTCATCACTAAACGAGCCTTAGGATCGGCTCGGCTCGGTGAACTTTCACCGAGTCGAGCTTCGAGCTAGCTCATTTCGTAATTTCAAGTTCACTTTAATTAACAAAAAATTGTTTTACATAAATAATTAATAATATTATTGACATATAACAAGTAATAAAATTAACCAATATGTAATAATGTAAATAGAAACATTAAATTGATTAGAAATTAACATTAATCATAATAATTGAAATGACTAAAAAAGTATAATATAACTAATTTTATTAAAAATAATATGAACATATGTACTATCGAGCTACCGAGCCGGCTTCCCGATCTAGCTCGCCAAGCTGACGAGTCAGGAACCCGGCTCGCGGCTCGGCTCATTTTATTACTAGCAAGCTTCGAGCCTCGGCTTGAAGCGAGCTAGCTCGAAAAGCCCGGCTCATGCACAACACTATTGATTATTGATTAGTAATTACAATTCAGTCAAGTTTGTGTAATTAAAGAAGAAGTTGATGAAAAGTAATGGAGTAACATGCATGTCACCCAGGCCGATCGATTAACAATTGAGTTGATTCTGTAGCTCGTTACTTGATAAGAGTACCAAGTTACCCATTTTCCTATTAGAACATAAATAAAATGAATTTGTAAAACAATTAGTATGAGATATTTGGCTAAATACAATGACTTTGATTTGGGATACTAATTTTTTTTAGTAAATAAAAAGACTACTCAATTGATGGCTATAATTTTTTTTTTTTTAATTGATGGCTATAATTGCTTTAGTATCTAATCCTAAAAAATTAAGTTTTTTATTTTATTTTATAATTCAAGGTAATACAACAGTTTGTACATATTAAATAAACTTAAAGAACGGAAAGACACTCCAACAAACGAAGCGTGAATGAAACATACATAAGATATATAGATCTAACTGAAAATAAGTAAAATCGATATCCGAGGTTTCGGGGAGCCTCCTTGATAAAAGATGTAAGCTTTCTGTAGATCCATAAACCCCAAACATGACAACATATACATTCTTGTTCCAATGTCTAAAATACTTGAATAAGATGGAATATGGTGATTATAAGGTTGAAGATTACGAACCTTCGGCATCACTGTCTGTTGTCCATTGAGAAACTTATGCACTTCAATGGGTGTTGGTTGAACGGGTTGGGAAGCGAGGCATCTAGATTGGATTTGTGCATCGAGGCGGTTTAGATTTTGGTAACGAAGAGAGACTTCGCGGCGTTTCTGTTGGTTGGAGATTAGGATGCGTTTGTATGGGTGCGTAAGCTCTTGTATCGCCATAATAGAGAGGCTTTTTGTGATGGAGTTCTGAAGCGGTGGGGCAGGGATGGAGTTCAGAAAAATTTGTTTACCTGTGTGCTTGTAGTATCTTGTACCGTCTTCCTTTCAGGAGGATTTTTTTTCATTCGCCGCCTTCCTTATGTTTTGATGGAAGATAGTCGGCTCTAAAGATATCCGGAGCAGCGGGGGCGGCGTAAACTTTCATTGACTTGGAAGTGGCGAGAAAGCTTCCGAAACTAGATGGGTGAGGTGGTAAGGCAGGTGCGAGAGAGGTTGGTATGTGGCCGTGGGTAAGGGGAGGAAGCCGTTGAACAAAGCTTTGATTTATCAAAGCTTGAGAGAGAGATCGAGTTCGAATCTTTGTTTTTTGTGAGGCGGGATTGGTGATGATGCCTTTTTCCTCGTCATCCTCTTCACGTCGTCTTTTTTTTGTGGTGGAAGAAGGCTCTGATTTTGGAGATGAAGGTGAGGCAGCAAAAGGGTTTTGGAGATGAAGGTGAACATTTTCACCAGACGTTGAGTTCAACAAACTCGACGTTGACTTTTTTTATTTGAAAAAATTCTTTAAATCGGATATTGATTTTTTTGAGTTATACGAACCAGAGGTTGAAGAGTTTGTCGAATTCATGATGATGAGATTTGAGGAATTGATGCTGAGTTAGGTGGATCGGATTTCTTTCAATAATATTTTTTCATATCTATAAACGTGAGAAATGAAGCAGTTCTTACTTTTTGCTTCAATGTCATTACTAAAAAATTAACTTAGCAATCCAATTCCCGAACTCATATTTTTCATTTGTTCATGCTTAGTTAAAAATGGCCCACAAAAATAAGGTTGTCCTCCTCGGCAAGTAAACACAACATGATTAGTGCTCTTCGCGGGCCGGGTTACCCGAGACCCGCCTCGGGAACCCGGTCCAAAACCTGGCTCGAAATGTAACGATACCCGGTTTCGATTCCAACATCAAAATCGAAACCGATTCGGGTAATACCCTTGACCGGCTCGGGAATCTTTATTAAATTAATAAACTTTTTGACTTCAGTATTAAATGATTAGACCTTTTGACTTCAATATTAAATGATTAGACCTTTTGACTTCAATATTAAATTGTTGGTTACTTGATTTAAGGATTAATTGATAATGTTTCTATATATATTGTCATGAACAATACAAGCGGATTTCGAGTTTGAATCGAGTACTGAGTCCAATCGAGTATCGATTCGGCTACTCGACTCCAGACCGGTCCCGAGTCGGGTCTTCGTTGAAAATAAGAGATTTCGGTCCGGTTATAACTGGACTCAGATCGACTCGGCTCGATAACAGCACTAAACATGATGCTCTTTAATTCATATATGAATCATAAGCCCAATTTTCATTGCACATTGAGCATTATTGTATGTTTGTGTATCCATAATATATAGACAAATATTATATATTCTTGCACTTTTTGAAAATAATCAAATTAATACTCATTAGATTATTTACAACAGTTATGAGATAGGTTAAATTTCATATATACAACAAGTTTAAGTGGCGAGATCAAATAGGATATATTTTAAAATATGTATGATTGATAATGACGTTTTAAAATATAGATAATGAATTGAAAACACTTATATAATTGTTGTGACCATTTTCAATTTTATCACCAACCATTAGTATAAGTTAAAAGTGAAAGTTGAACGTTGGCAATATACCAATTTTATCGAAAATTTTACCGAGTATTTATTTGCTCAACGAAGTCGAGCCAAACACGATGTCTAGAGAACTGGCAACAGTTCACCTAAGCCTAGTTTCCAAGAACCTGAACAAACTTCACTTTCTAGTCTCTCCAACTTCTTCCAATTTCTTCCATTTTTTTGCTTCATTTTCATAATCAATCTCCTCTTCTCATTCCATTTACCCAAAATTGCATATATATATTCACAAACCCTTTTCAGAAAGTTAAGAAATCACATTGACTTATAAAAATTGAATAAAAAAAAGATGTCTCTGTCAAGTGTGAAAATGGCAGAGGAGGTTTGGTTGGCATGTCTAACACATGCATTGTCAACTGAGACTGAAGAAATTATGGGACTTTTGCTTGGTGATGTTCAGGTTTCAACTTTTTGCTTCTGAACCCTATTTCTTACTATTGAAGTGGTTCATTAGTTTGTTATTTTTTTTTTCAATTTTGCCCCAATTTAATTTTTTGTTATATTTGGGGTTCATGGTTGTTTGAACTGAAATTGGGTATGACTTTTTGAATGAAATTGATTAATTAGTGCATAAAGCTGCGATCTTCACTAAGAACATATTCAAAATTTGGTCTTTGTAGAGTTTTCGTTGTTCATTATTGCTATGTGTTTACTAATTGAAGTAGTGAATTTGGTGGTACTTAAAAGTCAGGCCATTTCGAGAGTTAATGGTGCTTGCCCTAAAATTGTGTTCGGCATTTTCGAATGGGTATGAGTTTGCTCACATGTATACGAGATTTAGCTAAATTTATTAATAGCTTAAGGAAAATTTGGTCTTTAGAGGGTTGAATTTGCTCACATGTATACGAGATTTAGCTACATTCAGTCTGACTGATGTTCGATTAAGAATGCTGTGTATAATCTCTCAACCTCTCTTTTTAGTTGTTGGAGTGGTTGAAGCTTCATAATGCGTTGGTTTTGTTATTGGATTCTTGTCCTGGAATTGGAATAAAAGGGAGAAGGGGCAGCTTGTGTATTTTTACTTGGCGACCAATTTAGAGTGTATATAAGGAAGGCTGTAAACGAGAGATGTTGTTACAGATTTTCGGTGCATTGTTGCTCCTATAGTTGCTCATATTTTTTTATATCAGAATTCAGAAGTTATCTTGTCGAAGGAAACTGATACTGCTCATTGCAGGTGTCAATTTATGTACTTGTTATCAATTCTTGGTTCCCTTCCCTGAGCGGTCGAGCCTCATTACTAACGTAGCAGATTAGTGTTAGTTCCAGTAGTATCAATTGTTTGATTGTTAAAATAAAATGATTATGAAGGTCTTTTGACTCTCAGCCTTAAGTCACTCTGAGGCCATGTTGGCATGCGAAGAGCCTATTTAAATAATTGTTGTACATGTCGGCAGCAAAACAAATGGTCTATAGTACTAACATTGATTAACTCCCAATTTTTAAAATCGACTATCTTTTAAGGTAAGTTTAATATGTGTGTGGCATTAATTGTTGATATTATTCTATATTTTCAGTACTCCGAAAATGGTAGGGCGACAGCACTAATATGGGGTGCTCTACCTCAACCACGATCGGATCGCCAGAAAGATCGAGTAGAGACTAATCCAGAACAATTGACCGCAGCATCAGCTGAAGCTGAGATATCCTTCTTTTAATTCTCTTTCACACATGAATAGTCATCTTACTCTTGCTTTTTGTAGACCTTGCATATAGAGATTTCTTAGTCACCATCTACGCGCAATTTCTTTTAAAGCTGATTAGTGATCATTATCCTTCATGATCCAATAATGATTATGATATCAGTTCTTTTTAAGGGTTCGGATATCGCCTTTTCCTCATAAATCTTTTTCGTGAATACAAAATTTCGTTAATACTTAAAGTCAGAGTAGCCTTTTTCTACAATATTAAGTACTCCCTCTGTCTCAAAATATTTGATTCTTAGAATAGAAGTGTTGTTTCTTTACTTGATTGCATAGATTACAATGGTTGTTTTCATTATCTTTATACATTTTCCTTATAGAATTTAATTTCTCAACATATAGTGTAATGACTATCTTTAGCTAATGTGTGGCAAAAGAAAAGAATGTCATAGTTCCTTGGTAAAGTAATTTTCTTATAAACACTTCAAAATTATGAGATAGGGGGGGGGGGGGTATAACCCTTTTAATACAACCCTTTTCCCCTTTTAAAATAGTTTTTGTATCTCAACTTGTTGGTCTTTGTCGCTTGTATTCTTCTGCTGCCTAGAATACTGGATGTCGACATTTAATGTGGTAATGATCGTCATATCCGGTTTTTTAATAGTATGCATCATTTCTTTTAAAATGCAAATGACATCCAATAGTTCTTCAGATCCTTGTTTGGTTAACCATACAATACAGAATGACCGTAAAAATAGGCAGAACAACAAGAGTAATTGGATGGTACCACTCACATCCTCACATCACTGTCCTTCCTTCTCATGTCGGTAAGTGTTCAGTTAGTATGAACTATTTAAGTTTTGTTGCACCTCCACCTTATGTACCTTCAGCAACATAAACATATTGATAGGTAGAGAAGGGTGTGGCAATAGATAGAAACTCAATGCATGGACATATTTTCCAGAATATTGTACAGCTTGAGCAACACTGTATCATAGAGATTGTCCAAAATCTACATTAACTAGTTACTTCAAAAAATTTGAAGTGTGGAAGATCGTCCAGTAGGTAGAAGTTTAATTTATAAACATTGTCCAAAATAAAAATCCCTTTAGTCTCTGTGTGTCTCTCTCTCTCTCTAAAATCTACATTAACTAGTTACTTCAAAAAATTTGAAGTGTGGAAGATGCATTTGATTCTCTTATCAGAATACCTTTTGATTTGCAACTTCTAGAATTAAAGTGAACTATAAAATTATCTACTGTTCAAAAGTTGCTTTGAAGTCTGGCTGAAATATGCTTCTCCAAATTATTTCTTCAGATGTGCGTACACAGGCCATGTATCAGCTGCTGGATTCTGGGTTTGTTGGCTTGATTTTTTCATGTTTCAGTGAGGATGCACTCAAGGTTTTAGTTTATCGCTTGCCTGTTAATATGGACTTTCACCCCTGGATTACGTGTGTATGTTCTAAATCATTTCTGAACTAATTAGGTAGGAAGAATCCAAGTTACTGCTTTTCAGTCCTTGGATGGGAAGCAGAATCGTGCCCTACTCCCAGTGTCTCTTTCAGCTGAACCTATAAGTTATGCAATGGAACTTGATCAACCTTCTGACATAATAGTGTCTAAATCTCCCGG
This sequence comes from Echium plantagineum, assembly GCA_003412495.2. Taxonomy (NCBI): domain Eukaryota; kingdom Viridiplantae; phylum Streptophyta; class Magnoliopsida; order Boraginales; family Boraginaceae; genus Echium; species Echium plantagineum. The sequence continues at coordinate 1,434,020 of CM016564.1, read as the reverse complement.
CGACGAAGATACTGGTAGTTTCAGAGGAGCTGTTAAACCTTTTAAGGTAAACCGTTTTACCTCCTCTTTAGTCATTTGATGTAGCTTCCATGGTGCCCAAAGGTAGTCAGAGAAGGATATTAGTCAAGGCAATATAATGCCCTAATTTTATGCCTTTTGTTTAGCACTTTAAGAGGGCTGGATTTCTAGAATCGTATCTAGACCACTGCTGTTCATGGTTTTTTAAGCCCCTTTCTATATACTTCTAGTCTTATCAACAAAAAAGTATCTTAAGTTGATGGGTGTTGGTTTGTGAATTTGCAATTTGTGTAACGGATTTCATTGGTACATTATGAATGATTGTGATTACATGTCGGTTTAATGCCTTCATTCCCAAGTTCAATATTAGCTTATGTTCCTTTTCTCTAGTTTGGTTATGTACAATCTTCTTATCCTCCTTTTCTTGCTGGTTGTGAATAATGTATCAGACTCGAGAAGAATTGACGATGCTATTATTGCATTATCCCTTAAAAACCCAAGTAGCTGTGGCTGTGATTACCAAAGACTATTATAACCGACAATATATTTATGCAAATCTATCTTTTTAGTTTCTATTCTATCTTTCAATCTTTCCTCTTTGACTGGATTGTGATGAAAGATTGAAATTCTTTCGGAATGGTCCCCTCTACCCTACTTTCTTTTATCAATATCCTTTACCTTTCTGGTACTTCTGGTTTTTTTAATCGTAATTAACTTTCTGACATTACCTTGCATTAATTTATCTAGTCTCTATACCTATATGTGTATATATTATATATAATTTTCACAATAAGGTAAATAGCAATATTGTCACTTCTGTGATAACTGCGCCTATTAGTGAAGACGAAATTATGTTTCTCATTTGACACGTATCTATTTGCAAGGCTGGAGGAAAAGCATCCAATCTAGAGGGTTTCTTCAATCACGCTAGTGCTAGATCAGAATCAAGCCACTCTACTACCACCAATGATATTCTTGATATCGACCATCTGGAAATGTCAGATAGCATGCAGGAAGCACTGCACCGCTCGAACATGGATATGAGGTATATGTGTGCATATTATTTACTTTATCAAAAGTTGATGTATATCATCACACGCTCCACTCTACTGTTGTGTAGGAGTGTTAGACAATTAAGTATATTTTGAACCATATTGTTCCAAAAATCTTGTAATGAATACGAAGAAATTGGTCATGAAATTCGTAAATCTAACGTAGGCAGATTAGTTCTTAAAACGCCTCCCTGTTAAATTGGTACGTATAGTGTATATTGTTATTGTGTGACTCGTTATTAACTAAAAACCGCATGTAGGGAAACAACCAAATCTATGAATATTTATGTTGTTATTGAGTTGCTTTTTCAACTGCATGCACCATTGTAATCAACACATTTAAAAATCATTGACCCTGTTACATCTATGATGTGATGACAGCTACATTAAATTATTATTACAAACTAGAGTCCTAACTCCTAAGGTGTTGGGATCTATATGATCTGTAGTTATGTGTATCATGCTATGGACTACTTATTTTCTACGAACAAAGTTGTATATCAATCGATACAACATGAAAAGGCTTGCACTACTGTACATTTGAGCTCATGATGATAATAGTCATTTTGCACGAACAAACTTACAGGACATTCATGGAAGTATTTTAATGGAAGGATTGGGGATGGATTTTGTGTTTGGTGTCTACCAATGCATCTTTATTGTTTTCAGTGATTCTTCCATTTCTTAGAGAACATTAAATATTATGTATCTTTATTCTTGTCAGTGATTCTTCCTCTTCTTAGGGAACATAATGTATTTCTACCTGTTAAGGAGCCTTTTGGCGACAGAGCCCTTATTACCATGAAGAGAGAAATACCCAAATTTCTTACTGATGTTGTATGAATTATCCTTTTTTGTGATTCTAAAGGAGTTGTGCCACAATATTGTTTTGATGAACTTGTATCTGTTACATTTGAACCTTTGTTTTTTCACAGTGGTGCAGACTACATTAGGAAGGAAATCTCTCTTGACCTTTGTCCAAGCTCAGAGATTCTCAATCTCGAGGCACCTATGGGTTCATTTTCTGATCTGCAGGCCGTATTGTATGATGAAGAGAAGACTGCCTATAACCAAGCATTATCTCAGAGTATAAGGTGAGTTCAATCTATTCAAGATTTCATTCTACATGCTACAGTTTGCATCTCACTTTTCTCATGGGTTTTGGCCAGGGACGTGAAAGTGCACCCACTCACTTTCATTCATCACACTTCAACATATCAGGCTTCCTTGTGTAAGCTAATGGAATACTGGTAAGAAGCACATCCACCTATATTTAGCCATTTTCCACTTTTTAGCATTTTTGTATTATCTTGTCAAGTTTTTTGTGCAGCTTGAGCCCTGCTATAAATGCTCTTAATGATCGGTTGAGAGAAAATGAGATTCAGGTAATTATCATCTGTTGATGTGGTTGAATTAATTTAGATAAAAGGTAACCAAGTGAAGGTTTAACGATAGCTTATTCCAGCTTTGGGGTCATTGATATTTATTTCCTAACTGTGCTGTTGGATATGTAAAACAGCTGAAGTTGCTAGCAGAGGAAGGCAAGATGCTGGAGACTGAGGTTTTGACAATTCCGAGTCCGCATCGCAATTTGCCTTCACGTAGTCCTCGAGGTTCTCCATCAGAACGTAGTCGAGGTAGTGCACCATTTGGTCACAGAGACAGAGACTCGCATAATCCTTCTGAAATATCCAATACAAGAAATGTTGGTAGTCCAGGACCCCAGGCTACAAAAAGTTAAGAATTTGTGATCATATATTCATATGATCATTGCATTTCCCGTTACCATTTGCGGTTGATTGATAAGCTTAGCTTGTAAATTCTTTTGTGTATACTCCTTTGTATGTTTGGTTTAGATATCTGGTGTGGTAATTCACAGCTTTTGTTCTTGTGGTTGTTCCAACTAACACATGTATTAACTGACCATTTTAACACTTCTTTGGTTGTTGTTAAGACAAACTTGTAGACTGTGCTTGTAATAGTTCCCCCTCTTCGGTTAATCAGCTAGTAAAAAAGTATGTTGAACTTCTGCAAAGTTGTTCAGCTTGTAGGGCTAAAACGATACAAATAAAAAATTGAAGAATTGATTTGTAATTAGATTGTCTTTTCCTTCATACTAGCAAAAAGTTCACTACAATAAATGTCACTTCTTACTGTAAGAAATACTGTGGTAGTCTGGTAGATACATTTTTATGTGAATGTTGCACATAAAGATATAAATCTTCATGCCGATGGCTCAATAGCCTAGTGGTATCCGGCCCAACCTCCCATGTAAGAGGTCATGGGTTCGAACCTTGTTGGAGACATATTTGTCTCATATTATACTCTAACTTTCTATTAGTTAGCAATTTATGTATTCATGTTTGTAATATCATTGTAGTCACAATTCATCGCTAATTATCAAAAAAAAAAAAAGATATAAATCTTCATAAATGTTCTGTCTTTTTAGTTGTCGTTTTAGCTAAAAAAAATTTACTTACATTTTGCATTGAAATTATCAAGCACCCAATAATGTGATGACAATTAATTATTATTTTACATTTTCAATGTATTATTTGATTCTTTTTATTTATTTTTAATCAATGTGTAAATGGTTAGAACGACAACTAGAAAAGTAAAGGAAGTAGAATGTATTAAAGTTTTTGGAGGCCTACAAATGATCTATCACATCTTCTAATCTTTATATTATTTTAAATGGTAAGGGGCTTCGAGTGTGCTTCTCCACAAGTGTGTGGGTTCGATCCACGGTAGGTGCATGAGTAATTCTGCATTTGTTCAAGGGAGGATTTGCTTGTGGGTGGTTACCCAGCCTCTCTGACACTCTTGAGGTGGAGTACCAAGTCGCTAGAGGCACATCCCGAATTTACCTCATTTGTTGGGCGATGGGCTAGCCAAGCGGGGGCGCCTTAAATGAGCGTCTCATTTATATTATTCAAAATATTTGGTAACATAAAAATTAGTGTAGTTAATTCGGTGTAAGTGTAACATATAAAGATGTTAGTCTTCATAAATACAATGTATTAATGTTGTTGAAGGCCTATATATGATGCATTTGTCTGGATTATCCATATATTATAAATCTTTTTTTTTTCTAAATGGCTACTGGTCGGTTTGGTCGACTATGTTACCTAATTTGTTTAGTTTATTGCATTATTTTTGAGCAAACAAATTCCAGCATTGTTACCATAAGAAATGGTATCCATCCTACTAATGACAAGCCCTTGAAGATTCATTGCAAGTCAAAAAATGATGACATTGGACAAAAATGGCCCAAGTATAATGAGGAATTTAGTTGGAAATTTAAACCAAATTTTTTTGGTAATACCGAATTTTATTGTTATTTCTTTTGGGGAAGCAAACAAAAATCTTTCAGTGTCTATACTAATTATATTTCATTAAATAATTGTAAAGATGGAGAATCTGATAATGATGAACACTGTTATTGGACAGTATATCCAGATGGGTTTTATATATTTGATCATCATTGTGAATATGGCCTTTATGATAAACCACTCTGTGCTCATAATAATGTTAGAAAATACCAATGGTGACCGAATTCACGACTTGGATGTTTCTACACTTTTTGTCTATTTAGTATCATGTATCATTAGACTCAACAAATATGTATTAATATTTGCTTGAATGAAGAATCGCCAATCTTGTTTTCTTCTTTCATAGTTTTCTCCTATTTCATATTTTCATCCTCCTCTTATCCCTCATTTCAAGGCTTCATTATATTAGTTTCATGACTTGTAATAGTATATGTCTACATGCAATAAATGAATGAATAAATTAGTGTTTCTTTTATTTTTTGTGAAGACTATTTTATCCTTCCTATTAGGGGTGTGGAGGAAAACGAAAACCGAACCGAACCGAAAGATTCGATTTTTTTGAAATCGATCCGAACCGAACCGATTTCGGTTCCGCCTTTGAGGGAACCGCACAGATGCGGTTCGCCTTATGGTAGAACCGATAAAACCAAACCAATGACTAATTTTATATAGAAAAAATTAAGTTTAATAAAGGATAATTGGCGAGAGGATTCATCATTGTTCACTATTAGTATGATATAATAATAAATAAGTGAATATGTTTTAATCTATATTTAAAAAGTGGTACCGTGTGACGAATGTGTATACGAATTTCGAAATTATTTTTAAAAGAAGCTCGTTAAACTTATATAGAGTAGATATACTTTTGTAACTTAATTATGAGTTATATTTGATATAAGACAATACTAATCATATTTAGATTTTTTTTTTTTTCTAATCATATTTAGATTTGAGTCTAAAAATAATAATAATATTACTCCCTCCTTCCCATTTTGTTTGGGTTGTTTTGACTTTCACGGTCGTCGAGACACAATTTAAAACGTAAATATCTTGAATTCTACACGCGCAAAAATTATAAAAATTTGATATTTCAAAAATATACATTGAAATGAACCTAACAACATATCATATGAATATATTATTTCTTATAGGTTAATAGAAATTCATGGTCAAAATTTTCAAAATTTAACTCTTATAATAGAAAGTGGACAAACAAATTGGGATGGAGGGAGTAGCTAAAAACAAACAGATCCAAAATTTCAAGACATAAAGTGAGCTCAAATTTAGGTCTAAGACATAAGGCCCAGAACCGAAACCGAACCGAAACCGACGTGGAACCGATATAAACCGAACCGTTTAGAACCAAACCAATTTATGTGCCGTCTGCCGTAGAATCGATTAGGTCGGTTCAGTTCGATTCTTTTTTTTGGCCGAATCTAACCGAACCTTGCACATGCCTCTTAAAGGTTGTCTTTTCCTTGATACTAGCAATGTTAAAAAAGTTGGCTACAATAAATGTCACTTTTTACTGTAAGAAATACCGTAGTAAATACATTTTTATGTGAATGTTGCATATCCACAACTCTTACAGGTTATACTATTATTACTATGTATAGCAAGTGGCAACTAGGAGGATGTAAACAATACGAAGTAGGGGTACGATCGGACCGGTTTTACCGGTTTTTTACCCCCAAAAAAAACCGAACCGAGATTTCGGTTTAAAAAAAAAAAAAACCGAAACCGGTCCGAAAACCGAAAAAACCGGTTTCGGTTAAAACCGCCGGTTTTCGGACCGGTTCGGTTTGCGAGCCGGTTATGGGCTTTTGATAATGGGCCACTTTTTGGCCCAACTTTTTACAATTAATGGGCTTTCATAAATACTGCTTTCAATATTGAGCCACTTTTGGGCCACTTTTTGACAGATGTTTTACATTAAATACATGAGTTCTTATTTTGGGCTTACAAGGATTGATCTTTTAAGCTAAAATTTACAACATTGACAATAATAATAATTAGTAATAATAGTATCCCTTTTCCAAAGCCCACATACATAAATAAAATCCAAATACACAATATAATCTCATACATAAGTAAAATCCAAATACACTCTACTCTCAATTTATATGCTCATCTATTTTTCCTCTGAAAGACCTGAAACCATTCACAATATATTAAGGAATAGGATAACATATTAATAATTGAAAATGAAAAAAAATATGTCATAAGATGCAGGATTTTACTAATAAAATATGTACTCAAAATTGCAAAAGATAAAAAGAGTGATTACCAATTTTGAAATTTGTTTTTTTTACAGGTAGCCCAACTTAACAAAAGACAAGTTCAAACCAGCCAAAAACCAACCAAGAATTTTAGCAGCAAATAAATACGAGCTATATTTCGTGTTGATTTTCAACAAATACTACAACTGCCTATACCAGATCTTACACATATGACTTCCTATCTATTATCAATCAACAAGTATCTTCTAACTAGGGTATTAACAGTCAAGTTTCAAGATTTGACACAAATTTCGGGAAACTAAATTTGGAGGGTAAAGTTAAACAATTTTTATGGTGATATTTAAACAATAGTCTTCCTACGACTAATAATCTAAACAACAGAAAAATTCAAGTTTCAGAAACATGTTTTCTTTGTCGATCTTACAATGAATCGGTGCTATATGTGCTAAATGCCTAAATAATTGTGAATATGTGAAGATGCTATGTAAATATCGGTTACTTCAGATAAATATAGATGATTTCAATGAAGACTTTAAGGATTTGTTCAGAGATTTATAGGATACCTTACCTCCAGATTAGTTTTTGAATTGGTGTACTAGCCTTTGGTTTATTTGGCATCAGCGAAATCAGGTGATGAAAGGAAATCTTCTCAGCCATCAATCGGAGCTCTCTAAGTCGACATCGTCTCATCTGGCTGCGCAAACCTCAGCCAAGAACATTCTGGCTATGAGGGTTTGTGGAAACAATGGTTAATATATAGGACAATATTTGGGCTGAATTTTAACTTTGTTGCCTTGTTGGGCTGCCGTTATATTTATTGGATCTTGTTCTTGATGTTGATCCTATTGTTTTTGGACTATCTGTTCAAGTCCACTTTGTCTAGTTGGAAATTAGAGTGAAAAAGAAGAATTAATCTAATCGGACCGGTTTGGATCGGATCGGTTTTTTAACCGGCGGTTTTTTGACAGAAAACCGAACCGATCCGATCCGATCGGTTTTTTTATAAAAAAAAACCATAACCGAACCGATCGGTTAAAAAACCGAACCGAGACCGTCGGTTTTGATGCGGTTCGGTTTTTCGGTTAAAAAATCCGTATCCATTCGTACCCCTAAATTACGAAGCTAGGTGAAGCATTGAGGAATGAGGATGAGCTGGTTGGCCTGGTTGGTTTTCACGGCGCTCTGTGCAGCTCCTTCCCCGATATCCGTCGCCCCTTGTGCCATGTTCTTCACTTGACTCCCAGTCTTTAGTACTGTCTCCGTCCCTAAATAATTGTTATATTTTGTCCTTTTATAGTCAATAAAACACGATTTCTGTTAATAGTCTATTGGCTCAGACCAATTAGCCCAATACAATTAGTAGCCTCTTAATATTGCCTAACCCTAACCTATATTATTATTATATATACATTAGTAGTCTGCCTTATTTTATTCAAGCCAGAGAAATATATTCTAGCCTTCACTACTGTTTTGTACACCAGTGACCTAGTCTTTTCTTCCGCTTCCTCAATAAAAGAGCTTTGTGTCAAAACCCTATTGAGATTGGAGATTTTTGTAGTCGGGTTGCCACTTGGCCAATTGGGGACGCATTGACGATATATAGGAATCATTATTGTCAGGAGAACTGAGCCAAAACATTATTCGATAACGATGTTGATCGAACAATTTCTAATATAAATATCTCTTATTCTACATATGAAAAAATTATAAAAAGTTAATAGTTCAAAAATATATACTGTATTAAAGTTGGACCATCTAAAGTCAAAATGTACCAATCATTTAGAGAGAGAGAGGGAGTATTAACCATCCGAAAACTACCACACAATTATATTTTATGAAGACTATTTTAGCTTTCCCATCTTTTGATCTTTATATTATTCAAAATATTTGGTAACAGAAAAATTTGTAGTTAATTCGGTATAAGTTGTAACATATAAAGATATAAATCTTCATAAATACAATGTATTAAAGTTGTTGAAGGCCTATATATGATGGATTTGTCTGGATTATCCAATCCATATAGTATAAATCTTTTTTTAAGAAAATGGCTACTGGTCGGTTTGCTCGAGTATGTTCCATAATTTTTTTACTTTATTGCATTATTTTTGAGCAAACAAATTCCATCATTGTTACCATAAGGAATGCCATCCCTACTCATTACAAGCCCTTGAGGGTTCATTGCAAGTCAAGAAATGATGACATAGGACAAAAATGGCCCAAATATAATGAGGAATTTAGTTGGAAATTTGGACAAGGTTTATTTGTTAGTACCGAATTTTATTGTTATTTCTTTTGGGGAAGCAAACAAAAATCTTTCTCTGTCTATACTCTTTCTATGTTGGATAATTGTGTTGCCAACATTCATGGTGAACCACACTGTATCTGGACAGTACATCCTGATGGGTTTTATACATATGTTGTTCGCCCGCACTATCTTTATGAAAATGTCAAAAAATACGAGTGGTAACCATTGGCGGATCTAATCGTATGAAAGTGTCTCTTCGATATTGTCATAATTTTCAAAGTAATCGTGTTACTTTCCATCATACTTGTATGTTTCTACAATTATTTTTATACTCATATGGAGGACATTCATTGTTGATTACTCTCAAAACAAATACAATGAATTTGCGAGCTCTCAAAATGAAGTACTCGACCACTCTGTTTTTATTGACTAAGAAGAAGACTTTTTATAGTAGTCCTTAGAATACATTACCATATAACAATACTGAGGAAAACTAGCCTATAATGTAGTAAACAATAAACAAATAACTGCTGCAAAGACTGAGCTAACAAACAGCCTATGACTTATTCAAATGTTGAAAAGCTCATGCATAGGCATGTGATCAAAAGGTTCCAAAAAGCTCGAGACATTCGGTTCGGGATCTCAAATATCAAGCTAAACGTCTAATATTCGACGAGTCGAGCCAAACTATTCAAAAAAAGTTCTTATCGGCCACCATATACCGTATATATCAATGATATAAATACCTATAATACACATTTATTCCTATATTCCCTCCCCTCCCTCCCTCATCTCAATCAAATCGTCCCCTCCCCCATCCTCATCTCAATGAAATCCCCCCCCTCCCCTCGCATCATCTCGTCGATTCATCTGCAGACCTCTTTTCCCCCTTCCTCATAGGTCACTTCACCTCCCACATCATCTCATCAGTTCTCCTCATTTCTCCAGTCACCATTATTTAAAGATTTGAAAGAATTTTTACTTAATTTGAAGTTTTTGTTGGTGTTTACAATTGAAGAACTGAAACAATAATTGAAGATCACATATCGATGCATGCTCAATCTGTTAAGTATTTAATTGTTTTTTGGTTTAATTAGGTTTGAATTTTGGAAT